>RPOG01000577.1:0-16038 GCA_008086565.1 Thalassoma bifasciatum | reverse complement strand
AAACATTCTTTGCAAATAAAAAGAATTTTAAAGCTGTTGAGAAATGTAAAAAACTTTTGTCCCGTAATTTTCACCTTGTCAAATGTCAGGGTGGTGCAACCGTGACATTAGACTTTTATTTTAAAGTGAAGAGAATAAAACAGGAAACAGGAAACTGCATCAGCCAGAGGAGCCCAAATGACATTTGTGACCAAGTGGAAAAGTTTGTAGATTTCTCTGAAATACTGATAAAAAAGGTTTTTTCACTTCATTGGTGACTGGAACAATTTCCATGTCAGGTGGAACAACCAATGTAATAATGTGAAATGTTATTTTAACATCAAATTATTTATCTTATTCACAAATAAAAGAAATGAAACACACAAAATGAAAATGTATGAGTCACTACAGACACTTGAGAGATACTTGCCAATAATTTCACACAGAAAAAATAACAGGAACATATAAATATATTTTCATATATTTGGTTGCGCTACCTGACATTTTTGGGTGCTCAAATTAAAAATACTAAAAAATTATGAACCTAAAAACTTTGAAATGTTGGTCAACTACTGAAATCTGTTAGAAAACATAATTCTTCTCTCAGAAATATGTTTTTATCCATTTTCAAAGAACTTTTTAAAAAAACATTTTTAGACCCTCTTTTTGTCTTTGACCCATTAGCAGAGAGAATCAGAGAGAAAGAGATGGAGAAATGATGATGCAGAAGAAGAAAGGGACTTCTGTTTACCCGTTCTTTGTCGCTCGCTTCACGAGACACCAGGGAGCCCTGCAGGAAGAAATCAGTTTTTCAATGTACACAAACACATCAATATACCAACAGTTTATAGATATAACATAAGGCAAGGATTAAAGGCTAAATATACTTACTTTATCAAAAAAAAGGAAAGAAAAGAGACCAAAAGAAAATTTCCCAAAGGAAAAAAAAGTGGTACAAGATCAAAATTAATTTCTTGGTGTAGAGCAGGGGAGTCCAAACTTTTAACAAAAGGCCCTGATGGACACTGTGAAATTGACAGAGGGCCGGCGGCTCTTACAAACATGTTTATTTACAGTGGAAGTAACAAACAAATGCTCTATTTGACAACTACTTCTTTTTGTTGATTTCTGAAAACAAACAAAAAGATTTCTCTACGCTTAGTCAAACATGCTTGCACTATTATTGTAGATGAGAAATAAAACCTCACTTGGGAAAAATACGTCATAACTTTTCATGGCAGGATTAGGATCTGGACTTTATCATGATTGTTTTGAAGACAATTATAAAAACATTGTTTTTGAACCAAATATCTCTGATCCTGCATTCTTAACCATTTTTATCTATAATCTGTTTTCTTCTTTTCACCATGTTATAAATCTGATTCAGTCTCATGTCCTCTTATGTTTTTTTTNAAAAAACTTTTGTCCCGTAATTTTCACCTTGTCAAATGTCAGGGTGGTGCAACCGTAACATTAGACTTTTATTTTAAAGTGAAGAGAATAAAACAGGAAACAGGAAACTGCATCAGCCAGAGGAGCCCAAATGACATTTGTGACCAAGTGGAAAAGTTTGTAGATTTCTCTGAAATACTGATAAAAAAGGTTTTTTCACTTCATTGGTGACTGGAACAATTTCCATGTCAGGTGGTACAACCAATGTAATAATGTGAAATGTTATTTTAACATCAAATTATTTATCTGATTCACAAATAAAAGAAATGAAACACAAAATGAAAATGTATGAGTCACTACAGACACTTGAGAGATACTTGCCAATAATTTCACACAGAAAAAATAACAAGAACATATAAATATATTTTCATATATTTGGTTGTGCCACCTGACATTTTTGGGTGCTAAAATTAAAAATACTAAAAAATAATGAACCTAAAAACTTTGAAATGTTGGTCAACTACTGAAATCTGTTAGAAAACATAATTCTTCTCTCAGAAATATGTTTTTATCCATTTTCAAAGACCTTTTTAAAAATACGTTTTTAGACCCTCTTTTTGTCATTGACCCATGTGCTTATTTCCAGGGGAATACAACTATTCATCTAAAAAAAACACCTAGTAATCAAAAGGGAAGAATCAGATTTTCCATGACACTGCACTTCTTGGCCACACATCAAGAAACGTTCATGAATTTGGGTTGTGCATTGTTGAAAGAGCCACAAATTCATGTTAAGTTCCTCAATAAACACAATTCAGGGTCCACAGGAACTGAATCCTGTTATTCTCTCCAGAAAGATGGATTTATTGTTGTTGAGCAAACTGTGAAATTAACATCCAGAACAAGTTGAATGAAGGTTTTTTGTTTGCTGAAAGACTTAAATTTAAAGTTTTGTTGGATGTTAAACCTTAAAGACTTTCAGTTAAAGTGAACTCTCTGTCTCACATCACGTCGTCTAAAATAAACCTGTGACATAAAGGAGGGTGTGTGATCGGAAAGGTCAGGATTTGCATGAAGTGCTTCCTCACCTTCAGGTCGTACTTCCTGTGAACGACCAGTCTGTGACTGAACATGTTCCTCATGACGATCAGATACGTCTCCTCGTTGTCCACGCTCATGCGGTACATCCCCAGGAACTGAGGCAGCAGGGTGCTGCCGTGGCACTTCACTATGTGCTGCAGAAAAGAGACGGCAGGTCAATGATGCGTTCAATGACATCACGTAAAAAAAAAAAAAAGAGATAAAGAAGATTCATAGATCACAGATTAATCAGACTGAGGTTACAGTTTAATTCACTGTTGAATGTTTTCAGGTTAGACTTTGAGCTCAGGATGAACTTAATGTTAAAAATCAGCTTCTCCTCTCACCTCCTGTTTTGTTTTGTGCTTTTCGTAAATTACATAAAACAATTTTTGCCTCAGTAAACAACTTTTACTTCACTGTTTGGTTAACGAAAGGCAAAAACATGGCTGACGACGTGTCGACTCAACCACGTAGCTCATTTTTATTCAAGTGCCTCCTTATTGTGCATCTTGAAACAGCCAGACCACATTCTTAAGGAGCGCGTCCTGTATTTCAGTCAAAACCATTTTTGGGTTTTTCTTTGCATCCCATGCAATTTTCCTGGCAGTTGTAGCTGGCAGAAATTTTTGTTGGTCTACCTGACTGTGGAAGCCAAAATACCTTCATCAGAAGGGCCGCCATTGTGTAGCCAGGACTATCAGTAACAAAGACATAGCTTTCTTCTGGCAACTCAACCATGTAGCTCATTTTTCTTCAAGTGCCTCCTTATTGTGCATCTTGAAACAGCCAGACCACATTCTTTCAGAGAGTCCTCTATTTCAGCTGAAGTTATTTGTGTTTTCTTTGCATCCTGGACAATTTTCCTGGCAGTTGTGGCTGAAATTTTTGTTGGTCTACCTGACCGTGGTTTGGTTTCAACAGAATCTCTCATTTTCTACTTCTTAATTAGAGTTTGAACTCTGCTTCTTGGCATCCTCAGTTCTTTGGATATCTTTTAATATCCCTCTTCTATTTTAAACAGTTGGATTAACTTTTCCTGCAGATCCTTTGACAATTTTTTTGCTTTTCCCATGACTCTGAGGAAATGTCAGTGCAGAACTGGATGAAAGATGCAAGTGTCTGTCAGGAGCTCAGAAACTCACTGACCTTTTATACACACACACTGATTACAAACAAATAGATCTCAGGTGAGGATGGTTACCTTTAGTAGACATTCAAACACATTTGTCGACTTGTGTTAAAGTTATCAGGACAAAACCACCAGGGGGTGTAAACTTTTGATCAGGGTCATTTTAGAAGTTTCTTTTGTCATTATGTTGGTTAGGAAAAGTTTTGTGTTATCATTCATTTTCTTCTGTCAACATGATTTGGAATATTCATATTTCTTTTCTCTTTTGATACTTTTACATTTGATTTTAACTAGGGCTGGGCAGTTAATCACAAATTAGATAAAATCACAATATGACCTGTTGCAATATTGTAATCGCTGATGGTGCATTATTTCTTTAATCTGAAATGTGTCCGAATATCAGATAAAAAAATTTTTGCAGTCGATTTTTTTATGCTCCACACCAGTTTAGCTCAACCCTGCTCAAACTGTTAGAAACTACCTTTACAGGAGTAACAATATAAAAAGTAAAAAGTGGCAAAAACAAAACCAAAAAAAAAGTAGCGATAAAAAAGTTTAAGGTAGAAAAATGGTCAAACAGTAGAAAAAAATTGGCAAGAATGTTCAAAGAAAACTTGAAAGATAGTCAGTAAGT
Source organism: Thalassoma bifasciatum (assembly GCA_008086565.1). NCBI lineage: Eukaryota > Metazoa > Chordata > Actinopteri > Labriformes > Labridae > Thalassoma > Thalassoma bifasciatum. The sequence goes on along the minus strand of RPOG01000577.1, from coordinate 11,821 downwards.
AGCAAAAGTGGAAGAAAAGTGGCAAAAAAGGGCGATAAGTGACTAAAATGGACCCAAAACAACAAAAATTTGCAAAAAAAATTAGATTTTAACTTTGATGGCAAAAGCAGCAAAAATGGGTGAAAATTGGCAAAGTAAGTAAAGTAGCAAAACTGTCCCAAGGGCTGATATTTCTGTTTAAAATCTCCTTTCTTATTGATCTTATGTAATATTCTAACTTTCTTAGACACTGAATATCAGGTTTTCATTGTCTGGAAGCCAAAAAAATATTACGAAATGTTCATCATAGCATTGTTGGCGCTTGAGTATCGTTATTTTAGTCCTATGTTTGTTTTTACTTATATTACAGAATCGGCACTAAAGCCACCTTGAACATGTCTGATTTCGTCTTGATCGACTAAATTTAGTATCTCAATCCTCTCTTAGGGTCTCCAGGCTGAAAAGTTGCTGCTTAAGAAGCTGCTGTGTAAAAACAAAGTTCAACAGCAGCTCTAAAACTGTCGTCGAACTTTGATCCAAAGGTTAAAAAGCTTCGCTCAAGACCTCAGGACCAAATCCTTTCAGCTGCTGAAATAACATAAATCCACCTCAGTGCTCTGAATTAATCCAATAACACCCCAAAGCAAAAAGCACAATCATATGAAAGCCTCTTCAAGCACAACATCTCAACGTTTAATCCCCGAGCAGAGAGTTCAGGAAGTTTTTTCTTCTTAAATTCGTTGGACATGCTGAACATGTGCTCCAAAATCCGGAGATAAAATCAGAAATCTACAAAGTGTCCTGATAAACTGAGGAGCCTGTGATGCCAACGCGGGAGCCGAGCGAACAAGGAGTTCATTCAGGGCCAAGTGAAACAATAAACACTCGCAAACAGAGCTGCCATTTTCCTGCTCTCCCTCCCCGCGCTCTGTCGGCCGCCTAAACACCAGATACACATTCCAGCTCCGGCTCAAAGCAGCCAAAAGTTTACTCCCTGGTATTTTAGCTGCAAGTGAGACACAGATTTTCAGCAACGATGCAGCTCTGAGGACTCTGATAACACCAGGGTTCATACACAGCCATAAAAAGTCCTAAATTCATTAAAATGTTGATACTGGGGGCAAAACCGGCAGATATCCCATATATCTGATTCATGAAGTAAGAACATTGATACACAGGATAAATACTGTACATGAGCACAAATTGTTATAATACCCAAAATATGATTGAAGACAAAGGAGCAGAACACAAAAAAATTAACCCTGTGGTGCATAGTGGTCACTACAGTGGACACCTATTTAAAAGTTATTTACTCCTAAATTCAATGGTTCATGTGGTTGAAATTCATATTAGTCTGTGTCAGGATATTTTTATTCTTCTTAGGGCCTGAAAAAATGTTTTCCATTCTTTTTCCAAACATATGTATTTATATATATATATATATATATTTGATCATGTTATAGACAAATATTTGCGGGTGAAAAAGCGTGTGAACTGTAAATTAATCAATGTTAAAATGGATAAAAGAGAGTTAAAAAAGTTTTGCAAAACATTGAAAAAAGATTATTCATGAAATTACCAAAGAAAAAAGAAAAGAAAAGAAGTCAAACAAAGAAAAAAAAAGTCATATTTACATTAAGTTCACACTGGTTTATGTTGAATGCTCAGTTACAAATATTTGAAAAAAAAATGGAAAACTTTTTTTCATGCTTTAAGACAAATAAAAAACACTCAAGGGAAAAATCCTGACACTGACTTTCATAAATTCATGCATCAGAGGGTTAAAAAAAGGAACTTTAGCTAATGGGAGATGTTTTTATACTAACACATTATGTGTTTCTAAACGTCTCCTTCAATTAGTCATATTTACTAGATATTAAAAAGCTCCATCTTCCATTTAAGGCAAAGGACTAAACTAGATGTTAAGTAACAATGTAGCTACTTTCAAAACATGCAATGAATAAAATTACAACAAAATACTTTGAACGTTATCAAAATTATTATAATAAAGACATTGATTTGTGAATTTGTTAGCCCAGGTTAATCCTGGATGGTATTATAAAGTGATATTGGTGTATGGGTATAGGTGTATGTGATAACAGAGGTTTATGTATATGTATGTATATATGTACATATAATATTTATATGTAGGCAAGGGGTGAGAATTAATAAGCTATGCTTCTACTTACTCCTTTTCCAATAAGTCATTTCTTTCATTATTTCACTTTATTTTGTATTGAAATATTGTTTAGCTTCTAGAAAATTTTCATTTTTATATCATATTATTAAAAACTGTTGGTAGTTACTCGGAAACACTGTATGATTTGCATATTCGAGAAAAAAAAAAAAACAGTTCCATATATTGTTGTTTAACAAAGATGCAAGTTAAACAACTTTAAAACGCCATATAATAGTCTTATATTAGATGAAAAAAAGTTTACACACTAAATGCTGACACACTATCATTGGCCTGATTAATCGGTCAGGCTCTACTTAAAAGCTGCTGATAGAAATCCTAGCTGGGCATCTGTGACTGTAGGTCACAGTTTGTACTTTTACACACAGAGATTAACCAGAGAGGACTGAGGATCACTTTATGTTTAATAAAAAAGACTAAAAGTAAACTTGATTGTGTCTCTTTAAGTGACACATGAGTCAATGACGTGACGTCCCTTTTTTTGTGTCCGAGTGCAATATTTCCTTCCATCATGAATTGAGTATTTCATCACATGTATTTCTTTATTCTATGAAACCTGTGTTATTTGAACACATCTTTAAACTATTAAAATAAAACATGTTTTTTTGTTTTTTGGTTCCTCAAACCCCCAAAATGTCAGGTGGTGCAACCGTCTTGACAAGTATCCACAGTAATTAAACTCTAAAAATTGAATGTCAGTTATTGTAAATGGAAATTAAAAACACAGTGGCATTATTTTATGCTTGAACCTTTTTAAATAAAACATTCTTTGCAAATAAAAGAATTTTTAAAGCTGTTAAGATATTGAAAAAACGTTTGTCCCGTAATTTTCACCTTGTCAAATGTCAGGGTGGTGCAACCGTAACATTAGACTTTTATTTTAAAGTGAAGAGAATAAAACAGGAAACAGGAAACTGCATCAGCCAGAGGAGCCCAAATGACATTTGTGACCAAGTGGAAAAGTTTGTAGATTTCTCTGAAATACTGATAAAAAAGGTTTTTTCACTTCATTGGTGACTGGAACAATTTCCATGTCAGGTGGTACAACCAATGTAATAATGTGAAATGTTATTTTAACATCAAATTATTTATCTTATTCACAAATAAAAGAAATGAAACACACAAAATGAAAATGTATGAGTCACTACAGACACTTGAGAGATACTTGCCAATAATTTCACACAGAAAAAATAACAGGAACATATAAATATATTTTTATATATTTGGTTGCTCCACCTGACATTTTTGGGTGCTCAAATTAAAAATACTAAAAAATAATGAACCTAAAAACTTTGAAATGTTGGTCAACTACTGAAATCTGTTAGAAAACATAATTCTTCACTCAGAAATATGTTTTTATCCATTTTCAAAGAACTTTTAAAAATACGCTATGATTTGGTTGTAATACAGAAGGACCCCCTGCCATTGACTATATTTCTGTTTTTTTAGCCTTAAATTTCATTCAAAGTGGCATTACAAAGGTCTTAAAAAGTCTTAAATTTGACTTGCTAAACCCTGCAGGTACCCAAACAGGATGTAAAAACACCAAACAATACAGAGGCGTGTGTGTGTAGCTCGCCTCTTCTCAGACTCTCTAACGTTCACCTTCTGTTTCTCCTCCACATGTTGAAACATCTCTCTGCTAAGTGCACCACTTTGCTACTTCTGGAAAGCTAACAGCTAAATATAGTCCACGTATATTTGGGTCAACTTCCTTTACCTACGAGGCATAAAAAATCTCTCGGAGGAAGAAATGCTCGATTTAGGAACTGTGTGACTGAAATGTCTCACAAGATGTTTTTACCCGACGGCGGGAGACAAAGAGAGAGAGCGAGAGAAAGATCCTGGTTCTGTGTGTGTGAGATTCAACTAAGGCTGGGTGATTAATCAACCGAGATTTGTTTTCAATGTTTGATCGATCAAACGTGGCAGAAATGTGTGTGACAACCATTGACTGTATATAGAATGGACAGCGTGCTTCCGCCTGTCACCGTTCTACGCTTTTGAAGCCAAAAAACCCCGTTTCTCTAGCCGCCATTGTGCAGCCAGAGTCTGAGCAGTAGAGAATTTCTGGTGGAGCCAAGTAAAAAAGAGAAATAAAAATATTTATTTCTTCTTCTTCGGAAGGTTTAGTCTCCTTTTGGCTCTTCCTGAAGTTTCTTATATCCCCGATAAAAACTACTCACGAACGGCAGCTGTCAACTATCGTAAAACAAAACTTATATCGCGGTTTTTAACGTCCAATAACTAATGAGAAACTAACTTCTCAGGAAAAAAAACACCTGAACACCATGCAGCCAGATGACATCGTCATACTACCTTAGCGTAAAGATGAGAGAAACGTTTCTACGAGGTATCGTAATTTTTTAAGTTTTCCCGGCTCATATCTGGAATACATGGGGAGGCGGGGCTTATGACCTATACTGCAGCCAGACACCAGGGGGCGGGGCATCTGCTGGAGGCTTCAGTTTGAGCCGAACGTCGTTACGTCCACTCATTATACAGTCTATGGTGACAACAGCCAATCAGAGTCGACCTGTTCCTGCAACACTTCTGTTCGTAAGTTGCCAGAGAAGTAAACAGAATGTCGGGTTAATCGTGAGGCTGAGGGCAGCGATGTCTTTTTGATTTCTGCTTTTTTTGAATGGGTGTGTATGTGGTTTCTCATGTTTCTGACGCCAGCCTCAAGTGGACACACAAGGAACTGCACTTTTGAACAACCACCCAACCAGCTGTTGTTCCTCTCTGCATGTTCTGTTTTGATATTCCAGTCAGTTCCCATCAGAACAATACTTCATTGTGTCTGTTCCTCTTTTAGATGAGGCTGTTTGCTGCTGTTTGAAACCCACAGGGCGTGTTTCAGAAAGTTAAATTCAAGACCTTTTTAATGCCACCTTGAATATTTCAGACCAAAAACACTAAAAATAAAGGAGATGCTTGGAGAATGCTGCTGTATAACAACTCAAGCAGAGAATTTGTCACTCAGTGACCAGCTAGCATGCAGATAATTCATTTTTCTTTCTCAAAAAGTCCAGCAAGAAAATAAAGAAGTATTGAACATTAACTAGTCTGCCCCGACAAATTCGAGACCTTTGAGTGGTGTATTTAAGACCAGATTATGACATTTTCTAATGAACTGAGGACATTTTGAGGTCTTAATTTTAGATAGGGATGCTCAATACTGACTTTTTTGTCGATATCCGATATTCTGATATTGTCAAACTCTTAAAAGGAACCCTGGCTACCAGAACGTCATTTTCCTAAATGATCAGTGTTTTTACCAGCTACATTAGAACGATAATAAAATCTCTCAAAACATCTTAGTTTGTATAAAATTGGAAAAAATATTTTCACCTGTAGGCCGCCATTGTTGTTTACGCCGCAATAACGTCTGGGTAGTGATGTCATATGGTTGCACCGGGCTGGATCTCATACAGGATCATATAAGTCCTGGAGCGGACTTCAGTGGTTTCCAGAGGAAGTTTTGTGGGTTTGTGTTGGAAAATAGTCGGCACAGCATTTGGCTTTAGTCTCCGTTTATAATGACCCACACCTGTCAGCTCTTTCATCAGCATGGGCCGGCTAAATGCAGCAAATGCTTCTGGGGAGAAGTGGCCAGAACATAGCCGCGGGTCCATCGGAAGTTGTTTACGCCCACAAGCCATTTCCCACAACTTCCTTCTTTTCTTGTCTTTTGGGAAGCTGTGCAGACTAACATCAGTCTCCTTGTTTCCTTTGGACTGAAAAGTGCAGCCAAAAGCAGCCACATGTGGCATTATTATGTTTTTTTCCCTCCTCAAACCTAGTGACTTACGGCGAAATCCAGATGCTCGGCGCCAAGCAACCAATCTACGTCATCAACCCAGAATGCATTGCGGCAGTAAAACAATGGCTGCACCCGAAGGATAGAAACTGTGTTTTAAACTGTATTTTTTTAAAGAAAAACCAATTTGTTATGTCTTTTAACAACAAATTCTAGTTTGAGACAAACATTTAAGCAGATTCATGCCTGTTAGTCCTTCCAGTTGGGGTTCCCTTTAATTTCCAATACCGATATCACCTGATAGCGATGTATACATGCTTTCACACCAAAACTGTTGGTTCACACCATAACATGAGACCTATTGTGGAATTAACACATTATGCTCAATTTTATTGCGATGCCTCACTGGGTGCAAATGTAAACGCAACATGGCTTTTCAAATGTTAACGCTAAATAAGAGAACAACTTCAACTTAAGTTTTAGAAAAAAGTGCAATATGACACTGCCATATCATATGAGTAACAAAATAATGCAGATAAAAACAAAAAAGGCACAAAAATATTTGGAAAGAACAGCCCTTCTTAGAAGTGAAAAAAAAAAAAATGAAGCTTCAAGAGGAGTAATGCTGATTGGTTCGTATGACCGGCACATTTTTTTTCTCAATGTCCTTATGAGTGAGAGGTGAATTTTTCTGCATGAAAACAAGCATCTTGGCATTGTCACAATGTATGTGATTCTTCTTTTCATCAATGATGTGGGCAACAGTGCAAGACAGCTGTACGTCAAAAAGGTTGTGGCTGTAAATGTTTCATGCAGCTCAGGAATGTTTAAAAACCTGAAACCGTTCTTGTATTTTTGAGCCAAAATTGGAGGGAAGATACTATTGGCCATTCCTGATTTTAGATACATAAATTTAAGACTTTTTAGGGTGTGCGAACCAGATATGTTTATGTTTTGGATTTGCGGTAATCTTGTGTGAAACAGTAAAAAAAAAAAACTCTATTCTTTCCTCTCCCTCCTCCATGTTGCTCTCACCTGGTGATACTCAGACAGGATGTTGTGCATGTCTGCGACGTCCTCACTGGAGATTTGCTTAATGACGAGCGTGCGGTCATAGGAGTTGAGCAGCAGACAGTCTCCCTGGTCGTCTGCGCTTCTCGTTGGGGAGCTGCGGGTCAATGAGACCTGGAGACAACGTAATCAAGAGTGAAGATTAACAACCTTAAAATAAAGTCAGAGTTTTATATTAGGGCTAGGCAGTTAATCGCAAATTAGATTCAGTCGTGATAAGGCCTGTTGCTATATTGTAATCACTGGCAGTGCAATATTTTTTTAACCTAAAATATGTCATAATACTAGCAACAATATTTTTTGCGGTAGATTTTTTCTGCTCTACACGAGCGTGACTCAACCTTACTCAACAAAAGAGGCAAATTGATTAAAAACTTGGAAAACTTGGAAAATGGTCAGAAAGTAGCAAAAATAGTCCAAAAGTGGCAAGAAAAGAGTGAAAAGCAATAAAACTTACAAAAAAATTTTTTCGAGGAAGCCCAAAAAATGGCAAGATAATTTTGAAACTTTTCAGGAGGTAGCAGAAGTAGTGGAAAGTGACAAAAGCAGTGAAAATTGGAAAAAAAAATGGTGAAAAGTTACAAAAAAAGTAAAAAGTGGCAAAAATAGAAGTGGGTGAAAATTGTCAAACATTTGGGAGAAAACTTCAAAATAGTCAGAAAGTAGTAAAACTTTCAAAAAGCCTGACATTTCTGTGTAAAATCTCCTTTTTTATTGATTTTATGTAATAGTCTAACCTTCAACAACACTGAATTCTGTTTTTTTCATTATCTGCAAGCCATAATAATATGGTCCCCCTCCAATATAGCAAAAGAATCGCACCGTAAATTGCAGTTGCGATACGGGAGAAATAATCGCAATTAGGTTACTTTTGAAAATCAGTCCTATTTTATATATAATTCATTCTTTTGCAGTGAACGTTACCTGATAATCCAGATCCTCGATACCAAAACGCTCTCTTAGATTTCTGAAAACCTGAGGACAATATTCTTTGAACTTGAAATGTCCTGGGAGGTTTTCTCTGTGAAAGAAGAAGAAGAAGTAAAACATGTGTCAAACTCTACAGTTCTTCACGTTATCTGCTTACATTTTTGAGCAGCTGCTTCTATTCAATGGGGATAAGTTCTGGAAACTTATCAGGCTGCTGTGAATCTAAATTTATTTACACTTGAATCCAGTTCAGCAGAGTAAATAATTTATCTTACTTGTTGAAGAGGTGGTTGTTGACTTTGATCTTGGTGTTGGCTTTGAAGTCATCAGGAAGCAGCATGACGGGAACAGGCACCTGGTTGAGGTCATTGATCTGAAAAGAAGTTTAGAAGAAAGATTTTAGATACAAAACATGTCTTCAGAAGTGAGAGTTGCAGCTCCTCAGGCGACAGATAACTCCCTGTTTCCACATAACATTCAAGCTGGCTCTGCTTTTGCTGTTTTCTTCCCAAAATCTTGTCTAGACAGAAACTATGTTTTTATTATCATATGAAACTTTCAACAGGGTTTTATGCAAGTCCAATAGATGTGAAGGATTATTTTTTATTGTCTAAGCAAAAGTATTTTTCAGTCACTATTAAGTTGTCAGGATTTAGTCCAAGGATCAATCTGCATTATAAAAGTACAAACATGAGGAAATAAAAGCATGATTAATGGTTTGTGTGTTAGTAAGACGATATTCCAGATGTGAACACCATGACCGTATGACTGTGTTTTCTTACTGTTCAAACATTAAATTTAAAACTTGGGATAGCAAACCAGAAAAATGGCTCTGGGATCCAAGAGTAGTTTTTCTATATTATATATTAGTATATCGAGACACTGGCACTGACTGTGCTGATGTGCTGGAATGATCCAGATGAAAGAAAATGTCGAGTTTTTCCACAGAAAATTGCTCCTTTTTTGTTACTGGCTCCAAATCAACCTTTAGTTCATCCAGCAGCTCAGAAATGGCATTATAGACAATATATCTGTACTGTTTTTATTCCTAACAGTCCAAAAATGACGACACGTTTATCATTGCACACAATTTATGACATTTTACTACAATACAGACTTCTCATTGGGGCTGGGTAATTAATTGCAGACTAGATTAAATCACAATATGGTCCACTGTAATTTCCCAATCACATACAGTGCAATATTTCTTTAACCTCAAATATGTCAGAATACCAGAAAGATTTTCCATTGGATGTTTTATGTGCTACACCGGAGTTACTCAACTCTGCTCAACCAAAAAGCCAAATTACTGAAAAACTCCTTTGCCAGAGAAACAATCTAAATAGGGAAAAGTGGTGAGATGTAACAGTAAGAATAATTTTCAGGTGGTCAATAAGGGGCTAAAATTTGGGAGAAAACTTGGAAAATCATCAGAAAGTAGCAAAAAGTACGAATGAAAAAGTGACCAAAAATGGGCAAAAACAGGAACGACAAGCAAAAACGCTATTGAGTGCATAAAAATGAACACACTTTTTAAAATTTCTGTTAAAAAATATTCTGTTTTATTGATTTTATATAATATTTCAATATTATATGAGATTTGGTTTTTTTTTATTATCTGTAGGCCACAATCATCAACATTTCAAGAAACAAAGGCTAGAAATAATTCACTCTAATATCAAGGTTTTCAATTTATGGAATGAGTGACAGAAACATACAACTTTTTCATGCTACTATAACATTTTCTAGATGTAAAAGTATATGCAAACAAAGTTTCTTTTATGTTTCTTTTTTTCTCTCTCCCAGGTTTATGTTACTTATTTCAAAACGAGAATAACTAAAAATACATATGTCATCCCCTTCAATACAGCATTTGATGTTATTTTTTTATTTAACCTTTATTTAACCTGGAGTTTTCCCATTGAGATAAAAAAAAATCTTTTACAAGGGAGTCCTGGCCAACACAGCAGCACACGATGCTTCATAGTCAGCCATAAAGTCAATGTCACATAAAAACAATAACAAGAATTAAGTCAATAAAATGATAATAAAACAATTACTTTGTTTATCAACCACTTAATCGAAAGAAGAAGAATAGCCATATGAATCAAAATGGCTCTTCTTCTTTGTTGGTTTATTTATTCCTAGTTTTATTTATCTAATATAAAGCTCTTTTTAATGAAGAGTGATTCACTGCTTGTGTTTGTTAAAGAACACATAAGATGGGAACCTAAAAATAGTAACATGATAAACTGCAATTGCAACACTGGGAAAATTATAATTTATATTTTATAGTTTATTTGTAAGTACTTGTGCAATATTCCCCACCTATCTCACCATGTATTTACCACACGTTTTAAGTAGACTGTACATACTTCATGTTCTGTTCTATATTTTATCTTATTTTTATACTTAGATTTCAATTTTTGAGTTAGACACTTAAGCTTATACTTTTTGAATAGGAGTAACTGTATACTAAAAAAGCAATTTCCCCTCAATTAAGTATTCTGATTCAGATTCTGAAAATATAAATAGGTATTATATATAGCAGTGGTTCCCAAAGTGGGGGTCGGGACCCTTTGGGGGGTCGCGAGACATTGATAGGGGGTCGTGAAATGTGTCCCAAAATTGAAAACCATGAACAATTCCACATTTTATTTATTATTGTAAGAATAAAAGCAAAAATAGGGGTTAAAGATAATATAAAATTATGCAAGCAGAAAATGTTTTATCTGTTTTTCACATTTCTTTGTTGAAGTTTGATACACAGCAAAGTGCACATTAGTCAGTGAATTTTCTACTGATCAGTTAAATTAAGTATCTTGGGGGGGTTGTTTGTTTTTGTATGTTTTTGGATTGGCCCATTAGCGTTGTACCACAGCAGGGGGTAGCCAGTCTCTAACGCTGCCATTTTGGGGGTCACGGGCGGAAAAGTTTGGGAACCCCTGATATATCGGATTATTTTTCCAAATCATTCAGTTTCTACTCCTCTTTGGTTCAAACCATTTTCAAAAACCTAGGACTGTAATTTTTGCTGATGTCACACTTGTTTTGCTACAGTTTTCTCCCATCTGATTGAATGGAGGGCGGAAAAGTTTGGGAACCCCTGATATATCGGATTATTTTTCCAAATCGTTCAGTTTCTACTCCTCTTTGGTTCAAACCATTTTCAAAAACCTAGAACTGTAATTTTTGCTGATGTCACACTTGTTTTGCAGCAGTTTTCTCCCATCTGATTGAATGGAGGGCGGAAAAGTTTGGGAACCCCTGATATATAGGATTATTTTTCCAAATCGTTCAGTTTCTACTCCTCTTTGGTTCAAACCATTTTCAAAAACCTTGGACAGTAATTTTTACTGATGTCACACTGGTTTTGCTGCAGTTTTCTCCCATCTGATTGAATGGAGGGCGGAAAAGTTTGGGAACCCCTGATATATCGGATTATTTTTCCAAATCGTTCAGTTTCTACTCCTCTTTGGTTCAAACCATTTTCAAAAACCTTTTTGCTGATGTCACACTTGTTTTTCTGCATTTTTCTCCCATCTGATTGAATGGAGTGATAAGACATTTAAGTTGCTGTCCCTTCATTTTTGGTGTCTGTTGTAAAAAATTGTGACTCTAGCTCTCTTTAAATGGAAGTATTTGTTAAATAATGAGCACACAAAGCTCGTATCTGCCCCTGCCCTCAGACAGCTGTAGTCGGACAGGTGTACAGGTGTGTTAAAGCACCGGTTCGTGTTTACTCAAAGCAGCAGTGTTTATATGTAGGTGGCTCATGGTGACACAGACTTTGACAGGTCACAGATTTCACCGTAACACCTGTAAATAAAAGCTCGCTAACGCTGCTGTTAGCGCAGTTAGCTGCATTTACATGTCACAGT
>RPOG01000576.1:0-295610 GCA_008086565.1 Thalassoma bifasciatum | reverse complement strand
AAATACTTTTCGTCACTCATTCCAGAAAGTGAAACCTAGATATTACAAGGACTCATTATACATGGAGTGAATTATTTCAAGCCCTCATTTCTTGGAATGTCGATGATTATGGCTTACAGATAATGAAGCCCCAAAATTCAGTGTCTCAGAAAATTAGAAGTTTACAATAAGAAGTCAGAAATATAGTGCTTTTGAATTGTATGTTCATTTCTATGCACTCAATACCTTTTTGCTACTCTTCACTCTCTTGCTTACTCGATTCACTTTTCATTCTTTTTGCTGCTTTTGGACCATTTTTTGCTACTCTCTGATTAATTCCCAAGTTTCTCCCAATTTTTCTACCATTTTTGCTGCTTTTGACCATTTTTACCACCTTAACTTATATTTAATTTCATCTTAAACTGCTGTTTTCAAGACTTATTGTACTGTCTGAGATTGTAGTATTGCAGACGAGTGTTATTAAAAAGCTCCAGCATACAGAAGACGGGGATACATGTTGAAGGTCTTTGGCTAAAGAACAGTAGATGAATGCATTGTTTGTCCCTTTGTTTCACTTGTGCACATTGTATTGGGTGTACTGTTATGTGTGCATCTACCAGCCTCACCCTGAGTAGGCATGCAGGGTGTGTAAATCTACTTTCTTTTATATAAACCACAGCACTCTGTAAGGGAAGGATTCAAAGAGATTAGCATCCTGCTGGGCTGTCTAAATCAGAGAAGTCAGGGTTGACACGTGGGTCGGGACTAGTCGATGTCTGAGTGACTGCTGCACGGCTATTCATCCTGACAATGTACTCGTCCCCTCGTGGACTGCTTTCAGCCCGAGTCAGCACTCCTTTGAAGAGCACTGGTCCTAAAAAGCTTGTTGAGACACTGGAGAAATCAAGCGGAGGACTCCAGCCCCACAACATGTCTCACTTTGTTTGCCACAGCGAGACTGGTTTTATGAAATTACCCAGACAGCCAACACCTGTTAAAACAGTCTACCTGTCATACTTTCCCAGAATCTCTTTTGTCATGTGTGCGTGTAGAAAGCTTGAGGCTCTTAAAGCTGGATACAGTGGAAGTCTTGAAAAGGATATTTCAAGAATTTTTTCGCCCCCAGAGTGAATGATAAACACCTTTTATGCTTCTTTTCAGGCTCTGAGTCGGAGGATGTGAGAGCTAAAAAGCCTCTCGACAAATAAATTTCAATACACTCACCAGTGCAGGATTATAAAAGAGAAGAATGGTGGTCTTTAATGAGATGGGGATGAGATACCACTGTATGGAGGTCAGCAAGATGTATTGACAAGAGGCTGAGGCGGCAGAGAAACTTACTGCAGAAAGGCCATTTTGGATCAGAGTGCGGTGCCTGATGTAGAGGTGATATGATGAAAATGTTTGAAAAAAGCAGCTTTGGGACATGAATGCCAATTTTAAGATCAATGAGGATGACTGTTATATATAAAGAGGGTGTGTTGGAATAGGATATATTGCAGCCATGCTTCACAGCTGGAATGTGCATCATAGACAGGTTGACCTTTCTTTTGGGGTTCAGGTAAGGCAACACATTCACATTCTCCAGATTTCCTTGGTAATTTTCAGCTCTTCAAAGCGTTTGTCTGTCTGGTAGCTCTTCAGCTGCACTGGAACACTCTTGAGGAGAAGTTTCCAGAACAAATCGTGTCCTCTCTTGAAATGAATAAAAAGACTGCAGCCTTTAAATTCCACATTTGAGTGTCTTACAGCATTGGCGAGGTATATAGTAAGAGTTATCACTTGCTGGGGCATTGATTACCGTGCTTGGCCTTGGTAGCCTGTAATATTAATGGACTAACTTGTGAAGTAATTTAATGCAGAAATTACTTTGCATTTCTGCAGAGTGATTTCAAAGGTAAAACGCAGAGTGGGTGTTCGTGCCTGGGAGGCGTAGAAGATGGAGCTGAGTCCGACCCAGGCTTAAGAGGATGTGTCTGCCATGTCACATTTGATTAATGGCACCACAGGCCTGCTCATCAAGAGGTAATAAAAGATGAGGGCATAAGTCAGGCCTCTTCATAGGGTTCTGGCAGGTGCCCAGGTCTTTAAGCACAAGCTTCACCTGGGTAGCCTGTACCTAAAGATCCATCTTCATCCGCTTTTTCTGTTGCTCTTGATCACACCAACGGTTCGGTGAAAGTGGAGAGCTGTGTATCATTTATAAGTAGTTGAAAAGTCTACTGCTACATGCCAGGGAGGCAATATTTCCCGTCTGTTTCGACAGGAAAGCACGGCTCCAACATTCTTCAATAGAATATGAAATTTGACATTGTTCAAGGAAGCGTCAGATGTTCAGACAGTTCTTGTTTAAAAAAAAAACTTTCATGACAAACTAGCACAATGAGACTGTGGTGTGGGCTGGGGATTTTTGCTGTTAGAAATTTAATTTCAATTATTACATTAGATTTGGAAGTTATCTGAAAATAGTTTTGATTCTTGTTTTTTAAATTGTATTCATTTGCTTTGAAGTTATGTTGTATCTACTTAAAAACCAGCTCTTTACTTATTAAATTCAACAATACAAAATGCAATTTTAGTGTACAAAATATTCAGCTGAGCATATTGCTGTCAATGGCTGTTCCACTTTGAGAATAGAAAAAAAATGAATAGATTGAAATGAATCCAAAAAATTTTCATAACATTAAATTTGATCACGTTCTTCAAATTCAACATAACAATTCAAATGCAATTTCACATGTTTTCTCTCAAATGGGAAGTTGGGAATCTCTTCTTTTGCTCCAAATCAAAATGATTAACAATCACATTAAAAAAAAGAACATAAAAAAGGAGTTGAATTTGATACACGCAAAAAAAGAAAATGTTGAATTTTTTCGTCAGATTAATTGAGAAAACAAAGTAAAATGCTCAAAACGGTTCTCTGATTTTCTCCCAGTCAGCCAAATTAAGTATCTTTGGCTTTTTTTGTTGTTTTTGTCCATTTTGGGCACTGCTTTTTTGCAGATCATAGGTAAAACTTTGGACTCCATCCAACTACAAATAACTTGTTAAGCACTCAAAATTTCCTCTGGAACAACTGTGAAATGAATTCATAAAAGCCCTTATATTTATTCAACAGTGAATATTCCTCAGACTATGACTACATCATCCAAATCTAGAATTGTTAGGGGTTGAAACAATTACTCAAATAACTTGATGGATGTTAAATGTTAAATGTGTTTTTTAAATAAAGAAATAAAATAAAGGCCTTTATATTAATACAATTGGTATATTTGCATAGTAAAGTCTGAATGCAACACCATATATAATAAAAAAATAATGCATTTCTTAATACCTTGATTAAGTGACAAAATAACTGATGGAATAGTTGATCACTAAAATAATCTATTACTTCACCCGCATAATTGTTTAAACCCAAATTAACACCTCATTATCATCTACGCAACAGCAAAACATAGGTTTTCATTTCTTTTTAAGCAAATTTTTTTGAAGACCTTGACACTTATGGAACATAAGCAAATAACTTGGGGCCAAGTTTACTCCAAAACTGAAATCTAAAGAAGTTTTATGTCCTATTTTTAGCACAAATTGTTTGATCAGACACAATATGAGCTAGATTTAACTGACAAGTCCACACCAGGAGGGCAGCGTCTCCAGTCTGTTCGACAAAAAAATCATGGCTCCAACTCAGCTTGTACCGTGTCTCGAATTCCCAAGTATTAGAAAGCGCCGGCCGACATCTTCTCCACCCAAAATGGACTGGCCGAGAAATGTGCTGTCACAGAACGTCATGTTAAGAAATGACAAATCCTTCAGGACAGTCTTAGAGAAAAAAAAATCCAGTCAGAGGAAATCTCTCTGTGGCTCTAAAACCAGCTGCCTCCAAGAACTTGATAGTAGAGTGCTGTGACTGAAAAACAGAATGAAAAATGCCAAGAAACGGAGCTGTTATTCAGCTGAATGCTTTGAAAATCAACAGCTGAAGCTCTGGCTGTCTTCAAGTTGGGCCACAGAATTCAACAGCTTATTTTATTCCTATAACACATACTCTATTTTATTTCCTCGACTGTTTTCTATCCTTTATGTAAGGTTTATTAAAATGTAACAATACCTGTAAGTATTGTGCACACTTTGACAAGTTCCCCAATGAATCTTGGCTTTGTATTAGCATTCTTGGTTACCTCTTCTTCTCTGTATGTTAAACATCTCTGGAGCCAGTTGAATGTAAATGTGATGCTCACACAGAGGATGATCTTTAAACAAATATTCCATACTGTCAAACAGTAGAGAGGAGCTGGTGGGGACTATGCTAATGACTAATGAGATCGTAAGAGAAGATAGATACAAACCTCCTGAATAATACAGTGACTCCATTCCCAGTCTAACCATGGTGGCTTGTTGTGATGTTTGCTGAACAAACCGCTGCTCTTAATTGGATCTCCAGGCAGAGTAGATGCTGCAGCAGTCTGAAGCTTCATATTTCTCTCTTTGTCAAATAACACCATGTTTTGTTCTTTGAGTTGGTATATATAACCAACCATGAAAATGTCAATACATCTACTAACATCCTCACAAAACAACTGTTAAGACTTTGTAGAAGAGATAGTAAAAGATGTTGTCTGATGCCAGTAGCAGTGTTCATGGACTAAACCCACAAACACAGAAACCAGGACTATATATTTAATTCAAACCCTAGAGCAGCTAGCTTTGCACAGGAGTGTAGAACTTGCAAAGAATGACTTAAGGTTTTATCAATGTGATTTTTTAACGTGGCACCCATTATGTGCAATTTTTAAAGCTACCATAAGGAACTCACTGTTTGTGTTGATCTTGGCGCCCCCTGTGGCCGAGGTGATACCTCTCTTCTCTTGATTAATTTTGTTAAGTGCGTGTGTAAAATGTTTTGCCTCATTTTGATCTCATCTTTATTTTTTTTAGAACATCTTTGGCAGGCTACAGTGAGGTACCACTACTAAAGAGGGGGTATTACGCTTTCCAAAATTATAATCATATATATAAAATAACAATACTTGATTTCCAAACTGAATATGTTAATGTTTTTTTTTTTGTTGTTGTTTTTTTAAGATATTTTTTGGGCTTTTCTGCCTTTAATTGGATAAAGGAGGACAGTGGATGGAGTAGGAAAGGGGGAGAGAGTGGGGAATGACATGCGGGAAACAGGCCAAAGGCGGGAATTGAACCCGGGCCACCCACTCGAGGGCAAACCTCATGGTGCGCGGCCATATCCACAAGGCCATCTGCGCCCTGTTAACATTTTTTTTATTTTTAAAAGTAAATTTCATATTTCATAGAAATCTATGAATATAGATGTTCAGGAAATTTTCTTAAAGCTTGCTAAAATGATGGGGTCACAGCAGAAAGATCTCCCCACTGATTCATAACATATTGGGGAAGCGGGCCTCAAGCACTAAGGCCTGCCCATAGCTCTGATCCCCACAGACTTGCAGAAGGCTAGCTAATCAATGGGAAGGTGGATTTGTGGAGCAGAAAGCCTTAAAGAAAAAAAGCTAAGAACCAAGTGTTTTTTTTTTTTTTTAACACACTGATTTGATACTTTTTAAACTATAGCTTTTAACTAAAGCTACGACAGGGGTACAAGAGGGACAATAAAAAGCCTAAAAAAAAACAGCACCCCCTCTTTAAAATATTTTTTTTCATTTTTGTTCATCATTTTTGTTTCATAATTAGCCAAAAAAAAAAAAAATTATCACATGAACTTTAAGTCTTCATTCTCACAGGATATTGAAACTTCTGAATGAGATTTTTGTTTTTCAGCTAAGGTTTTTATTTTTTCAGATGCACTTTTTGTCCATCTAAATGAATGGGAGACTTGAACTGAGGTATATTGCTCCTTGCACTTTGTGTCAAGTCAGTCTTTTCATCGTGCTAAGGTTTGTGCCATTAGATTTTGTATTTCCATGGGTGTGAAAATGTCTTAACTCCTTTTTTAATTAAAAACAGTCAGATCCCCCTATACATACCAGTAAGTATTTTACAACCCACTATCATCAAACTACACTTTCCTGTAAGCTATGCAATACAGGGGGTTTCTGCAATGAATCATGTTTTAAATTTCCTGCGCGTGGCAGACCAGCGATGGTAATAGTTGATATTGAGCTACAGAGAGATCATCCTGAAGATATGTTGAAATTGACTCCTTGCCAGACTCTCCGTTTTATATCTGGCCTCCGAGCGCCTGACTTGAAGAGAAAACTTCTCATGTTTCCCCTAAAAAAAATAAGCTTTTTTGATCTAACCCTGCAATGTGTGTGTTTAAATTCACTTCATCAACTTCTGCAAGACGTATTGGCATTTTTGGCCTTTTTAGCAAATCAATGTCAATTTGTCTAATTGTTGGTGGCATATTAAAGTGCCAGTCAACTTTCTGAAGGTCAAATGCAGTCAGGGGGATGTCCGTCAGATTATGACAGCATCAGTTTTCAATAGGCAGGTTGAAAATGTATAAAAATATGTTTGGATGAGACACTATGAAAGTGATGTGAGGAACATTTAGCTGGAGATGAAACAGACTGAAACGACTAATTATACTGCCTTTTTAGGTCTGAAAAACCAACAAAACCTTTTTTAAGGCAATAGTTTATTTAAAAGAAATATGGACTTGGCGTAACAAAATTTCCAAATGCAGAGGCCAACATGAGGCCTCAGTGTTTCCATGTAAACGCAGATTTTATCATATAGAAATGATCATGCGGAAAATGAGGAAACTGTAAAGCATATTTGGCTTTGATCTAAAAGATGTATACATTTTTTACTGAATGCAATCCCTATTTTTTATGAACTTTAGAAATGATTTTAATTTCTATGAATTAATGTCGGGTTTTCACAAAGGAAATTAAAAAACTAATCAGTCTGTACTCATTTTAAAGATAGCATGACTCAAAAGTGCCAAGAGTATAACGGAAATAACAAGGTATTTTATTACAGTCGTAATTGATTGAGCAGCATGTGGTTCCTGAAATGGTGGGGAGGAAAAAAAACAGAATGAGTCTTTTATACGTTCGCATTAAAATCAGGTCCACAAGGATTTCCATGTAGGCACCTGCTGGCCAAAAGATTTCCAAGCTGGAAAGTCAATTGTAGCTGAAGCCAGCACTGCAGCCTTTTCAAATAAAATCACAACAAAGAGCGAGATTGATATGCTCTCTTTCATCCAATTGACTGTAATGGGGTGCTGTCAGAACGACTTCTTGTCAAGTTGTCACTCCAGGCTCTTCTCAGTCAAACTGAGGTATGTGTGCTGAAACCAAGCATTGTTTCCAGCCAGTAGAAATCTTTAAACAGGAGTTAGGGACAAATATGAGCCCAAAGTAATCAAATAATTTGTACTTGAGTCTAAACACACCAACCACCTACTTTGCATTGGGCATTTCTTCAGCTCTATCTATTCTCCAGTGCATGTGGTAATCTAAAAGCTTGCTCCGTTCCTCAGTGGTAGGAAGCAAGAGCAGTCCAACTGCACATGAGTGGGCTCCCTCATGGATTCAAACCCAGAACTGGCTGACTGTTGCGTGGCAGTGCTAGTGACCACACTGCTGTGCTGCTTTGCAGGGCCTACTTGTCCATGTATACTCACCCTCCAGTGAATAATTGGAATTCAAACGCATCCTCCAATGGTAGGAGGCTTGGGTATTCAAGCTCCATATGGGAAGGCTGATGCTGGAATGTACCCAGAAACTGTTTGGTGTGACGCAGCAGTGCTAACAATAACACTTTTGTGCTTCCCTGATTTGCTTCTATGTCGAGGTTTTATCTAGATTCTCGTTTTGGTAATTTAAGCCTGGTTTGATGATCATTGGTGGGGGGAAAACAGATCACTTGAGGCTAGCTACTACATAGTCAGGCTACATCATATTGGTTTATCTACTTTAGGAAGTAAATAACTCAAAGCTCTTTTGTCACTTAAGACACTTTTTTAACTGTAATATTGTCTTATTATTGAATGTTGTCATGAGAAATCTATTGAGCAGTAGACAAAACCATTCAATGTGAATTTTATTTCACCTTTCAAAGTAATGACCTGGTACGAGAAATGAGAAAACCAAACCAAAAATCTATTTCCATTTTTTTCCTCAGTCCTGTCTCCCCCGACTGTAATTTTTGGGTACTGCACACAGTCCTTACCTTCTGTTTATTGCGTGTTTTTTGTTATTATTAATTGTTATCATTAATACAGCTTTGATACTTCTTTCAAGGAACTCGTGACTAACTTTTGAATTTTAACTTTTTTTTTTCAACTTTTGCGAACTCTTAAGGCCGGGCTGCACTGATCCACACCTTGTATTGGGTATATCAGCCCATTCTTCATTCAAAATGTAAGGTTAAGTTCATTCATTCATTAACTTATTAACACAGTAAGTAGGTCTGTTTGACTAGTTGGAGCTAAGTTAGCATGAAGGTAGATAACTAGAGAGGGTCAGAAATTTGGAGGTATTTCACGCTCGTTTTGCCAAAAACTCTGAAGTCACCTACTACTTCTGAAAAATTCTAACTTTTATAACATTTACAAAGTTAAAAAAGTCTTAGGTTGCCAAAAGTTAGTTCTTAGTGTCATCTTCATATTATTGAAGAGAAAAAGTTACATAAAAGATAGAAAGTTTGATTGGTGCAACCCTAAGTGCCTAATTGCTGAGATTTTTCTTTTTTCTGTCCATCTGGCTCCAATATAAGTTTCTAAAAGTGTGAGAATCCTGTATGTGTAAGATATAGCTCTCAGGACTCTAAACTGTTTAAGTTTTGAAGATTTAACGATTAATCCAGTGTAGTACTTTCAAACTCTCATATGGATGTCAATTAAATGGACGGCTGAACATTTTCCCACTTTGTCTTTTTTTACAAAAGAGATTCCAGTTTGATTTAAATGTAATTATATTCAGCTGCTTCTGTTCGCACTTGTAAAAATTACAAGTTATGAGACTTATTGTCTGAACTGAGGGCTTTGTCTTTCTTGCAACTCAAAAATCTGTCCATCCCACACAGGCATCTGGTATTTGGATAATTAGCCCTCTTGTCAGGAAAGTGTCGGTTTGCCTCGGAGCCGTGTCAGGTCAGCAGTTAGCTCTGCTGCTTTGCTATAGAAAGGTCCCTGGTTTGCCCTTAATATTACCAGTGTTTCTGTTGGTGCTGAAATAACTATTCGCCCTGGTGCTACTCTGATAATTGAAGTTGGTGGATTTAACTTCCTGCTCAGAGGACCATACTGCCAACACAGGTGTTTGGCTAATTAGATCTATCCTCAGAAAACCTTCAGCTTATTAAAAAGCACTTTCCAAAAGAGAGATTCAAACTCTTCTTACATCCTACCCAGAGGTCCTGGGTTTAAATTTACATTAGACACAAATTCATGTTGATTTGCTGAATTGTTTTTACTGCCACCTTTGAGAGCAAAGTGTTCCCACCAGTGGAAGGTTTCTAACTCTAGAAACTTGTTTCCATATTAGTGGTGGGCACAGCAATTTAAAATACTCATATATTGGTACCAAAGGTGGAATCAGTATTTATCAATGTTTTCATAATGAGATCGATTCTTAAAATTATCAGCGGATTACTAATTTCCTGCATATTATGTTTCTGTGACAGTTGATTAACCAGTATGTGCAAACAAAGTCATACATTTAATGCTGGAATATTATCATTGATGTTATTGATGAACATTCAAATTTACTGTTCGACAACAAAGCAGGGCAAAAATTAAAACACATGATTATTTTCTGATTAAAAAATGAGTCATTCACTTTCATTCATGAACAGAGACATTAGTTTTGGTGGTTATGTGTTCTTGATTAATTTTGACAATTCACTTTTTTATGCAAAAAGTACCCGTATCAGATTGAAGCCAAATTTTGCTGAATTGTGTATCACTTTTACATATAACAATGTAACAAAGAGCAACATTTCTGTTTATCTGGGGTCTTTTTAGGGTCCACCTAATGACCTTAATATCAATATTCACTAATTTTTAGCTCTGTGTTTGGTCTACTCCAACTCAAACTAAAATGTTTTCACCTTCTAGCAGACAAATGTTTCTTAAGTTTGTTGTTCATTTTATCTTTTTGCTGTTTTGTGGTTGAACACTTAATCAGAAATTATCTGGTCAAGACCGATGGTGTCCCAGAGATTTAGTTATTTGCATGCCATACGTTAGATCTGGTGGTAGGAGCCTTTTCCATATGCCTATGTGAAATTCCATATAACATTGGTAAAATCAGCATGAAATCCCCATTTTGCTATCGGCTAATTGGATGTTTTGATGTTATGAGTTAAGCTGTGTTGATATCTTATAGGCATTGGCCTCAGGAGCACCCAACTGTTGGCCCAGCTTGACTTTGTAGCCTGCTTGAAGTAATGCTTTGGTTGATTTTTCCTGCTCTAAGCCATTTATCTCTCTGAGTGTTTACAGTAAACCTGGGTCAGGAGCTAAACAAAAGATCAACTATGAGCTGGAACCCACTCTAGAACTGGTCCTAGCCTAGGGGAGCTTGATGACCCCTTTTAAAACATTACTCTCACATTGCCATATAATACCTTGTTATTATAGATCTGTCTATTTTAGCCGCTTTAAACACATTACACTCTGTAGATAGGTCTAGACCTATCCATCCGTAGATGCCCCGTCAAACATCAAGCAGTCGGGGATTTGCTTAAGAGGCGAAGCAGAATGTGCTAACTGCTGTGAAAATGAAAGCAAACAATCCCCCTGTTGTAATGCTTCTCGGTGTCTGCTCCCTAAAAGACCTCCTAAATGATGGAGCCTTTTAGTGGAATCAGATTTAGACCTAATTGGATGACGGCTGAGTTCAGACTCCCCCAGGACACTGATGCACATACATGGTGCGGGTAAACTATCAACACATTGCAGTATAACGTCATGCCAGGCAATAAAACACCAACAAATAGAACTAATTTGAATTTTAGTGCTGATGCTGTGTGGTGGGATGTTGATCCAGGATGGTAAATTATTGAGACATAGCTTGTGGTGTTTTTGATTCACCAGCGAGGGTCCTTCAATCAGTGCTGGTGTGGGCCTTGTATTCTTTGCAGTTTCACTTTCACTGGGGCTGTTTGTCTGTTTGGTGCTTCATACATGGAATGATTTTGAAGTAGTTGGGGAGAATGATCAACAGCATTTGTTGGAGTATCACAAAGAACAAAAAAGGAACACTCTCCAGCCTTTGGACGAGCTCAACCAATACTCCACCATCAAGGTTAACCTTTAAAGAGCCAAATCATGGGATTAATTGGATGCCACTCTTCAGCATCTCAAAACAATTGAGTCAAAGTATGAAAAAACATTTTCACTCCGTGGGGAATTGGACTTTTAGCTCCTTTAAACTTGTGTTCTTGTGATTTTAATATCAACAACACATAATACAGTGGCAAAATTATCCCACTGAGGAAGAACAGAACAAAACAGGATGTCAGAGCTGTCAGTTTGCACTCTTGCTTCAGACAGACCTTGAAATCACAGTGGGTAGAAATTGTAGTCTATATTACACAGGCAAAACATGTACGGTTAAAAGCTCAGAAGATAACAAGTGACAAAAAATTCACCCACATTATAGTTTGTGCCAACAGAGAAAGACATTCCAGGTAGCTATTTTTATTTTTCTCACAATATATTTAATTTTTCTGTGAAGATTGGCTTTATTGGCTTGGTGATTACATTATTCCCGATGTATCCACAGCCAGCCTCATGTTGACACTTGATAACCTGCAGTTTTGCTTTTGTTAAATATTTTTAAATCAAAAATTTTCAATTTGGTATTTGGTGAATGTCCAGTTGTGACAGCGACCTTCAAAATTCCTTTTCAGCAGCAACAACTGCCCCTGTTTTTTCTTTATACCTATCCAACTGAAAGGCCATTCACAAATACAAAAACAGTCATGACTAGTTTAACCCTCCTTATGTAGAAAAAACTGAGGTATCAAAATCTATTTTGCAAATAGTTTATATATTTTAGACACCAATTTCGACATAATTAGGAACTTTCTGCTCTACTAAATACTGCTGAATACTTGGCACTGTACCTTTTAATTTCACACATTAGGACACCAATATTACACCATTGTGTGGTTTGATGCATGACTCCAAAGGCATAATGATGGAAGAACTTCATTACAGTGCAGAATGGAGCAGAATCTCAATGGACTTAGAAAAGCAGGAAAAGCACAGGTGTGACTGAACACATAAGAAAAGTTTAACTCACAAAGAAGACAGTTTCTAAGACACAAAATGAATAAAAAAAAAAGTTCCTACCATTTTTATGCTTCTTCTTGAATATTTTCTCTTTACAATTTTGACATATTACAAAGACAATTGAGATATCTTAATTAGATGTGCCCCATGAACCCATTGCATTGCACATTTCAGGTGTCCTGTCAATAAAAGAGGTGTTATTAAATAAACCTCTAAGAATGGCTACTCCTCAAGAAAAGGTCCAATGTGTGTCATGGTTAGTGAAAAGAAAAAAAATGCCAACTCAGCTAAACTGAATAACTAAGTAGAGAACTAAGATCCACCGTTGAGTTTATCAATTCATCTTGGCACATCTGAGAAACCAGATATATTTTTATACATTTAGGCCTATCATCCACACAGAACCAAAGTTTTATGTCACTAAAACAATCTTTTCCAAAAACTCTGGCCAAAGTGAAGATTTTGGAAAACTCTGGTCTCATGTATATGCCAGTAACCAGAGTTTTGGATGCTTAAAAGTCACAGTTTGCGACAAAAAAGCCATTGACAATCACATATGTGCAACATTGTTGAAGGCATTAATGCAAGCGTGTTAGTTTTAGCATTGATGCAAACACTTCTGGCTTGCTCAGGTTTTACATCTGAAAAACACTGCCACCCATGGATCTAACAAGCTTAGAGCAGTACTTTCCGACCAATTTGCCCAGTTATGTGTGGAAAACTTTTTTTCTTTTTCTTGAACGATCAGGTGTGGACAAAAATACTTTAAAAAACTCATTAAAAAAAATACATCCTGCTGCGTAAAAGACCCAAGAGATCATTTCAAAGCTAGTTTCCAGTTAGTTAGCGGATCAAAGTGTGATAGTCTCATTTAACAAGAGGCACCTGTAGATGCTTTTGCTGATGGCGCCCTGTCATGTGTCGCTGGTTTTGTACATAACTTTGTCAAAGTATGTGACAGCTAATCTTGACAAGAAGAGAGAAACCATTTAAAAATAAAGCTTTTCTCTGCAAATGAGGCTTTCCTGGAAACATCAATTTTATTCTTTTTTAAAACAGACATCCCAATAAACTGCGCCACTGAAACAAGCTGGCACGACACATAGCAGGGCTCATTAAGCATAAAACCAAAATGGCAAGCAGCCATAATTTGAACTGTGAATAATGATTACAACTATTCTTTTCTTTCTATGGTTTGAAGTAATTCCCACCCGAAACAAAGAAAACACGACCCAGTTTTCTCAGTTAGAAATGGAGCATTTGAGGTGAAACTTTATACTAGACATACATCAGTTTAAATCAAAATGCTAACCCAATTAACGCGGGGAGAATGCTGTTTTTTGTCTGTGAAAGACTCTCAGCTTAGATGGACTCAGCAGTGAAATGGAAACACTAATAGCAGCTTCTGCTCTCACTCGGAGCCCTAACCACTGGAAGCCTTTAAAGGGTCTCTATCTGAGACATGTCCTGCTGCTTTCCCAGAAGGAAGATTCGGGCTATATCGCCTGTCAGTAGCTTCAAACAGGAGCAAAGACAGAAGCGGTGTGACTTGTGGCACCCATATCTCCACGTAACACACAGCAGAAGAAATTAAAATAAGATACTCTCAGGGTGATGCTTTGTGCTCTTCGGCAGGGAGCTGGGGTGTTAGATAACACTTCACTTTTCACACAGGTACAAAACAGATGAGGCATCATTAAGGGCTGTCACTAATTTGTTTTTGTCTGCATAATATAGAGGTGATGTGGGGATAGCCAACTCGTCTGACTGTCTTGAAAGAAAAAAGAAAAAGAACTGTGAATTCATTCATTCTCCCCTAAGCACTGCTCAGGGATTCTATGCAATATTTGATAATGGCATAGCTGGAGTGCTGCTCAAGATGTGTAATCAGTCCTGAGTTTTCATCCAAGGGACATGTTGACCCATATTTGTGTGTAATTGTGTGGCACAAAGCACAGAATTCTGTGTTTTGTAAAGGCAACTCTGCGGGGAGAAAAGAAGAAAAGGGAAAACAGACCAAAGAGATTTAAAAAGAAACAAAGGCACAGATTCACACTCAGCCATTACCTCACTAAGCTGCTTTTTTGGAAAGTAATGGTGCGGTTCAAATAGCCAACTTTTAAAACCCATAGTAGAACAGTGGAGACTTTGAAGTATCACACTTTCTTTCTTCCTTGCTGGTGCTTGTTTTGCTTCCTAACACCATTGACGGGGCATAAGGAGGAGAAGGAGGAGAAGGGGGAGGAGGAAGGGCATCTGACTAGGCTCTGTTGCAGTCCATCGACTGTTTTCTTCTGAGGGAAAGGTCAGAGGATACAGTGCGACGGGACACCTACTGAAGGTAATCATTAATAAACCTGCTGTCCTGTCAGTGGCCCCCCTGGCTCTACCAGATGTGTTTCTCCTGAAAAGAGGAAAATGTGGAAGGGAGGATCCTCATGTCACTACAATCACGTCGGTTACATTTGAGCCCATAGTGAGAAACTGGATACAACAGAGATTCTTCTCTACCCAGGAAGACTTCTAATTTAAAGGTTACCAAGACAACCCTCTCTGATACACTAGAAGATTTCCAAGGACAGCCACTAATGTTTGAAACCAGGTTCTGTTGCTGTTCAAATAGCATCGGAAAA
Source organism: Thalassoma bifasciatum (assembly GCA_008086565.1). Taxonomy (NCBI): domain Eukaryota; kingdom Metazoa; phylum Chordata; class Actinopteri; order Labriformes; family Labridae; genus Thalassoma; species Thalassoma bifasciatum. Next base: position 280,763 of record RPOG01000576.1, on the reverse strand, counting down.
GACAGAGAGAAGTACAGAGGATGAAGTTTTATTTATCTCTAGGGGAACAGTGGTAAGAAAGACTGAAAATCATACAATGCACACAATGTACAGCAAGTTGTAAACATTTTCTTCATTAGTAGCTCTGAAAGGACATTTCAAACCCCAATTATTTTTGCGGTTTGACTCATTTGACTCACTTAAATTGCAGCAGTTAAAGAGGGGGTATTGTGTTTTTTGTTTAAGTTTTATATCCTCCCTTTGGTACCAATGTAGTTGCTTAGCATGATTTGCAACAAGAAAATCTCAATTTTTCTTACACTGGTGTTTTGGAAAGCCCACATTTTTATGCTACTGTCTCTTTAAGGCTCCCTACTTCACAAACCCCCACCCTCCTGATTGGGCCAGCCTTCTGGAGACCTGTTGGCAGAGCTATGGTTAGACACTTATGTTTGGGGCCTATCCCTTCAAGATGTCACGAACCAGTTTGGGCATCTTTATACAATGACTTCATAATTTTAGAAACTTTTGTGAGGATTTTGGAAAAATCTGATGCTAATTTTTAGAACAGATGTTTTGAGCAGCTCAGAGAGAGTTTGAACATCCAACACTGTAGCTTTATAACAATTTCAAGAATCCAAAAAAAACCCATGATACCCCGCTTTAAAGTTGGCAACGTACAGTGTATGGCTAGCTATTATGCTAAATCTCTTTTTTGTTTCATTTTCAAATTCTACTATGTTTATAATGTTTTCTGAAAAAAAAAAAAGAATTTATCATTAATAGTAAAGCACCAACTACTCGTGAATAGTGAACATTGGCATTAGCATCAACATTAGCTTATTTGTTACAAGTGGCTCGCTATTGCATTCATACCTGTGATTTCTTATTGTGTTACACTATCAAATGATATTATGAGCTTGGTGGTGATTGAAGGCCTATATCAGCTGTTTTCCAGCAGGAGGTCACAGGTTATTGGGTTATCAGCAGCATTTCACATGTTAGGCTTTAGCACATTTTATGCTCATGCTTCAGTTTGGTCGCTGAGTGCAGTTTCCCATGCCCTCATTTCTTATGGTAGTGCACGATCAAGTAGTAATGTAACCTGAGTAGTGGCTCATTGCTTTTCATAGCTGTTGTCCAGCCGGTGGTAATGGGTTGAGAAGGTTGCTTAAAAATACAGATTAGCAGCAATTTATCCAAGACTTAGTTTCTAGCTCCATGGCCCTGCCTAACCTCTTCTTTTGTGTTCTCCTGTCTCTACACTTCAATTGCAGCATCATGCAAATAAGTCTCCTGTCCTGCAGAGGAGAAAAGGTGGGAAACCAAATTGGATCGAATGTAATTCAGTTCACCTAGCAGAGAATGAATCAATAATGCTGAGAAATGGCTTTCGAAGGACTGAGTGCCCACCTTGGGTAAGAGCTTTCTTCTGTTTACGGCTCAACCTGGGCCTGCCTGCTTATGTATTTTACGACAGGTTAATCAAGAATCACGGTACCTGCTGCTTCCTCGCTGACATCTCTTCTTGTGATATTCACCGTGCAGCACTTCAGAAAAACGTCCCCTTGTTTGCGTTCTCCAGTGTGATAGGTCAGCTTGAATGGGTTTTTCATTGACTGCAGATTTGCATTCTCATCTTTGTGTAATGCATTCACAGAATATAGCTGAGTAAACAATTTGGTATAGTTTGTATTTATTTCCAGGGCCCATCAGGCTCCCTACAAGACACAGTGATTGTACTTGTACACTTGAGCAGATGCTTTGTACAGTGTCTGCATATACACTCAAAATGAAACTTTGCTGGAGGAGTTTTCTCTCATTTTCTTTCCGCCTTTCTTACATGCACACGTAATTACAAATGGCACGGAGAGTACACTGCATACAAATGACTACATAGACACACTGAATGGATGTATCTTCATTTCTTTCATTTTTTTGAGATTGAATCAAGACTAATAACTGGTCAGCACTCTCTTTTCATCCAATAATTACAACATCATTTTCCAGTTCTAACTTAGTTGAATTTTTATATTGAATTGCAGCATTTATAAATGTGAAAATGTAAGTATTCATTTTCCAATTACCCAGACGCACTTGGCAATGTAGTGCAAAGATATCAGTGATATGGAAGGACCTTTGGGTCAGTAGAGAGCATAAAATATTTGTTTTGGCACCAAAAGCAGTTAATTGTACCTATACACATATGTATAATGCATTTTCTGGTTATTGTACTATTGTTATATTTCTGATTAATAATCTGTGGAGGTAGTAATGTGTTATGTTCTACTCATAAATGAAACATCTCATAACATAAAAGCATTGTTTGTTTTGTTGTCTCTTAGCCACACTGGCTCCAGTGGCCATGCTAACAGAAGCTATGGTTACATTGGATTTGTCAACATTTAATGAATACACTTGGAGTTCAAAAGCATTGCACATGTCCAAACAACAGAACAAACAAGACGAAACATATTACATTCCTTGATGTATAATGGATATTGCATGCAAAGCTTAATGCACTGTCAGCTTTTTTTAAATTCTTGATTCATATATTTGGCTTTCTCTTGAGTATCCTACTTTTCCAAACTTACATTTGGTCAGAGCCCTCAGGACAAAAGACAAAACCTCGAGCAGCACTTACCAAAATGCCATACCAAAATATTGAAAAGTTGTGATGGTATTTGGATCCATTTTTAAAAGCCAGAATAAGCGGTAAACTTTGACTTTTCACCGCTTTTTAAATTAAATTACTCAACATAACATTCACAGGTTTTAAACAGAACTCAAAGCTAAATGTCACTGCATTGTGGACGTCCTTCACCACAATATTTTCCTGAACCAAAAAGCTGACATTTAATAACCCAAGATGAGAATATATAAGCAGAAAAGTCTGCCACTGGCATTATACCTTTGAAATGCGCTTTGATCTCCTGTCTTGTGCAGTGATACGCACCTGAGGACCTGCAAAAGGCAGATGCACCTCAGGCTGGGCCTTTTTCTCATTATACAGCGTGAGCTGCAGACATTAGTTTGCCATCTACTCGGCAAAGCTATGGCAAACAGGGATCCATTAGCCTACCATTAGCATTTTGTTTGAACAGGTCCTGCCAGTGTCTCTCAGCTTGATATCGAAGAAAGAGATTGGGCAGGGGGAGCAGAAGGAAGGAGCGCAGACGAGACGGGGTGATGATACACTGAGTGAGGGAAATTTAGCTTTTCATCTCGTGACAGACACAATTCAGGAAAGAAAAAGAGAGAGCGGAAGAGCTGAACGACTCAGAGCCGGTGAAACAAAAAGTGCAGCGTGTTGCTGGAGGGATCAAAGAGAGAGAGAGGAAGGTGGGATGCAAAGAAGTGAAAAGGAAGGAGGGCAGAGTGACAGAGGCAGAAAGGCATCAAGCAGCAGAACGAGGGGGGGAGGTAGCTACAACCTTACAGTACAAACATTAGGAATGACTGACTGCTGGGGAAGAGGTGTAATTAAAGTTCCATTAAGCAATATGAACATTAGATGAATGTCAGTGTAATTAAGCTGTCTGTGCCATGTGAGAAGGTTGCTTGTAGGCGACTGCCAAAGCTACAGACACTTAGCTTCCAGCTAAGTGCTAGAGTTCTTAAGTCGATACTTGAGCTGTTTGGCTGTTCCTTATTGGCTCTTATTGGCCCAGTGACACAAAAAAGATCAGGCATGCTGAGTTTACAGTGCATGGGCTGATGTGGAATTGTAAACAAAGAGAGCCCAGAGTCTTTTCCAGGTCGAGACAGAGGCAAAAGTCTATGGATTTTTCCCAAGGACATAAAATACTACAAAAGCATTCCCATGTTGCTATTTCGACTTTGTTTGTTATTCTGAGCTACGTAACCTTGAAAAGATGAAACTGTACAAAGGTTTCACTTTGAAGGCATTTTGAAGTTGTAGAAATCTAAGATCTAAAAGGTAGCTGAAAAAACTATACACAAGGGATCATAGAAGGGCAAAATTTTAAACTAAGTAAGCGATGAATTTAAAAAAGGAAGCGTGTGAAGCATCAAATATGTTGAAAAAACATCTGTGTAAATATTTATGACTCTACTGAAGCAATATTACCTTTCAACCTCATGATCTGAACTACTGTAAAACCTTGCCACAATTTTTATAATGCATTACTGCTAGTAGGGTGCTACAAATTCACAGGAAAAGTATTTACAGTGTCATAATTGTGTCTTCATTGACAGCATCATTACTGATTTTTTCCCCGGTTCGTTGCTTTTTACAGTTGTACATTGCAAAAACTTTTACCAGTAAGTTACTGCATATTTAACGACAATGATCTGGACTCTACACTGTAAAAATCTTGCCACAAATTTACACTATTTAGACAGTAATTCACAATAAAAGTATTTATGGGATGACTGTGATGGGTGGATCAATCTTAAATATCTATCTATCAATACTAACGTTGGTATGAGTGTTGATCAATACTTGCATGATGACACTGATACTTTCAGTTTCTCCTCTCACTCACTTTGCTCATAGATTTTATGGTAAACACTTCATGATCTGGACTGTACACTGTAAAAATCTTGCTGCAGATTCTACTGTAAAATACTATCAGCAATTTGCCAGTAACTTGTGGTAAAAGTATTTACAGGGTCATTACTGTATCTTCATTTACAGTATTTTATATGTACTGCATTTAATCCCCCCACAATGCTTTGCTGTTTGACAGTAATACACCACTTACCCTCACAGTAACTTCAATGTTATAGTAAAATATTGTTTAGCTTTGAAAAAATCAGTTACAATGTCATTCAAAATTGTTTATGTCGTCTACAAAATGTTTGGCTTCTCAACATGTATTAAATTGATCCGAACAGCCCTGGAGAGAATCTGATTATTCTGTCAATTTGGCCGTTTAATTCCACTTGAGAGCCATACACATGGAGACGTACTCAGTGACTCAACTCACCATACCTGAGGAGGCCTGTGTTGCCCGGAGCAACAGTCTGCTGTTCTTCTCTTTGCCCATTGAGAGGCGTCCACAACAAACAAGCATGTCCTACAGCGTGGCTGGAGCTGGCTAGCTGCCTCGCTTTCATGTATCCCAGCTCAAAGCTGAAGCGAGAAATGGGATGAAGAAAAAGTTAAAGAAGAGAGACTAACAAAGTTAGAGCGAAAGCAACGGGAGGGAGACACAAAGTAAGGGTAAAGGGTTCAAAACAAACAGGAGTCACGTTCACAGGAGCTACAGCAAGCACAAAACAATGGATTGGAAATTAATGGGTCGGTCATACACACTTAATCTGATGCAGCATCGGCAGTGGCCACAAGAGAGTCTGAGAACAATTAGAGCTGGTTTTGGGGCACTGATTTTCTGATAGATGGCTACTTAGAGGCCCTATACCTCCTGAATAAGAAAGTCAGGCCAGTCTGTAGGGATGTTACATCAATGCTACTCACGTAACACACAGAAAATAGAGGGGGTGACTGGCAGTAGGGGGGGAGCTGTGCTATTTGGAGTAAATCCACTGATGTACAATGCACTGAGTGCGCATAGCAGCAGGGGCAAAAAGGAAGGCTTATAGAGAATGCAGACACATTTTGGAGGAACACAGCGGCTCAGGAATAAAATATGTATTTGTATAGGAGCATGGTCACCATGGGTAATTGCCAACAAGATATTTTAGATGGAAAAAAAATAAACTCAGCCCTTGCAGCATGCAGCTGTGAACACAACATACAAACCACAGCCTTGTTGATAATTCTTGTCCTCCCACCCATTTCTGCTTCAGGGTTTTTCACCTTTCTTGTTCATGCCGAACTTCTCAAGGTCATTTCATACAGAGGGTCTCTGAGTTATAATCAGAGATACTCAGAGATATTCAAATGTAGGTGTCTGGATGGACAATAGACAAGAATAATTTTTAGTTCTTAATTCCAATCATTCATTGTTGTAATTTGGACAAAAGTATATTAATGCACTAAAGAGAATGAGGAGCCACTCTGAATTAATTTTTTTAGAGGTAAGGCCAGAGAGGAAATAATTTTTTTCGTCCTTTTTTTAAATTCTTTGCTCAATCACTAAGTTCTCTTCGTACTCTTAAAACTCCAACTATTGAATTACTCATAATTCTGAGAAAGAAAGAATCAATAGAAGCTTTTGGAATTTTCTAAATCCTGATTTCTTTTTTCTTGAAGCCCTGAAATTCTCAGAAGTCAAAATTTTGAAGAAAGAAAATAAGAATTCTGAGCTGAAGGTCAGAATTCAGATTTTATCTCAGATTTTAGAGATTTCTTGGGGTTTTCAAAAACCTCTGTGGTTAAAACTCTCTGGATCTTCAGAACTGTGTTGATTTTAGGTCTCTGAATTTTAAGATTGGAGTCAAAATCTTTAAGTGTCAAAATTCTTAGGAAAAAAAAAATTCCAAAATTTTAAGATTGTGGTCAAATGTCAGACTTTATTCTGAAAATTCTGTGAAATTCTCAGAATTTCCTGAAATGACTATTTTCTCTCCTAATTAAGGTGGTGATTCTTGGACTCTGACATTAAATGCAGACTTCCTTTAAAAATTCTGACTATGAACTCTGAATTCTGAATTCTGAGAGATTCTTAATTTTAGCCAAATTCAGTTTTTTTAAACCTTTTAGTTCTTATTTCAATGTTTTGAAATCTAATTTTGGAAATACGTATTTGATCTTCAGAATTGTGACTTTCCTCACACAATATTGAGAAACCCTGAATCTCCAGCACTCTGACTTTTTCTCTCACAATACTGACTCTGAAGAGTGAATTTTATTCAGTCAAAATCCTTCCAAAAACGTTTTTCTTAATTTGTTTTTATCTCAGATTTCCAACTCGTTTGTCACAATGATTACAAAAAAATTTCCAAAGAAAAAATATCAGTTGCCATCAGCCTCATTTTTTGTACTGTACGGTTCAAACACTTTTGTAAGGAAGCTTTTCTGGTATCTGTTAGCCACTCAAACCAACCATTGACACTGAACTTGTCTTCTGAAAGGTTGTGGAAGAAATGTTGAACCCTTTCACTGAAACTGCCATCTGTAAAGAAGAAATCAACTGCTTTGTTCATGCGATGCTGTGTGAACTCTAATTAGCAGAAATCTTTTGGATCTAAAGATTTAGAGTAGGCACTGACTGGGTACCAGTTGTCAGGAAAAGTGCTTGTTTTCATGCAGAACTGAAACCCGAGATAGAGCAGATGCAGTCAAAGCATTGATCTGATGGACTGACAGCTGTCTTAACATCAGTACAAATTCAACCAGTGTGTGAATGTATCGGCTTCATGTTTAAAAGGAGTTGCAGAGTCATGGCTTTAAATCAATTATATGTTTTGGCTGTTAAAGCAGAAGTTGTTTCTTTCCAAGCTGTGATTCAATATTTCAGTTTTTCTGATGATTGAAAGGATCTTCTGATTTGCAATAACTACTCAAGGATGGTTGGTGTCACCATGGAGTGAATGGCAGATTGGCAATGCTTTGGTTGGCACTCAAACATCACTCCATCTGTCGGGTTTGCGAGAGTCTCTCATTTTACCGGAAAAAATGTAAGATTGATTTACATCTGAAAAAAAGTATTTCAGTACTGCCAAAAACATCTACCGTCAGAAGTACGGTTCCTGCAAATTCCTCCTGCGTTCCTGTGCCTACTTGATTTTTCAGCAGGGGAGAAATTATGCGTTTAAGTCAGCTCGCCTCTCTGTTCACACTTCTAGTTGATTGCGTCACCAGCTTTCACTTTCTATTGTATGTGTTACAGTTTTTTACCATACCAGATATTCCACATTTTTAATACTTTATGATACCATCCAACTGAGCCTCATTAGAACTATTAAAAATATAAACATGGATGAAAAGCAGGGGTTTTAGAAGTTTTAATAGCTGAGAGTCAATTTCGGCATCAAACATTGGATTGAGGGCTGCCAAAGGAAAAAATGAAGCAGGGAAAAGATCCCAGTTGTCATCATCTTAATGAACCGGTTGCATTTGTACATTCCACATTTATTGGTCTGTATCCAGTAATGTGCAATAAACACATTTTAATCAATGAATGTTGCTTTACCTGATTTAAAAAAGCTGTTCATTTTAAATCATTTCCAATGGGCCGCCAAGAATGTTAGCACCAAGTCTGTGAGGATTTCCAATCCACTACATATTCATGTGTTGAATGAATCCCAGAGTCTGTCTGTAAACTGGCTAACACACAAAGGTCTGTCCAATCAGAGGGAAGGGGGTTTCAGGAGCAGGGAGTCTTAAAGAGACAGGAGCTAAAACAAAATGATTCAAAGCCTTACAAAACACAAACATCTGGATTTTTTTCCTGCCCTGTGAGTCATGTAAGGCTACTATAGCGGTGCCTGAGTGACAAAATAAAGCGTTAAAAAACACAATTCCCCCTGTTTAACCCATTTACACCAGATGAAAATAATTTCAGACCCACTCATGAAATGTGCACTGATTTGCAAATTACCCAAGGGAGAGAATGACATGAATGTTTCAGGCTTTTTTAAGAGGTGTAAATGTCGCGATAGTTTTTTTATTTCTTTTTAGGACCAACTTTATGAGAACTAAGATCGATGATAACATCTGTTAAAAGCCTGGAGTTTGCATCCAGTCTGAATATGTGGCATTAAAGGCACACAGGCGTGAATTTTATAGCCATCTAAACATGAAACCTGTCATGTCAGGGGATCATTGTTTTTGACTATTGTGCTGTTCAAGAGTTTGTACATGTTCATCACCTTCAACACTTGCAGACATCAAGGCTTCTGATGTTGATTTCTCTACCTGTAGGCAAAAAACTTGTCATTATAATCCTGTAAAGCATAAACCTTTCACACATTTATTATTAGATCCCTCACTTCCATGTGATGCTGTCTCCCAGCACCCATGCAGCTCTGTTTATAGCACGCAGTCTGGGGCTTGTCAGCCACTTAGAAGACTTAACACTCTTCCTTTTTGTCAGAAAAAGCAAACTATGAACTTAAGTCATGTAAATGGATTATCACGGGAGGGTTGTCACTTGGTGTGGTGCTTAACGGGGTTTAGCGCTACATGTGTGCAAGTAAAAACTTCAAGGAAATCTGTAAATAAGCGACGAATAAATGCAAGCACAGAATAAACCCTTTTTTTTTTTTTTACAACATCTAATTTTTACATTATGCATAAATGACAGTCTTTGATCTTCCTTGATGATTTATACTGACTATTTTACAAAACATTAAAACCAATGTGACAAAAAGTTTTTCTTTCAATCCCAGTAGAAAGTCCAGTTTCAAGCTTCATATTTCTGTGGACTTGCAGAAATATGTGGTGAGTTAACTACTTCTTATGTACTTCTCTTGTAAAACAGACTTAACAGGCAGCTCAAAACCAAAATAAAAGAAAAACAGCAAAATAAATCTCTTTGTGAATATTTCTTGGCCTGTCCTCTTAAGTCTTGCGCACAAACAATAATTTCCACACCACTTCTACTTTGGCCATCCACATTGTGTCATTGATTTAGCGGTTTTTCTCGGTGGCATCTGGTCTTCATTGTAGTCCAAGGCATGTTGGCAAACTTAATAGCCCGACTCTCCGAGCATATTGGCTCTTGAACGCTCTCACTGGCTGAAAAATTGGGTTTTGGAAATGACTGAGTATCACTGTCCCGACTTTGCTGAAGCGTTGCCTGTTGCTCCTCTCTTTATCAAAGCTGATCTCAAAAAAAGGTGTCTTCCCTGTTACATTAGAATGACTGATGATGGTTTTCATAATTAAAATTGCACAAGTAGCTGGACCGTTTATCTGAGCAACAGTTAGGCATGTTCCCCCTTTTGTCTGGATGTTGCTCAAGTCTTGTTTTTGTGTAGCTGCTTTTGGAAATGAAAAATATAGTCTTGAAAACTTTTACGTCCTCTGAGAGCCAATTTGTAGTGTAGCGGAGAGCTGTTGGAATACATGCATTGAAAGAGCATCAATTAGACAAGAAACAAAAACACTGCAAAGGAACTGTCAATACATTTACTTTAAGCATCATTAACTGCTGGTAAAGGAAGTTTGTGCACCAGTTCTTTAATTAGCTTTACATTAAGAGCTCAAAAGACAGCTCAGCTGAATTACTGTCAAACACATTATGAGAGACATTCGTGTGGTAGGCTCTGTGTTGAAACAGCATCACCTTAGAGAAGGACTTCCACACACGGTTATTATTACTTCAAACAATTTTGTCTCTTTCATTGAAGAGCCAGATTGGGGATATCTGAGGTGACTGCCAGGGACTGTCGTCATTTTCTTCTTCTTCTAGAATAACTGAGAGAATAGCACAGCGCAGAAACGGTGAAACTAAATAAAAGTGGGGCTCGTTTCAACAGAGAAGCATAATTCTCCATCCCCTTGAAATCTCTGAGAAAACATCAACGTTACATAAATTACGCTGACAACAGCACAGGCGAGCACAAAAGCGAAGGCCATAGCTCTGAGCACTGTGGTTCACCATTAATCGAGGTGTGAGATAACATAAAAAAAAGGTCACTCCATTGTGTCCCTGGCCAGGCAGGAGCTCTTTGATGGGAGCAATTACAGCATCGCTGCTTGCCAAATCTCAGACTTATTCCTCTTATTTCTCTTCAGAGAATGTACACTCAGTCCATTTCTGCTTCACCACCATTGTGTCTCCACATGCTGTTGTGAGCACTTGTTACGGCCACTGCGCCTTCCAGTACAAAGACCTAATTACAGTAATGGCAAGGGATAAACAGATAAACAAGCAAGCCGATGAACTTGCGAGCCACTGCAGCAGTTTGATAATATGTAGACCTCCCACGCCGCCTGCAAAAAAACCAACCAGCCAGTTAGTGAGTGAAGACGCAGATTACTAATACAACTCTGTGTAATTATTCAAGAGGGGTGCGGTGGTCTCATAAAACATACCGTTAAAATTCAATCTAACTCCAGCTCAGACATATTTTTTTGATTTCTAACATCTGCATTCATGTCTCTTGGAGGTGTGAATGTATTCAAAGCATGCTCACTACCTCCAGGCAAAGATAAAGAACGGGTGACTAATGAGAACTTGTTTTACCACCGTTGCCTCGGCTCTCTGGATGTAGAGCTTAATCGTGACCGTGCATCGTGTCCATCGTTTAACCACTGGGACCTCCTTCTGCACAATGAAGGGATTGATGCAGGTGTTGTAGAAAGGATGGCCAAGATCTGGAGATCTGTTGTTGTCCTTGATACCGCATAGTCCCGGATTATTGATCCAAGGAAAAGCACTCAATCATGACTGTGTGGCTGCTGTAGAGCCAGCGAGAAAAATCCCCAACGCTAGAGAGTCCCAAGGTGCAGCTCCACTCCTCAGTTTTTCAATCACAAGCAGACACAGAAATTACAGGGAGGATGTGTGTACGTGCGTATGTGCGCATGCATTTTTTTTTGTCACTTTGTGATTGTGAGGTGCTGAAACTAAAGATGAATGTGAACAGACATTGGGAAAACAAACAAACAAACATTCTACAGCAAAAGAATAAAAACACACAAGTCATTCAGTTTCACGGGTGAATCACAAATACCCGTTGGTCTTTTTCTTTTCTCTCTTATGATTGTTTTTCCAACATCTACTGTCTCTGTGTGAACAACAAGCATGTCCCACAAGAAACCGTGTGTTTTTGTCACTTTATATGTGTTGTCCCTGTCTGCCGAACACCTCTGACTTGTCTAGGCTTGCTTGGTCCCATCACACCACAGATTTCATCCTGGAAATGGGTGTAGCTTTTGGGAAAGTGAAACGAGTGTTTGATAGACTTTGAACTTGCATTTGTGAAGGTCAGTTTGGGGCGACTTCAGTGTTTGCAATTGAATATCTATGTTAAAGAGATGTCCCTAAACCCAGTACAATCAAGGGATTTTAATGCAAGTAATTACCTGCAGGGCTTGGCACATGCTCCACGTGGGCTGCTGGAGAAACAGGGGCGTATCTAGACTTTTGACTGTGGTGGCCCAACCGTATCTTTGGGGGCAGACGCAATTGAGGCAGCTGTAGACTCAAGTAGCAACCTCTGGTCTGAAAATATGAGACGATGCGGAAGTGCTGAAATCTGCAGTTCGTCATGTGTCCACTTGAGGCTGACTCTAAAAGGCCTGAAGGTACATACACACCAAGCCCATAAAAAAGGAATAAAAAGAAAGCCGTTTTCACAGAAAAAATTTACCTGTTTACAGCCTGGTTCAAATAATGTCTCCTGTCCAAATTTTTAATTTCCTAACAGCACACACTGTAAAAGTTTTTTTTTTATAAACTTGTCAGTCAAGAAGATATTAAGATCTGCTTCTTGCCCAATCAGAGGCACAGTTCAGCTCACGTGACTGAAGGTCGACCTGTAGCTGTTCGTGTGGAGACTCACTACCTGTCCATTTCCATTATGGCTGCTCCAATCACTTTGCTTAGAGCGTCCATTTCTTCTACGCTCTAAGAGTAGACTTACATGGTCTCGCTTTTACCCTCATTGCCTTAAGTATTTGCTATATTAGCTTTCATTGAAGTATTGGTAACATTTTATTTGGGGTATGCATAAGACTGATATGACTGTCATAAACATGACATGACATCGATCACTAAGCTGAAGAAGGCTTCATGCATGTTAATAAATGTCATTAAGTGTCATTCGGTGAGCTATGTCACCTATAATGCTAAGTTTGCATTGTTTGGGGATGTCTTTGTCATGACAACTTGACATTTACAAAGAAAACGTAACCTGCCACTGTTTTTCCAACAATGTCAAGCTGTCATAACAAAAACATCCCTGAACAAAGTCAACCTTCCATTAAAGATGACATAATTCACGGAAGGACACTTAATGACAATATTTATGAACATGCATGAAGCCTCCTTCAACTTAATGACAGATGTCATGTCATTTTTATGACATTGACATGTCAGTCTTATGTTACAGAAGTATCGTATGGATGTTCTGCTTCTGTGCTTCCTTTTTTTTAATTCAAAAGGAAACATACAAGAGAAGCAAAAGAAAATTTTGTTTTGAAAAACAGTTAAACCCAAAGTCACAAGTGAAGGCTCTCGAAAAAGACAACACATCCTTAATAGCAGATTTAAACCATACTCTGCACAGTATATAAACTTATCTGTATTTTACCCAGAATTACTGTCATGACAGCCCAGATGTGACACCCGTGTTGTGCTTTTGGTTTGCGTGTCACAATTTGACTTTTTGTCTTTGTGTAGCATTTTATTCATGCAATTTCTTCTACCTCAGGTCCCTGAGGAGGATCTGTCCACATCCTCTTATTTAGTAAAATCCCACAAGGTGAGGTAGACGGCGTCTAATGAAGGATTTCAGATTTGCAAGATGGGATGTCGGGGGTATCGACTGACTGGCCTGGAGGCAGTATTTTACTTATGTGAGGGAACACAAAGTCAATTTGGTTTCCATATTGCTGAGCATAACAAACTGAAATATAATTTTTGGATGGATGAGCTAACTCTTAACTCTTGATTAAAGGGGACAGTGGTTGTGATTAGTTATGGGTTATTTAGTTTATCTGTGACAAACTCAGTCATAATGATTCCATTTATGCTCAAAATGTCAAACTTAATTGAATTTATATCTATATGGTGATGCAGCATGGTAAAACTACTGAAAATAATGTAGTTTTAAAACTTTTTTTGGGTCAATGACAGTACACAAGCCTCAAATATTTCAACCTTAATCACAGTCATCCAGGAAGAATGTCAGTCTCTGATACGATTGCTTTTCTTTTTAGACATCTGAGACTGAGATTTCAGTCTCAAGTGAAAAGAAACAGAAGAAAGAACAATAGAAAGAGGAGAGCAGCAATGAAGTGAAGTACTGAATTGCACAGAAGCACAAAAGAGGATTCAGATTGGTAGAACTTGAGTAATCGACACCAAGTTAATGTTGTAATGATTTACCAACTCAACCTGCACAGAGTAGCAACCACTAATAGAGTGCAGGGGGGACGAGAAAGGGCCTGACCTGTTTGGGTTGACTGATGATATCAATAAGAAGAACAATGAATTCACGTCTCCGAGGTATTTTTCTTTTTTAGCAGTTTGTGGGATAGTCCTGAATATAATTACACACATATTACCACATTTTCCTCGTTAGTGAGTCAGTAGAGCCACTGATTCCCTTCAGGTGGTTATAATGGATAACAGAGAGGTCATTCATCAACTTCCCTCATCTTTGGTTCCTTTAAGTGCTGAATGTAACAATTCAAACAACCAAGTTACTATAAGTTACAGAACCAATATACTTGGCCAGACATCAGCAAGAAAGTCAGATATGGCTTCAATAAGGGCCTTAATCAACTTAAAGTGGTTCTGTGTATTTTTGCCCTCAGCTTCTGCAGGTTTTTAGTGAGTGTGTTAGAAATATAAAGCCAGGGTACAAGTTAAAAAAAAACTTTTTTTTTTAAGATTCTGCTTGATGGTGGCTTCAGAAACACCACAAACCCTGTACACACCAAGCCATGATGATTTTGGTCTCAAAAATAAACACATTCACAGCCTTGTCCAAAAATGGCAAGCAAATATTTCATGGTACACAATTTTAAGGGGGTTATTGTATTTGGAACTTGTTTTTTTCTTTTTTTAATCTTTTTTTTTTTTTTTTTAAAGTTTTTTACCATTTGAGATAGTGGCTTTAGACAAGGGCCTGTGTCCACAAACACTGCTTTTGTGCTACTTTTGCCCATAGATCCCATTGTCTTTTGTGGCTGCCCTTTTAAATCTCTTGGTGAACTCTTTAACACTGGATGTGGCGACACGTTTGGGCAAGCTCACTTTGAATGTCCTTTTGAATGCCCAAAATCGTGATTTTGTTGAGATACATAGTGCAAGGAAGGAAATAAATTGTTTCAGAAATTCTGTGGTAAACGGCCAAATGCGCATGATCCCTTAAAATTTAAAAAGATTTTCTGAATTTGTGTGAATGTGCACAAATTCCTTGAAGGATTAGAAAACAGCTGAAAAAAGTTTGTGGATTTGCCCACAGTCAACAAGAAAATTTATTTATTTGACTAAAATCTGTTTGTAATGATCTTCTCAATGGCACACCTAGCACACTGCTTAAGATTCAATACATAGTTGTGTGTGCTGCTGCTTCTCACATGTCAAGTAGTGAACCAGGGCATGAGCATTCAGTAGACCCTCTCTGTATATAAATGTCAAACAATGTTAGATCACCAATATGAGCAATAATAAAACTGGGGCAAATCTTTTATTAGTGACTCTGTACCAAATGTCACATCTCGATTTGTTTTATTCAACAGCCGGAGTGAGTCAGAGGAGTGCAATCTTGACTGTATTCGGTTATGTTTGCTCTCACAGGTGAACATATGGAGGAAGCCCTTTCATCAGGCCTGAATTAATGAACCTGATGGACTGACATGAGATGAATTCTGATAACACCGACAACAAATATTCAGAGCTGTGTCCTTCACAGGCAGGGGAGCCGGAGTGGATTATGCAGGAAAGGTTTAAAGAGTCTAATGACAGAAATATGTGTGAATGTTGAATCTTAATAAACACAACCAGGATTCCTGCCAAGCGATTGAACACTGCCGCCAGCATAAAAATAAGAGATACAATCCATCAATTTGGAATACTTAAATCCCTCATACAGTGCATCAACTCTGTCCCAGCTGGTAGTGTTAGTCGGGGGCAAGTTGCTTTTATTTCTGGCAGAGATCTGAGGTGTCAGACTTGACACGGAATTGAAAGCACATTTGACTTGATTCCCACTTCACTTTAAATAACAACAGATTATTAAACACAAAACAATTAACGAGCATGAGCAGATTTTTTTTTCCTTATCAGAGCGTCTGCCAGTGTTAATTTATTAAGCGTTAGACACATGAATAGAAGAATATAAAAAAAAACATGGCCTTCCAAATTAAACACATATCATCTCATTACTTCCTCCAATTTCTTTGCCTTTAGCTGCAATTAATTCCTTTTCAAGATGTAATGCAAAACAGAACAATTATAATTGGGTAGAATGATAAAGTGTATCTTTAAAAAAGCTTTTATTTCTGTCTCCATTTGACTTGTTTTGTGTTATTCTTAACCTATTGATCATGGCAGCTGAAAATAGATAGGATTAAAGATAAAGCAACATATCACAGCCAGGAAATGAACATGGGACTGCTGCAATTAGGGTTACAGCCTCTTTACATCGGGTGGTGCTTTCATTGTGCAACCAAACCAAAATCTTAGAAAACTAGTCCTTTTCAACCAAATTCTTTGAATAATCCTGCTGTAAGTTCAGTCACTTTTTAATACTTCATAGTGAAGTTTTGAAGTGAAATCATTGTTGTTATAGCGTGAATTTCAGGTTGTTGACATTCTGATACACTGTCTCCCTGTAACTTTAACCCAATAAAAATAGAAATAAAGAAAAAAAGAAAAAAAAAAAACACCCAATAAATTGTTAAAAATTTGAGACATTAGAACTCATTTCAAGGTTAAATGAAGAAATTGTTTTGTTTCAAGCGACACCACATACCACAAAGTTAGCCTTAAACCTCTTCTTAAGCTAACGTGAACATAAACAGGTAGTTTTCCCCTTTCCTACCTGAGCAATCAGACTGTTGCGTTAGCATTCAGTCCCTTAATCAGAATCAGATTCAGCTTATTAGTCAAAAATCTCCTAAAAAGAGTGGCAGGAATTTAACCTTATTTTTTATCAATGCCCTTTACACAAACATAAACAATCCCCAATTAAAATTGAGTAAAAACCTTTTGTTTTTCCAATTTTTTACTCATTTTTAATCCTATCTAATATCAGTGTTAAGGTAACAACAGCATCAAACCAATAGCCAGCACTGTCACTGTCACTGTCAGTGCCATTGATGGCCTTAAGAATACAATTAAATGTTAAAACTAATACCATGACTAATAGGTTTGCAGTAAGAATTAGTGCTATGTTCTTTTTACTAGTTAACCCCAGCCATGAAGTGACATGAGAGCTGAGAAAGAAACTACAGAACAAAAGAACTGCAGTGTAAAGAATTGTGACGTTCACAGACAAATGTTATCTATTGACTGGCTCATGGATATAAAAGGTGCAAAATGGAAGGAAAAAGCCAAAACCTCGATTTCACTGCCAAAGCAAAGGGATGTGGTGCAAGAAAGACTGTTTGCAATCTAGATCAGGGAAAAAAGACTTCTAGTGCTCACAGTCCAAATGAGGTTATAGTTATAATGATTCAAACTCAAATTAAGAAATAAAATGTATTGAATAAAAAAATCCTGGGATGTCTCAGTTTGAACAGTCCAATTTTTTGCCACGTCATTCCTTCCAGTCATCATTTCCCAGATAGAATGAGTCACCCCCAAGCTTACTTTTTCATAAAAATTTATTAACCAGTCTTTTAGGGTTTTTTTAAGAAAAAGATCCACGAGACCTGGTTCCCTTCAAAGCATGTAACCCAAATCTCTCAAAGCTTTTACTGCAAGGTACTCTACTTGAACAGCAAAGATGTTTCCTTGTCATGTTGGGAGTTTTGAGGGTTTTGTGAAAAAGACAGGATGTTTGTGGACACTAGTTTGTCGAAAACAAAAATTCAGCGAAGCTAAATATGAGGTATAATTACGATACCCTGCCTACCCCAATTGTTGATTGTTCACTTACGGCATCTGTAACTTCAAGCCGGCTTGTCTTGCAAATTTCGAGTGTAATTGCTCAAAAGTTAGCTTTTAATCTGCATTTGCATCCATTATGTTCTTCCCTCTTCCACAGTAACACCTGTCTTAAACCTGAAGTGTCGTGATACATCTGCCTGATTAAAACCCCCAAAATATTGAATGAGCGAGAAAAATGGAGTAATTCCTCACATTTGATCAACTGCACCCTGAGCCTTGGTGATATTTATGCTCCACTAATGACTCAAATGGTTAATCAATGCATCAAAATTGTTTTCCATTCACCGTCTATGGACTAACTAGAAGACTGAAACTAATCCGTCTAAGCCCCCCATTGAATTCATTGAATGCTAATTGTTTTAGCTGAATACATTCTTCCACATTCCTCCCCATCCTTTCCTTCCTTTCTATTTCCTTCACAAAACTAAACACTTTAGGACACAATCAGGGACACCTGCCATTGTCACTCATGTCACTCGCACGTAAGCCCTTGTCCGACCCCAAGGACGAGTGCACTCAATAACTGTCCCTGTCCAGACGCGGTAAGCCTGTGCCACAATCCCTTAAACCCCTGAACTCTGACATGCTTCAATGAGGTACATGAAACCTCCTCCTCTGGGAGATTAAATTGAAACTCTTTCCCTCTAAACTCTTGATTAATTGGATTTTTTTTTCTTTATAACTCTGCTAATCTGCACTGTTGTGTATTGTCCTCAAGCAGCAGTAAGCGATAACATCGGGGCGTGCTGATGAGACGTGACAAAGCTCCAGATCAGGACTCGCAGACAGAAAAATGATACTTCGACAAAAGCCTTGGATATGTTTCTCAAGCAACATTGATTAGGTTTCTTTTTCTCACATTAAAAAGTAATCAGTGAGCAAAAAAAAAATTCAATTTTTGCCAGTGCTGTGCTCCAAGTTTCTGACTCGGTCGCTGCTGCTTGTTTCATTTCAGCCTCTCCTTTTGTTTACTTATGAATCCGAGATAAATGTGTCAGCCTGGTTTCTTCTGCGGGGCAATGAAGTGTCATTTCCTGCTATCTGCTGCCTGTGTCCTACATACAGCTGTGTATTTACCTTTCAGAACTTCTTTACTTCATTGTGAATTTTAGTTATCAAACTATACAGCAGTCAAAGAGCAGACTTCAGTCTTTTCGTTTTAGTAGCTTGTTATGTCATGGATAAACTTCGACAAGAGTTGATTTCATGACAGCGTGACTAGTTGAACAAAGTTAATCCATCACTTGACCCATCTACCTGCTTCCCTTTCATCTCTTCTTTTTTTCATGTCATCAGTCTGCAATCCGCAGATGTTACAGTGCACTTGTTTACTCTGACTGCACACTATTGTAATCCCTGAGGTGAGCAGAGATGCCAGAGACAAAATATTGTCTGAAGTGGGGAACTGGAAGTAAAAACACTCTCAAGCTTGTGGGGTTTTTTTTGTACTCCTTTGTTTGTGTGTATGTGCGTGCGTGCGTGTGTGTATTTGGAGCTCAAGTCAGATCCTGCTGCTCTACAGTAAGCAGTGCAGTCACACAGCGTGCTGAACACTGGTTCTACTTTATAGGTTTTCCAGCAGAGTAATTGAATCTCTGCCTCAGCTGACCTTTAGCATCAATCCAGGCTTTATACTTTTGTTTTATCCTCAATTGAACCTTTTATTATTGTTTTTTTAATACCTCTAACTGACTTTCCAATTACATCTTTCACTGAACTCCGATTTCTGTAGCTGAATTTATATATATTTCCCCTTCTTATTGTAGTAAATAAAACCCACATTTGTCACAGCCTGGAACTGTCTTCAAGACTGATACCTGTAAAAAGGCGCACGGTTCACCGCTTCAGTACTGGCTCTAAAAAGCTGTTTCTTCAACTGGAAATGGAGCTCAGATCTTAAAATGATCCTTTTTGGAGCTTTGTGGGATTTGAATTCAGTATCTGACCTCTAATAAAAACCTTTTTTTTTTTTTTTTTTTTTGGCGCAGTGTCTCTCTGAAGAAAGATCCATTTCAACTTTTATGTGCATCAAAAATTCCATCAATGTCTCCCATCTGTCATGGCTGAATATGACTAAAAGACAAGATTCAAGACTTCTTCTATCAAGTCCTAAATAAGATTTTGATTATCAGTGCTTTTTTTTGAATGGTAAATTGTTTTTTTAAGTGGAAAGAATGCATGCAACTAAAAAAGAAAATAATAATTTAGCTCATTGTTTGACACATAGTAAACAACTCTTCTTAGAATAAACTTGATGTTGATAACACAGCTACAGTCACTATTATTTTTTAATCAAGCTGTTATTTTATTAAAGGTGTCAGTGTCAAGAGTGCAAAGGAGCTCCAACGCTTTTCTTTATCGGAAAGATGTTATTCAATTCACACATCACTTCCAGAATTAAACAGTGAGAACCTCAGGGCAGGTGGGCTGTTTGCCTTAAATTTGACAGTTTTACAGCCGGTTGCTTCTGAAAGAAACTCTGAAATGCATCTGTTGTTAAGGTCGATAAGACTGAGAGTTTCTTTGTTCATCCATATGATTTTACTAAGACACTACAAAGAAACATCCATTACATAATACATGTACTGTATCCTAGTACTGTTTAGCATACTGACAGGTTTTCAAATTCTTTCGTAAGATTATAAAAACAGTATAAAATCTGGGGACGATCTGACCTGAGTTTTTAAGTTCGGATCCCAAAAAGGATTTTTTACATGGTCTGTGAGACGCTTGCAACATATTTAGAGATAAAATTGAGTGTGGAGTTATTGTGAGGTTCCCAGCTTTCTGTGGGTATGCCACATATCTTTATAGCCACACAAGACAGGCTGGTTAATAACATGAATGTTATTTCAAAGTGTGGCAGCTTGTGCTAATAGTGGATCAGCTAATTCTAACATTTGTGTATTTAAGAACGACAAAACGCGCCATACTGGTGTCACACTCAGATTATTGTTAAATCAATGTTCAAAATATTTGAAACCAATTTGAAAGCAGTTTTGCTGCATAGAGACTTGTTTGTTGTGTTGGACATTACAGAACAGCCAGTTCTTTTAAAAGCCCCAGGAGAAGAAAATGTCTCAAATTTTAATTCAAAGAAAGTCACTGCCTGCATGATGACATGTCTCAAATAGTCAATTTTGATTAGACCTAAGCAATGAAAGCTAAATGACCTTTAATTTGGAGGTAGCCATTTAACTTCAGTGGGGCCAATGCCACACCTGGCCACCTTCAAAGCACACCCCTGCGAACAAGGTTTCTGCCCTGTGATTTATATTGAATGCCTTATTTGATCAAAAAATCCTACTTGTGTGGTATTTTGTGTCCTGCAGGGATAAATCATGTTGAAAGTAGTTGATTTTTATTCAGAAATCTGCTGTTTGTACTATGTACAGCAATTTACTTGTCATACATCTTGTAGACTGGCATATTTTTTATATGTCAGGCCACTACAACATATTTTTTTAGGTGAGAGCTTTCTAGAAGTCATATTTTATTTAAAAACACAGACTTCTTTGACAGGAATTTGAGTAACCACAGAACAAACAATCAACCAATCATAAGAAATCCCATAAAAAGAAGCTTAAGGATACTTTTCATTGACTTTCAAAGATATTGTGGCCTACGCTTATGGATATTAGCTCATCATGCGGGAAAACATGTATGAGACAGAAATCTCTCCTCATACATGAGACGATAAAGAAAAAACAGGTGGATGATTCAAACATGGGACTTATTGGATACATAGGAAAAAGTACAGGTTGTAGGGCTCAAAGAGAGCTTTAAATAAAAGTAGAAGCTACAGGAGATGAGGACAGATAATCCGACCGGAACGTATCAGATGCAAAAATGTCCCTCTATGACATATTCAGTCTGTTGTCCCTGCGCGTGTGGCTATAAATCTCTGAATATGCCTGACCAGCTCCACATGTCAAACAAGCAGAACATGGTAATCACCGGCACAGCCGTGCAAGGCCCGGCTCCAGAAAAAAGTCAATATCTGTCAGCAGAAAGCATCAGCGGCGTGCTGTTGAGGCCTGGCCCCCTACAGCAGACCTGTCAGTGGGCCTCAGGCGATGTATCATTAGTAGAACTTCATGGCAAGGCTCACTCATGTTTTAGACCAAAGCACACTGTTCATGTTTGGAAAAAGCACGTCTGTTCACAAATTCTGTGTTTATATTTACCTGTGAGTGGATGATTGGAATTGAAAGCAGTTTCATGCTGAGGCTGACANTTTTTTTTTTTGGCGCAGTGTCTCTCTGAAGAAAGATCCATTTCAACTTTTATGTGCATCAAAAATTCCATCAATGTCTCCCATCTGTCATGGCTGAATATGACTAAAAGACAAGATTCAAGACTTCTTCTATCAAGTCCTAAATAAGATTTTGATTATCAGTGCTTTTTTGTGAATGGTAAATTGTTTTTTTAAGTGGAAAGAATACATGCAACTAAAAAAGAAAACAATAATTTAGCTCATTGTTTGACACATAGTAAACAACTCTTCTTAGAATAAACTTAATGAGGGTGATGTTGATAACACAGCTACAGTCACTTTTATTATTCAGTCAAGCTGTTATTTTACTAAAGGTGTCAGTGTCAAGGGTGCAAAGGAGCTCCAAAGCTTTTCTTTATCGGAAAGATGTTATTCAATTCACACATCACTTCCAGAATTAAACAGTGAGAATCTCAGGGCAGGTGGGCTGTTTGCCTTGTTCATCCATATGATTTTACTAAGACACTACAAAGAAACATCCATTTCATAATACATTTACTGTATCCTAGTACTGTTTAGCATACTGACAGGTTTTCAAATTCTTTCTTAAGATTATAAAAACAGTATAAAATCTGGGGACGATCTGACCTGAGTTTTTAAGTTCGGATCCCAAAAAGGATTTTTTACATGGTCTGTGAGACGCTTGCAACATATTTAGAGATAAAATTGAGTGTGGAGTTATTGTGAGGTTCCCAGCTTTCTGTGGGTATGCCACATATCTTTATAGCCACACAAGACAGACTGGTTAATAACATGAATGTTATTTCAAAGTGTGGCAGCTTGTGCTAACAGTGGATCAGCTAATTCTAACATTTGTGTGTTTAAGAACGACAAAACAAGCCATACTGGTGTCACACTCAGATTATTGTTAAATTAATGTTCAAAATATTTGAAACCATGAGTGAAGAACGAAAGCAGTTTTGCTGCATAGAGACTTGTTTGTTGTGTTGGACATTACAGAACAGCCAGTTCTTTTAAAAGCACCAGGAGA
Source organism: Thalassoma bifasciatum (assembly GCA_008086565.1). Classification (NCBI taxonomy): domain Eukaryota; kingdom Metazoa; phylum Chordata; class Actinopteri; order Labriformes; family Labridae; genus Thalassoma; species Thalassoma bifasciatum. The sequence continues at coordinate 257,851 of RPOG01000576.1, read as the reverse complement.
AGAAAATGTCTCAAATTTTAATTCGAAGAAAGTCACTGCCAGCATGATGACATGTCTCAAACAGTCAATTTTGATTAGACCTAAGCAATGAAAGCTAAATGACCTTTAATTTGGAGGTAGCCATTTAACTTCAGTGGGGCCAATGCCACATCCGGCCACCTCCAAAGCACACCCCTGCTAACAGGGTTTCTGCCCTGTGATTTATATTGAATGCCTTATTTGATTAAAAAATCCTACTTGTGTGGTATTTTGTGTCCTGCAGGGATAAATCATGTTGAAAGTAGTTGATTTTTATTCAGAAATCTGCTGTTTGTACTATGTACAGCAATTTACTTGTCATACATCTTGTAGACTGGCATATTTTTTATATGTCAGGCCACTACAACATATTTTTTTAGGTGAGAGCTTTCTAGAAGTCATATTTTATTTAAAAACACAGACTTCTTTGACAGGAATTTGAGTAACCACGGAACAAACAATCAAACAATCATAAGAAATCCCTTAAAAAGAAGCTTAAGGATACTTTTCATTGACTTTCAAAGATATTGTGGCCTACGCTTATGGATATTAGCTCATCATGCGGGAAAACATGTATGAGACAGAAATCTCTCCTCATACATGAGACGATAAAGAAAAAACAGGTGGATGATTCAAACATGGGACTTATTGGATACATAGGAAAAAGTAAAGGTTGTAGGGCTCAAAGAGAGCTTTAAATAAAAGTAGAAGCTACAGGAGATGAGGACAGATAATCCGACTGCTTGCATAGTCTACGTTTTTACAGGGAGATACTGTATAAGTCAGACAACAGGGACGCGCACACCGATATTTAGAGACTTATACGGACTGGTCGAGGTGTACAGTTTGTTCGTCTTGTACCATTAGTGGCCGTGTCGGCACGTTCCGGGCCGAGGTCTTTTTTCAGTTATAGACAGTCGTCTTTCGTAGTCGCCGCACGACTTGAGGCCTGGCCCCCTACAGCAGACCTGTCAGTGGGCCTCAGGCGATGTATCATTAGTAGAACTTCATGGCAAGGCTCACTCATGTTTTAGACCAAAGCACACTGTTCATGTTTGGAAAAAGCACGTCTGTTCACAAATTCTGTGTTTATATTTACCTGTGAGTGGATGATTGGAATTGAAAGCAGTTTCATGCTGAGGCTGACATGGTGCTTTTGTGTCCCGTGTTCTGGATGATTGAATCAATAGAAAGGTGTATTCAGAGTCTAACAGGATGAGGATGACATGCTTTTGACAAACCTGGACACCCAAAAATGACAAAACTACATCCAATAGAATCAGCATGTGTCAGAAAAATCCTATATTATGTTTTGGCAATTTTCTCAAAGAGGGGTATTATGCTTTCCCTTATTTTAAACATAAATAAATAGCAACAATGCTAGATCCTCATGATAAACGTAAGCAGGTTTTCCAACCGCTACAGATTCATAAACAATTTGTTCCATAATTAACATGAGAGCTTCTTCAGAGCTGAATGAGCTTATCCCACATAGATCCCTCAACTGCTTCATGACAGAGTGTAGCAGTGACCTCAAACATAGATATATATAAGAAGGCTAGATGCCTTAAGGCGGAGTCAGCAGCGTCGTCACTGTGGCGGCCATCTTGGAACAGGCGACTGCTCTGGTGATCTGTACTGAAGTCAATGGGTAGGATGATGAATTACTCACTAAAACACTCGTAACTTGCTGAATTCTTGACGGATTTTCAAACGGATTGGTTTATTACAAACCATATTTACATGGCTATGATTCAGGCTGAATTTTTAAATTGCAGATTTTTTGGGGGGAAAATATTCTTGAGTTTGAAAGTTAATTAGCTAAATTTCTGTCGCGTATAACAAACCAAGCCGTTTGAAAATCGGTTGAAAATCGATCAATCTACAGTTATTTCAAAGTCCAGGCTCCATTGACTGTAATGTAGTGAGTGACTGAGCAGCACCATGGGACGACGTTACTTTCCATTGGCTTACAGCGGGCACGAGGCATCTAGCCTTCTTATATATATCTATGGCCTTAAACACCAAGGTCAAGCCCCTCCCCTGACCGGTTGACCAATCAGAATGAAAGGATTTTGTGGAGCAGGGAGCCTTAAAGAGACAGCAGCTAAAAGAAAAGGTTTTCAGGCAAAAGCTGAAATACTTATTTCCAAAACCCCAGTATAAGATGATTATGGATATTTTTTTATTATTATGCTAGAAGGGTACCAAAGGGACAGTATAATGTCTTAAAAAGTATACTACCCCTTCTTAAAGATTACGTGAGGGGCCTTTGACTGGTTAATGAACAATCTGGGATGAAAGCTGATGCCTCTCCCACAAATCACCAGGAAACAAGAGTTGAAATTAATGTCTGGTTGATGATTGTCATGCTTCTTTTCCCCTTGCGCTTTTTTCTCAGTGACTTTGATGTTTAAATGATAGTGTTTGATATTTTTCCAGAGAATTTTCCTTTCAGCTTTCAGTTTTGACGAAACATTCATACGAGATCCAAACGTAAACAAATAATTTAGCCTGGTATCAACACAGAGAATGAAGAGAAGAAAAAATAACAGTGTCTAATTAAAGAATTTGTGAATTACTTTTTTTTTTCCTTTTGATCACTTGCTGTCATGTGTTTGTGACCCAAACACAACAGTTCACTGAAAGTGTGTTGATGCTCCTTTTCCCCTCTTTTGTGTTGTAAGCTTGTTTGTCATATGTCCCCTGTATTTTATGACTCATCTGGAACATTTCCAATGAGTCCTTTGGGGCTGCATTATTCTTAATGATGAGGACACTGATTAAACAGTTTGTGTTTTTGCTGTATCGAGGTTGTTGACGGGTCAGAGGCGTCTTAGGTAATCAAAAAAAACAAAATCGGAGATCTTTAATCAGATACAGGTGCAGACAGAGAGGCAAAAAGCAGACAGAGAGAGAGAGAGAGAATACCAGAGCTGCACAAAGCTCATACATGGTGTCTTTCTTCTCCCACAATGCTGTTCTCACATACAGGATGTCTGACATGAGTGTCAAGATGAGCGACTGAAATATTGCAGTCATTTTTCCCCCTCAGTCATGCTCAATTTGAAGCCAAAGGAACAAACGTCCCCTCCAGGGAGTCTTTGACTTCTTTTTGTGCTGTCTGCAGACTGAGAGCATGTACGGTCATTGTCACTGATGTCAGCTCTTAGGCTTGTTAGGACACATTTATGAAAGAACACCAGCAGTTCACTGCATGCCATTTTAATGCTGAAAAAAATAGAATTAAATAAAAAAAAAAATAGAGCAGAAAGAAACTCTTGACCCCCGTGTTTGCCTTATTTTGGCAAGTGAGGGACCAAGCAAAAAGGCAAAGAACAAAGATAAAAAAAAAGATAATTTCCTCAAATGAGATTTTAAAATTGAATTGAAAAAACTGAAATAACTTAGAAAAAAATCAATTAAATCCTGACATAATAGAATGAAAGAGGGCTATAAAACAGACCCAAACTTATCAGCTGTCTGCTAAATTATAAAAAAACAAACTAAAGCTTCAAACTGAGAAAACCTGTCAACACACTCCTGACTTTAAATGACACATCGGGCGACAACAGATGTTAACGTTCAATAAACACAGATACACTGACATGAAAAATAGTATCAGATGAAATAAGGTGAACAAAACAGAGACTTTTAAAGAGAACTGAACACTTTTTGGTCCCCCTCAGGCCAGGCTCGGGGGCCTGCGCCCAGTAATGTATCAGTGTTGTGCTTGCAGCGCTTATTTTCTAAACAAAACCAATGCACTTTGGGTTTTTTTTCAGCACACTGAGTTCTAAGTGCAGAAACGCCACAGGGGTCAGCTGTTACGGGCTCTCATTTTCATTTCACTTTTTTCCTATTCAGTCTGTCTACTGTATATTTAAACAGCGAAATCATTGAGAGAATTTACAATAATCTGAAGCAAGAAAAAAGAAAATTTTTGAGACTGGAAAAATACTTTATTTGATGTATAGCAGTCAGCTGAAACAGGTGCTAACAGAGGTTATGAAATTGTCGATCAAGGATTTCTAATGAATTTCAAGCTGATGGAGTATAAAAAGTAAAAGATGATCACCAAAACTCAGAAAGAACTCAAGAAACTTCTCATGGGTGTGGATGCAGAGATCCAACTTTTTAAGCCCGTAGTTTTGCTACAACTGTGAAACTTTAAAGGTTTTGTCTATTGCAAAACAATAAAGGATTGGTCAGCTAAGAGGTTCACTATTTGATGGACAAATAAAAAGAATGGTAAATGAAAACTGGTCTTAATAAATCAAGCTAACTAGCTAGCAGCATAGGCTATGTATTTAACATAAGACCAGGAATGGACAAAATAGAAACGTGGTCTCAATGGAAATGCTGTATTTCAGTGAAGCAGTGATTGATGGTGATCGAATAAGTTTTGGGTTGTTTTAACGTTATCCATGGTGCACGGTTGAATTTGTATTGCGTCACGCTGTTACATCCACAAATCATTCTTGAATATCTCCTTCAAGTTTATGACAATAAAACAAACAAACAAATAAAACTAAACAAACATTTCCAAGAATATCCGAGGAAATATTTCCCAAAAATTATTTTAGAAAAATAAATTTAAGCTGATTGCAACAAAACCTTGAAAATTTTCAGTTTTGCTGAGATTAAATTCTCATGAAATTTTCCACCTATTTGCAACTGGATTCACATCTATATAAGTTGATGGCAACTAAACCCTAAAAAATGTCAGTTTACCTTCCTGAAATTAACTGGAAATTACCCACCCCTTTACAACTGACTAAATTATTGTGTTACATGGACAATATGTTAAAAATCTACTAACGAGCTGGTGTTCATGGTGTACATGGTTATCGTAAACACAGAAAAGCATTGAGCTGAGTAGGATAGAACAGTTCTTCGGATATGTGCTTTGTCACCAACACCCAACTGGAATTTTGGAGTTAGTATCGGACTAAAAAGAAGTACCTGATACTTGGTAGTAAGAGACGGTTGTTGGACCATATTTGATAAAGTAAAGATGACTGAGCAAGGAGAGATTGGATTTATATTACCTCTTTCTTCAGTGATAGCATCCTCACAGATCCAATTAAAATAAAGAAGGGGTGGGGCTTCTGATACAAACTTTAATTCTATAATAATTCTAAACAGTCGATTTTCATGTTTAGAACTGCTGCTAACAATATGACATCATTTCTACAAAAAGTTTTCATTGTCCCTTGAAAAAAATTCTCAACATGGAAACAGCACATGAAATAAAACACAGTGTAATACATGAACTAGGACCTGCAGCTATAACCATAGCCCTTGGTGAATATATATGGCTGTTATTGAAAGGAGAACAAAGATAGTGTCACATGAAGCAACAGTCACTCTACCAAACTGGGAAATCTACAACTGCTCTGTTTCTGCTCTGTGCATCAGTGAAGATGAAGGCTGTGTTTTCTGGCTATTGAATCTTCATCAAACCGTCCATTCATCTTTTAACTCGAGTCTGAGTGCCTTTTTGAAGGCAAGCTGAAGTAGAGGGGGCATTTTTTTTTTTCCTTTCCTTTTTTTTTTTTTTTTTTTTTTTTTGAACAACATGTGATGCTAGGAGCTCGCAGCCAAATGCTTTTAGGAGTTGTGGCTGAGTTGTTGTTGTTGCATGTTTCAGTGGATACCTCCATCACAGAGACGAGACTGAGAGCTGAGAGTGCAGTCTGTACGTGGCCTCGAGTGCACAGTGCAGTTCCATCTTTAGGGAAGCTCTCGTCGTCTCTATCATGCTTTTTATTCTCTTTTTTTTCCCCTACCAGAACTTTGCTCTGAAAACAACATCATATTCAGATTTTGCAGAGTTCAGTGCAGGTTAGAGGGATTGGCTTTGATGGATGCCCAGTGTTTCTGCCGCCTCTGGGTTTCATGCAGCTAGTGCGCTAATGACCGAGCCACATTACTCTCATCTTTTTCATGTATAGCATCGATAAAACTGTTGAACAAGCTCATAAGTTCAACATTTTTATGTGCGCTGCTCTGCCTTCTTGGACCAATTTGCATGCATATTTTGTTTTTGCATCCACAATGGAATCAAAAATGCTGCACAGCGACTCTTTAAGCATGCAGTTCAATGCATAATGCACAAATTCAGCTCCATATTTCCTGCTTGTTGTTTTCCTTCAGACAGCTTCACAACTCTTAAACCCTTTTCTATACATCTTTTCGAGTGTTTTAGTGCATAGCCTTAGTGCCCATTTTCTTGTCTTATAAGGCAAGTGTCTATAAAACAGCTTTAACGCTCCTTGACTGCTTACCATAACTTTGTGGAGGCTGTGTTTTTATATAACAGTGCATGTGCTCTAATACAAACCCTGAGTTACAGGCAGAGTATAAACTTTCAGAGCACAGAGGATTGATTTCTCTGTGAATAGCCGCGATAGTAACCGAGGGGACTGTATCACACACCAACCTCACAGTGAAACCTGCCATCACTTTGCTATAGTCTTGATTCATTGGTTGCAAATGGGAGTAGCACTTTCTTTTTTGTACGGGAGGGGCGATTGAATGACATTTGCAGTAAAGCGAGGAAATGACAAAGTCTTCTCTTCTGTGTGTCATGCAGTGTGTTCACTTGAAGGCAGACTGAATCATTATCTGTGCAATTACGCAACTTAATTATGACTGCCAGGGGCTAACCCCGCAACTCCATCTGTCCATCTATCAGGCATCCTTGAACTCGATCCATCTTTTTTTTTCATCTCTTTTTCCTGGTTTTCAAACCCAAACGAAGGCAGAAACCTGAGTTCCACAGACGGCCGAGGGCTGTCACCCATCTGGGTTTCATTTTTCTGGTATTGCCACATATCGCCTGTCTTGTTTTTCACTCTTTTAGTGAATGATCTTCACTTTTGTGCTGAAGGTGTTTTCAAAGTTGTTGCGGAGGACACATGGGAACCTTGTGTCTTTTTAAAGCTTTCAATCTCCATCTTTTCACAGCAGTGACAGGAACAGTGTTTGAGTGCAGAAAGAATAATTGTCTTGAAACATATTTCCTGATTTCTCCCTGAGCAAACTCGTGTATATTATTTGGGTAATGAATTTGCACTTTAGTTTCAAATAAAAGAGGAATTTGTGTGTAATATGTTGGGGAACTATATTAACAGATAAATCCCTGGTCCTAAAACTAACGTGATGACAGAAGTTGCAGTTCCTTAAATATCCTCTTGAGGCTGGATGTGAAAGGATCATCCAGTCCCATATTTAAAAAAAACAACTTCATTCTTAAGTTTAGGAATAATACAGTCTTTACTTCCACAGGTGGGAGAATGAAGTACAACTTAGAAACAAAATGTCAGCAACATTTCAAACCTACAATAGTAATAACTATAATTTCTTCAACCAACTAGTCATTCAGGTACCAACTACCAAGAATGGTGTTGTGCTTTTTTAAAGGTTTTATTCTGTTCCTCTGTTATATGCTTCAGAAAACCCGTATTTCATCTGTCTGAAACATTCCTCTTTAGCTGCTTTATCTTTCAGGCTTTCCACTCCACAAACCCCTTTCCCTCTCATGGTCTGTTGGGGGCAGAGCTATGGGTGGACCTTGGTGTTTATGGACCCCCGCCTTCATAGTGTCATAAATCTTATGTCATTACATCATCATTTCAGCCTGTTTCATGAAGACTTGAGCAATTTGCAGACAGATTCATGGATTTCTATAGCATGAATATGTGGAGGTTTGAAAGTCTTCACATATGTAGTATGAACATCCAGCATGTCTGTGTTAAAAAAAGGGAAAGCACAATACCTCCTCTTTAACTTATCACAAGTCACTGGGTGATTCATTGGTGGCTACATACACTGCCATGTAGTATGTATGAAGTATTGTATGTTGTATTCTGGATTACCAGTCAAAAGAAGGCAGAAAAACACCTTTTTTTCGATATAGAAAAGCAAGTGAACCAATGCTTAAATAAGAATATTGGAAGTTTGAAGGCTCAGGATACATAATAAGAGATAATGAATAGCAAAAGTGTTTATGAATTTCCATTTACCCGTAATCAAAACCACCAGTGCTTTTGGTTTAAAAATCATTTAGGACAAAGAAATGCTGCAAAATCTTATACTTTGGAAGCTGGAAGCAGATGATCTGCAACACTTTTGCTCACTGGAGGACTGAATTGTCAAGTTGATCATCATAATGGTTGCCAATGAATTGTCTAAGTAATTGTTTCAGCCACTGTATCAGCGCTGGTTTCTAATTGTCTTCTTTGGTCTTGGGTCTTGTCAGTCCTCAATGGGCCTGTCTCATTTATTGCTAGGCTGAGTCCCCATTTTTCCCATTGTAGCAGATGTTATTTGTACTGACAATAAGCATTGTTTCCAGTTAGACACAATGCTTAGTGAGGAGTAGATATTTACAAGTTTTAAAGTGGCATTACTCCTCACAACCAAGTGTTATTTAATTTCTGCGAAAACTTCTCTGATATTAAAATTTGATTCAGAATGCACATTTTTAAGTAGTTTCACCACCCCATTACTCTTACATGAGAGTGAGTAAGACTGATTCAGATTATTGGAAACAGTCTCCCTGCTTTATTAAGAGCCTTTATTTAGAGCCCAGCGTACCGCCGGTGCTACCATTTGCATATTCATTTTCAATCGGTGGTAAATTTGAAACTGGATAATCATTCTCTCTGCATATGAAACAGTGGAGTTCAACCAAGATTTCACACATTCACCATGTCTTGGAGCACTTTTTCATTGCAGTGATGGGTTTGTAAAAATACACAATAAAAGCACACAAGAAAAATCTTAATAAATGAGACCTCGGGTATTTGCAGCACTTCCTATGTTGAAAGTCATTACTTGGAGAAACATGATGACATTTGTCAGTTATGTTCCTCTGTTCTGAAATTTTAATAAGGGAAAAACAATTTTCAAATACACTTTTAATGGTTGACCTTGTTTTGTACATTAAATGTGTATTTTTAAGTATGTGAATTGGAAATTGCACTGTTGTTGATAGTTTGTTTTGATGTTCATTTATTTTTGTTTCTCACGAATGGACATTGAAAATTTACTGTACCTCAAAAAGTAAGTAATGTACAGACTCCACATTAATATCCTGTGATTTCCAAGGATATTGGGCAATTTTGTTTTTACATTTATCAGTTTGAGAGATACACAGGGTTCACAGGGTTCCTGGTAAACCTGGGAATTCTGGGAAATGATTAACAAATGTTCCAGTCATAGAAAACATATGGAAAGGGAAAAAAAAGGTCAAATTTGCATGTAACAGTTAAATTATCCCGGAGTATCCAGGATTAAGTGTTACATTGATGTAAAAAAAAAAAAACGCTAAAAAATTGTGTTACAGTTCGTAGAAAATTCAAGAATATGTCCTGGCAGACTTGCACAATGATAGCTCCTAAAGGGTTAATAAGTGTTCAAACACATTCTGGATGATTTCCATATCAGTAGGATGTGTAGTTAGTCGAAGTAAACATAACATTCAGCACCGTGAGTTGATGCAGTTTAATTGATTAGTTTTGATTTCCAATGAAAAGGAGCCTTACTGCAATCCTCCACTGTGGGAATTCAAATGGATTCAGATACACACACAGACATTATTCATGAAGCTGAGGAATGAAACGGTGATGAATGACTGGACTGCATATTATTCAAACACACACACACACACACACTCACAGTTATACCCTGGACACACAGGCTGCTTTGAAACCAGTTTTCTGAGTCAAGAGTCAGAACGGCTCTGTCAGGCTCATCAGCAGTCGACACGAGTCCAGGATCCATCAAGAGAAAGGGAGATACACAAGACCGGGCACTTTGAAATACTTTATCTATTCACACTCTCTTTTGCATGTGTATGTGTTTTTATTAAACTGCACACCAGGAATCATATTAACATCATGAAATGTGACAATAAAACCCACTTTGACTTTATTTGAGACTCAAACTCGTACTCTAGTTTAGCTCACAGCACTTCTGACGGCGCTGAAATAGAAAGAAGCTGAAAGAAATTAAAGGCAGGATAAACTGGAGGTTTGGGGCTGTGGGATGGTAAGTTAATTTTGCCTGTAATGATCAGACCTGGGGCTGCTGAATGGTGGAAATAGTCTGTACCATTTTCTCAAGGCAGGCATTCAGCCAGCACACATACACACACACACGCACACACACACAAGTGAACAAGGCAACAAAACAGATATGTGTGTTTTGTAACGGTGATGGAAGGTTGTGTGCTTGGAAGAAGTGTGTGTATAGGTGCTTGTGTGTGCCATTGCCATGTGTTTACCCAGTTTTATGAGCTACAACCTTGGCACTGTTTTCATACTCCAGACATGCTCCTCCACCCACACAGTTCTGCTGGTGCGCAGATCTGGAATGAACCATTCCTACCACCCACGAAGCAGCCTTCTAACAAGTAGTTGGGAGGCCTGTTTGTGTGGAAGTCTGTGTTTGTGTGTGTGTGTGCTGAAATGCAGCAATCAGAAAATCTATTTGTTCATGAGTCCAGAATGTCCAGCCGGCAAAAGAGGCAATAAAGTGATTTTCTGCAGTCGCACCCTTCAACCTCAGAATTTAATGCACATTTCACATCCAAGCTGGTTTACCAAATGTGTTCTTTTGTCTCAACTTTCCCTCAGGCTTCAAGCTGTCTAGCTGCTCACTGCCTTTCTATTTCCTTATCACACTTCTGAAATAGTCCTGATACCAAAGAGACTTAAAAAACAGCTCTTATTGTAAAATTATTTCCAATCCAGCCTGATAATTTGAGATACCCTGACACTGATACCAGTATTTTAAATTCATCCTTCCTGTCTTTCTCTTAGAAACTTATGTATTGGATCTGTCACCCCTTTTCCATCAGTTCTCTTTCGGGCTTAGTGCTAGCGCCGGTGCTTTGTTGCAAACTGCAGCTGCTGGGGGCGGATGCTGAGAACAGGTTCTAAGTCAGGCACTGGCCTTGAACTTACACTAGCACCAGCTCTGTCGGAGAAGGGCATGTACAGTACAGGCCAAAAGTTTGGACACACCTTCCCATTTAATTAGCATTTTCTTTATCTTGACTGACCTTCATTTCTTGAAGTAATGATGGCCTCTCGTTTTTCTGTAGTTACCTGATTGGTTCTTGTCATAATATGAATTTTAACAGTGGTCTAATAGGGCTGTTGGCTGTGTATTAACCTGACTTCTGCACAACACAACTGATGGTCCCAACCCCATTGATAAAGCAAGAAATTCCACTAATTAACCCTGATAAGGCACAGCTGTGAAGTGAAAACCATTTCAGGTGATGACCTCTTGAAGAATGCCAAGAGTGTACAAAGCAGTAATCAGAGTAAAGGGTGGTTATTTTGAAGAAACTTGGATATAAAACATGTTTCCGGTTATTTCACCTTTTTTTGTTAAGTATATAACTCCACGTGTTCATTCATAGTTTTGATGCCTTTGGTGAGAATCTACAATGTAAATAGTCATGAATATAAAGAAAACGCATTGAATGAGAAAGTGTGTCCAAACTTTTGTCCTGTACTGTATGGGGGCTACGACAGAAAATGTATACTTTTTTTCCCTTCTCTTTTTTTCATTTAGCAAAAATAGCATTAGCACTAAATGAAAAAGAAAAATATACATTATTTTGTATCATTATTTTTGTTCAACTCATTTAGCTTCAGCATCAGGGTCAGCAAAAAGCTTGGTTTGCTCGGGCACAGACTCTATATGAAACATGTTTTTGACTGAACAACAGATTGTTGCATTTTTATCTAATTTTATTATAAAAAAAGTATCTGACTTGGCAACTATTTCAGTTCCTCTGGATTTCGATTTCAGTTTAGCCTGGTGTTTTTCCACCTCTGCATTTGTCTGAACCAACCCCTTTCAGACAACAGGCCACACGCCCGCTAACTTAATTTCATGCTCCCCATGCATTGACAGCTGAAGCCAGCCAATGACAAACATCCAAGACAAGGAGTGGGGGAGACAGGCACACCCACACAGCAGGAAAATTAAACGAGACAAACAAACGGCCAGTGCAGAACCTGAAAAAACAACAGATTTAGTGGCAAAAAACATGTCATCCTCCATCATTTGGAGGCATTTCGGATTTAAAAAAGGATGTAAGCTAGAGCCAAGTGTTGAGCTGTGCAGGTTGGGTTTGGCAAAAGTGCACTTCCACTAAGACTGGGTTAAAAAAAGGATTCTCAAAATAAAATCAATTCTCATTTTTATAGTTCAGTATTTAATTTCAGTTCAGGACAAACTATGCTTTTCCTGCAAGTCTGGCTCTGATAATTTTACCTTTTCATGCACTGTTTCTGTCCAGCATCCAGTTTTTACCTACCATCTTGTATACCAACTTACACATGCTCATAATTATATTCATATAATCCAACTTGATGTTTTGATAAGAGACAGCTGTTCATTTTGATAGGTTAAATATCTAAAAATAAGCTGGCAGGTTGAATTCGCTCCCCTGTGCTTTTCTAGAAATATAAATATCAGATCTGCTAAAAAACACTCTAAACCTGTAGAGGACTGTTTCACATGTAACAGCTGTCACTCTGTGTCACTGTGAACAGGAACTCCAGACTTCAGTGTGTTGCTTACTCAACACTGAGAGCACAGGGAGTTGTGAGGCTTCACGATCAAATAACCAGTTTTTATTCCTCATCTGCCCTGTCCATATGCATGTGCCTGCATTCCTCTTCACATCCCCACCACTCTTTCCTGCTATGATGGCAGTTTTTGCTAACATTCAGATGTGGAGACATATTTACTGTTCTCATCTTGAACATACGAATGGACTGCAGTTTTCCGCACTTCCACATGGGCTTCAAATTCTCTTGACAGGCCAGTTTTGTCTTGACTCTGAGCCAAATCAAATATATTTCCCAGTCTTTGTTTTCTGTTTCAACAAGGCGTTTGTGCTCATCCTGGACACCACTTAATATGTTACATAATTAAAAAAATAAAAAATAAAACCTAATGTGTCTGCCAGAAAACCCCTCTCAAAAAGCATTCTGACAGCTTCTCTGTCTCTGTTGCTAGGTTTCCTTTCAATCCTACTTAAAATGCATTAGTTCTAGGTGAAAGAGCCCAACAACAACAACAATGAACAAAGCGATAATGATGCATTAAAATATCACAAGTGCAACTTCAGCCGACACAAAACCTGTTGAAGTTGTCAGCTAGAGAAGCTGTGCGTGGACTAATGTGGGACCAAAATGAGTTTTATGGGTATTCTGAAAAATATTTTCATAAGGAAACAGGTAAGGTAAGGAAAAAAATTATTACATAATAAAACATTAATTTAAGGTGTCCATGGTACTATGTTTTGTACCGTCAGACTACCGGATACTTCTTATTTTGCCTTATTTCATCTTGAATGGGCTTGGGCCAAAGAAAGTCAATTCTTATTTTTTGATTACATTTCTATGTGGCTTTTTTGACAGTACAGTTTAACCTGCATTTGTGGATGCAAGGGAAATTTTTTTTTTTTTTAAGTTATTTTTTTGGCATTTTGTGCCTTTATTTGATAGAGGAGGACAGTGGATAGCGTCGGAAAGGGGAGAGAGAGTGGGGAGTGACATGCGGGAAATGGCCACAGGTCGGATTCGAACCCGGGCCGCCCGCTCGAGTACAAACCTCATGGTGTGCAGCCATATCCACTAGGCCATCCGCGCCCCACAAGGGAAATTTTGATCACAGGCAACATTCATATGGTTTTTTGGCTCATGCAGTGAGCTCCACTACAGAGTCATGTCTACCCCCAAATTGTGTTTCCGCAACTTGGGGTAAGTGCAAACAAACCTTGACACAAAATTCAGTCACTGTGACAAAATGTATGAATCCAGTGATTTCATCCTTCCATCATACATGATTGAGGAGAATGCGTTGAAAGGGAAATATTTTTTTTATGTTTCAACCCTGTTGAAACATGTCTGTGTCTTCAAATGAGTGATAGATCAACCGCAGGATCGTGTAACCCCCGATAGAGCTTGGATATGAGTGTAAGAACAGTGATGGATGTGATGAAAGGTGGACAACTTAAAAAAAATGACCCACTGATAAGGACTTGAGGCAACAAGTGTTGAGTAAATTCAGTGTTGAAGTTTAACAAAAAAATAAACATTATTTATGTGTTTTCTGGTTTTGACTCATGTTCCATCTTTTGTAACGGAGGAAAAAGACTTGAGACCCATAAACCAAAATCAGGCAGAAGAAGATGATTTAAAAGTTTTGGTTTCACTTCGAGGAGCTGCTGTGCTGTCCATGTTTTAATACCATGGAAAATTGCCAGCAGTGACTTTAAATTGGAGCACAAAAACAGCAAGACTTGGTTCTTCTATCTGTTTTGGATTATTAAATATCCAATTTATTTTAGCTCTCTCTCTCTTTATTAAATGCCACTCGTTCCTCTCCCAGCAGGCACGTGCCCTCATACCAAGCGTGCTCTACAGAATTCAAAGTGCTGGCTACAATATTTGCTGATAAACAACTCAGTCTCTGTCCGTTCCCTCTAAGGACCAAGCGAGTGAGCGGCACACACACTGACGAATGTAGTTCCTTCGCAAACAAATCAATAAAACTCATTTCCTTTTGGTCAATTGTTAATTAAATGCCAGTTTTCCTTCAATTAAAACCTGACTGAAGTGTAGTATATGGCATATAATCATATTTTCCCCCTGCGTCCCCCTGAGCGATTACAAAAACACCACGGGTTGCTTGCTTATGCGAAATCATTTTTTTGATTTGTATCTGCAAATTACTGCAGCTCTTGTGGTATCATCAAAGCAAGGTAAGCGCTATCAGCCCCCTACTCGGTAAATGATTTTAATGTTGATGGGTTAGATTAGCCAGAGAGAAAGGCTTGCCGGTGCACTAAAGGTCATTCAGCATTATCTAAAGGTTATTCCTGACAATTATGTAGAGAAGGAATGTGGTCTTAAATTCAAGAATAGGGTGTATGCATTAAAACGGGGAATCTGAAAGTACACCAGGCTTGTTATTCTGCGAGGGGGGAAGTGTTTAAACTGTGACATTTCTCAAAAGGGATAATAAAACCTGCCTTTACCTTTCAGTTCAAGAATCGGTAATTTACCGAGATAAGCACAGAGATCTTCCTCTTTTCGAAACTGTTGCATTGTATCACACAAAACCCACACCTGACCCTTGGAGAAATGCATTACACACTGGCCTTGGGTGAAGTCACCATCAACCAGGATCATGCATGATTGGAGGGACAGGTGTGGAAGAAAAGGGGGAGGGAGAGTGAGGGCGAAATGGACTGGGAGCCGACAGGGGGGAGGAGTGACCATGGATCAAGCTGCGGTGCAGAGATGTTGCTCAATGGGCCGCGCTCGCGCTGAGATATAAAGCGTATGACAGATGCTTCTCTTGAAAACGCATTACTGCGGCACGCTCCGAACCATCCGAGTCCTCCTGGGTGTTGGAGGGAAAACCTTAGCAGAGTACCCTGAGCTTCCACACAGTCAACATGTATTCTGTCTGTCACAGACCCAGACAAATGAGTAGCCTTGCTGTCATGCATCCACCCAAACACATTCACATATGCACAATAAAAACAAGGCATCACGAAGCATTAATCTTATAAAACCTCCACAGCTGCAGTCAAATATTCCTCTGATTCCCCTTAAGCAAAGTCTGCTGGACCGTTTAGCTTTGCACTGTCTAACACCACGACTATTTGCATTTTTCTCCCTTTTTTTCCTACCTAGACAGATGCGTGTGAGTGCTTTGTCACCTCTTAATGCAATGATAAAGAGAAAATGTGTTTAATTGAGCAGTAAAACTAATTACTACTGCAAATCTACTGCAGGTGGCAAAAAAATATAGCTCTGTTTGGTGCTTTAGCAGTTTGACTTTTAAAAATCAGATGTGAAACAAACAAATCATTTGGTCGTCTAATGGGCTTATGCAACACAATCGAAAGTCTCTCAATATAAGAGCAAAGCAGCCCTTTAGATACTGTTATATACCAAAGGGGCTTCATTGTTCACAGAGCAGGCAGTAGATCCTTCAATTGTTCTCACAATTTAATCCGTATG
The DNA here is from genome assembly GCA_008086565.1 of Thalassoma bifasciatum. Lineage (NCBI taxonomy): Eukaryota > Metazoa > Chordata > Actinopteri > Labriformes > Labridae > Thalassoma > Thalassoma bifasciatum. The sequence continues at coordinate 241,760 of RPOG01000576.1, read as the reverse complement.
AGTGTAAGAATTCATCAGAGGCTTTAATTAAACACGGGTTAGAGATAGTTCAGCTGTGATGTTTGAATTGCTTCAGCCAAACAAGTGATTTCTCAAAAAGAGAGTAAATAAATAAACTTAAAAAAATATATTCAGAGACACATTGGTTGAAAATAAAACCAAAGAATATTGCCTCTGAGTAACAAAACACAACAACAAAACCAGAAGTGATTGCATTGTTTTAGCAGAACAACAACCTCCTCAGACTGATGTAGGACCCAATTTCCAAGAAGCAAAAATTACCCAAACATATAAAATGCTTGTGACTTAGTATAAAAACTTTTGGAGTCAAATCAGGGGCAGAAACGTCTTTTTATTTAACATTTCAACATTTTTTTTTATCAGTACTGTGTGGGTGTGGTGTTATCAGATGTAATGTCTCACAAATGTCACCACTAACTGCTGCTAAATCTCAGCTGGAAACTATGAGGCAGACTTGACTTTTTGAAAAACTGAATCTTTTGACTTGTTTCCGGTGCCAGTGAGAAAATAACATTTAATCTGCAGACCAAATTTGGAGTACAAATCCATGCGTTTGACAGCATTTTAGGAACAAAATATGGGACAACAGATCATTATATTATGAGAGAAGGTCAATAGGTTACTTTAAAAAGTATGATGGTTGTACTCATTAAGTGGTTTAATGGCTACTAAGAGGAAAAATGGCTCTGGCTTTTATACTACTATGTACCTATGTTAAGAACATGCTTTTTAAAAAGACAGAACATTGAAATGGCATCACCCCTCACTGGGTGGTTGGAGGAATTATACTTATATTTATAACTGCCAGCACAAATACTGCCATAATGCTATATTGCTATAATGCTCTACTACCTGGATGTAAACAAGCACAGAAGACATACCACATTCTGTACGCTATTTCTCAGTTTCCCTGTCTGGGTCGTCCTTGACCAGATTGATTAATGGCACATAGGAGTCCCCATGACAACGTCATTCTGATGAAGTTAAGCATTGAAAAGAAAAATCTGTCCTTTTTCTCTACTGACAATGATTTCTTGGATTCATTTTGAAGCAATGGTTGACAGTTGGTGATAGTGCTCATGGGAAACAGAGTCTTTATCTGGGTAAAATACTTATTTCTGTAAACTGGCATATAACTATTGAACAAGAATCGTGGGTAAATGGATCAGGAGTCTGGATGTTGTGGACAGAAAGCTGGTAGTGCCAGCTCTGCTAGGGTTAGCTACACTTTGCAAACCAATTTGAAAAATTGCATTTCCTTGCAGCAAATGCGTTGAAATGCTGATGCTGAATGAGCAAAATGAGAAAATGTTTAATACATCTGCCAAAAGCAGTTAAACAAAGCCAAAATTGTAGACCTTGTGAAATAAAAACTGCTAAATGAGCCCGCTCTGTTCATCAATGTTAAATACATTGGATTAGGTACATACATTGGTTCGACAGTTCTTATAACTTGTTATATGTGATTTTTTTTTTTTACCTTGACATAGTCAGATGGTTTGTAGTATGTTTTTAGTTGAAACATGTCAAGGTATTACATCACTGTTTGTAACCCAAGTATCAATCAGGCCCCCGGAACTTTATTTCTTTGTTATTGAAATCTTGCCTAGAAAGCTCATCCTCTCTTCTTTTGGTTTTCAGTTTGAATATTTTCAGTAGTTCAAATGCTTGAAGTGGTCTGGACATGGAAGCACTTGTAAAATGAGAACAGTTGCACCAATTACTGTCTGTTGTTGGAATGTTGTTTGATGTGGATTCCTATGCAGTACCTGGTTCTTTAAGGAAAATACTCTTTGTCTCACAAAAAGTTGGGAAGTTATGGTAATTTCAAAGAGAAATTGTAAAATAGAGGCATCAGTGCTTCCATGACTTTTAAAGAGTTTTGCTTAATTTTGACTGTTCCATTTCTGTATGAACAGTTACATTTTGTTGCTTCAAAATACCCATGATTCAACCCTTCAATCTTTTTAAGAAGATTTGTTTTTTTGGATACAAACTTTATGAGCTAGATAGTCCTGATGATCAAATAGGGGTAGTATTTTCCCTGCTTGTGGCATTTTTTGGTGAACAAATTTCATATTAAGACCTACATTGTGCTGCACGGTGGGGCAGTGGTCAGCGCTGATGCCTCACAGCGAGGAGGTTTGATTTCCCAGCAGGGTATGCGCCCTTCTGTGTAGAGTTGGAATATTCTTTCCCCATGCATGAGTGGGTTTTCTCGAGCTTCCCTCTATGAGCCAAAAAATACTCATCAGGTTGATTGGTGACAGTAAATTGGTCTAAGTTTGTGTCTAAATGGTTGTCTGTCTCTGCATGTTCGCCATGTGATAGGCTAATGACCTGTTCAAGGTTTTACTCTCAATGACAGCTGTGGAAGGCTCCAACTCCGTAAATGTGTTTTTTTTTTCCCTGTTCATGTTTTTTGAGATCTAAAGTGTATAGTATTTAGTCAATCAAGTTCCACCACTCTTAAGAGTTGATTAATAGGTTATTCAATGCCTGCTGATGCAAATATTTATTCTCATTCTGTCATACAGTTTGAAAAGGCTGATCTACATTAGAAAGATCCCTTAGAAAAGTATGAAAGCATGCTTTTCTACATCACTCATGATAGCATAATCTCCCTGAATAGGACAGTCTGAGTGTGGTCCTGTAAAAGCCCCAGCACCACCGCCACAGTTCTGGGAATCCTACCTGGCTGCCAGGGCCTCATGCTGGTCGTCCATAATGTCGGGCAGCCTGTCCTCCGCTGTGGAGATGGCGTGAGCGTGGAGCAAACTGGTCTTCTGTTTTCATGCCAGATGCAATGGTGCAACTTCGGTTATGCTTTGAGAGCAGCTTGAGGATGATTTATTTGAGTAGCAGAAGGACATTATGCTCCAGCAGGGAAACAGAGAAATTATTATTACCTACAAACACTCATACCCAGACAAACAACCAGGGACACTCAGTGCGAGAGATGGACTGAAAAATGAGAGAAATAATGGAGCTACTGAAATTTCACTTGCGATTAACTGCTGCGAATGTTGTTACAATTAAATCCTAAACTTAATCATAAAAAGCAAAGATTAAAATTGTTAGGGCTTTGTCTAAGCTATTTTTCCCAACAACAAAAAGTGTGCAAATAATTCTGAATGAAGAATCCATAATCACTAAGCCATAAAATATTGAAATATTGGGCAACAATATAGCCCAGCTCAATGGTTCCCAAAAAGGGCAGTATTGAGAGGCTTTCCAAAATCAAAAATAATTATTCAAACTGCATATTTCAACTTTCATTTGAAAAAGAAAGATAAAATGTATAGGAAATACAGGGGTTAATTTTTCTGGGGTTATGCGACCCCTGAGGACACAAGTGGCAAAAGATTAACAAAGAAAACGCAGATATGTGCGCACATAGGTTGTCTTATTTTCTACCATTCCGCTTAATTAAGTGTCATAGGCTTTGTTTGGTTATTTCTTTTGTTTGGTAATGGATTGGCCAATTTATGCTCCCCCACACCAGGAAGTTACCAGACTTTGTAAAAACTATGCCATGGATCACAGGCTGAAAAAGTTGGGACCCCCCATACCTTGCATTTTAGGTGCACACCCCTAGAGACTAGCCCATCAAATATCATCAAAATATTGACAAAAAAATCAGACACCATTTTCAAAAGGGGCTATGTGAAAATCCCTGGATTTAACCTTTTGATCTTTGAATCCTCATTTACATGTAATAATACCAGCAAATCCTAATGTTTAAGCAGCTGGAACCAGAAAATGTTTTTGTCATAGATAAAAAAAAGATCACTTATTTGAAAGGCTGATAAACAGAAAAAAAACTCATTTTGGAAAGACATAATCTGTTCGAGACATTGTTTATGTATTTTAAAGAACATTGTTTTGTTTTATTTAAAATGTCAAATTTTAAACTGTTAATTTCATTTTGCATTTCAGTCTGTAGTTGAACTGTAAACTCATATGGATAAACGATTCAGTTTTGTTTGTTGATTGTACTTCCTGTTTTTGAGGGGCAAGTTGCCTGGGGCTACTCATCAAATCATTTTTTCAGATCTATAAAAGAACATTTTCACACATGCTTTCTGACTTAAAAGGAACAGGAATGTTTAAAAAAAATAAAAATTAGGACAAATGAGAAATATGTGTTGGTGTTGATGTTAGGTTATTCAACATAGCAGTTGCAACCTTGTTTTGTACAGTCAGAGCGTAGTTTTAGCTTGCCTCACAAGCATAATCTTGTATTTATTTAGTGTTTCTGATCAGTCATTTTTGGTAATGTGTGCAATTTCTTTATAGTTATAAATTGCAATTTTGAGTGTAGTTGAGCAGATTTACTTTTGCATCAAAAATCATTACATTATGGTGTGTTTCTCATTCCTGTTTTCCCCTTTGCTGTAACATTTCTACGTCCTTACTTGTTAAACCTCTGGGATGGTTTTTCCATAACAGTTAGCGATTCATTTACTTCCAATGAATTTATAAGCTAACCCACTTAATGCCTCAGCTCCAGCTCTATTGTTTTGAATTTATTAAGAGCGGGCTTAAATTTGAATTATCAAGTGGTTTAGGTATTATGCTACACTGCATACAGTAAAAATGCCTGAGCACACAGCTGATATCTGTCCTTGGAGAACGGTTCGCAAAGGGCATGGCTGATAGTCTTGGAAAGTGTTGTTAAACTGAATATCTACTAAAGCTTCTTCAGTAGAACCACCAATGTGGGTTTTGCTGTTAGATACAGTATGTAAATAAAAATGCTTGAGTAATCATTAAATTACCTCAGATTTTTTTTCCTATAATTTGAAACAGACAGCTGGTTATAGTGCAGTGCTGCAGCATTTTCAGTAGAGAATCCACCTGATTGTGCACCTCAGGGTGATGAAGACTGCCTCTGCAGCGAGGCATGTGAGCAGCATGGATCATATAAATCGATTGTTTCTGCCACTAAAGTCAAGGGGAGGTAACTGGTCCGGTGTGTACTGGCAGACAGCTGGGGATGATTTGAGGGCTTTAAGACAGCAGAAAAGGTCACCATTAAATGCACTCTCCGGCAAGTCTCTTCATTACAACTCGGGTATTAACCTTGGCCCCCAACACGTCACCTTCCCCACTTCCTAATTGCAGATACATGCAATAGAGAAGCAAGAAATGTGTAAAAATAAAACTCTTCTTGTAAATGATGTGTTTACTGCAACACAAACTGCTTTGACATTTCTTGTTATTCTGGAAAATGAGCTCCTAAATTGTTCCAAAAGCTGTCAATGGAGGAAAAATTTGCCACCTGGCCAGACATCATGCTGTGTGGGAGGGCGATGGTGATGACAGAGTTCTCAGAAATGGACCTGATGTGTTTCTTGGACAAGTACAAAAAATCCTTCACCATCAAGTTTTTACTGGTGAGATATGTGAGCCAAGCTGTAATTCATTTATTCATAATTAGGAAACTGTCATCACTAAATAACAGCCACACAATTTTCCTGACATTCATAATAGAGGGGTTTTAAATGAAATGAACACATGACCTAAAATGCTCCAGCTAATGAGGCTGCAAGGTTAACCGGGAGGAAATGTTGTCTTCAAACTTTGTGTAGGAGTATAAAAGTTAGTCGATACATTTTGTGCTATCAGACAGCAGAAAATGTATCAGGCTTTTATTTTTGCTTACTTCTCAAGGCAGATATGAAAAAGGTTGCATGATGTAATCTGTTTTAATGTTTATCTTTGTGGGGGGAAACTGTACTTTAAATATCAGTAGTTCAAGTTACATAACGTGTTGTCTTGCATTTAAGAACTGTGACCATTAAGTTCACCTAATCTAGACTGGGTAAGACAAAAAAGGAAAGGGTATGGAGGCCCAGACAGGACATAGTGATTCTGACAGAAATGGAAATCTCACACTGCATTAAAAACTTGAGACATACAAACTAGAGATGTTTGAAAGTGGTCAGTTTCTTTGTCATTTAATCAATCAATTCAGATTCTGGCTATTTTACTTGTCTTAAACAATAAAACAGTACAAATTGGGCACATTTGTCTGTTTGTTTTGCAGATTTTTGCAAGTGCTAGTGCAACCAGTTCCGTTCTCATGGCATGTTGAAGGTAGAGCACGCAGAATTTTCAGAAAAATTAAAAATTTAGTTCTTACAGGAATAATCCAGCTCAATCATCATCTCTGGGCCTCTATACTTGTGTGACAATGACTGTGTGTGCCTCACCCCCTTATAGACACCCTCCGCAACCGTTTTGTTAATATTATGCTGGACGCTAGACGTTTCTGAGCGGAGAGTAGGAGTTTTTATGGGTGATGACCAGCCAATCACGGCACATCTAGTGCACATGTGACGTTGTGTGTTGCTGATAGGGAGTGAGAGAAGCTATCCTGAGCGGCTACAATAGCAGCCATAACACAGAGAAAGAATGGTTCTGTATCTGCCGCGTATCTCATTTACCTGCGGGAAGTCAGGCGTACGGCTCTTGAGTTCACACTCGAGTTCTCACATGATGTAGCAGGTGCTGCTAAGGCTGTTTTTTTACCATCTATGGTGTGCTTACAAACCAAGGACTGTCAGCCATGCTATTAGTTACGGTTGGGGGCAGTTAGCATGCGCAGAAGCTGACGCTGAGCCACGGAGGTGGAAGGCGAATTTGGATGCTGTTTGTAAACAGGGAAGTGACACCTATTGAAAATTTCTGTCTTATTTTGAGTATAACTAACTAACTAAATAAATAAATAAAGTCTTATTAGACTTTATGCAAACCACAATCACCTGGTGAATCTAAAATAATGTTTTATTTTGTATACAAAGGGCACAGTCACACTGGCCATTCAAACCGTTGCGTACAAAAGACAGCTCAGGTTAATAGCAAGGCTTCCAGTGCTACAGCATAGACACAAGTGAAAAGCTGTGGTTCTGAAAATATGTAGCCTATGATGAAGTGCTAAAAACTGCAGTTCAGTGAGTGTCCACTTGGGTCTGGCTGCAGAAAGACTGGAACATGAATGCTGTGCAGAAATGCTCATTAATATGCACTGTTCCTTTAAATGAAGACAAAAACTAATGGAGATGATAGAAAAAAAAGAAATCCAGTCTAGATTTACTTACACGGGGACAAGATTGGGATTTTCCAAAGCTGCTTTTGATTTTGAAACCCCATGTCAAAGAATATAATCCATATTAAACACCATCTTTAATACCTTGGCGCAAAGGAATCAAAATTTTCTGACTGCTGCATCAGTTTGTTGTTGAGATAAGGTCAATAGGTAGACAACTGTTGCCAGATTCACAAAATTATTTGAATTACAAACCATACTGCAGCTCTGTCATGTGCATTGTCATTACCTTGTGTTGTGAAGATGATTTGATCTTTACCTGAACAAAGAATTTATTATCAGTAAAGCCTTGGCTCTAAAACTCGCTTGCAGATATTTTATGATGGTCGAGAGTCTCACAAAAACAATAAAACGTGACCGATATGAAGAGATTTCCGGAGGGTATGTTGAGAAATTCTTGGATGAAATATTAGCCATAAGCCAGAGCTGAGCATTTCACGTCCCCAGCTCTTACCTCGAGTTCCAATTCTGCACACGTAGGACGACAAAGGCAGCATTGTACCTGCAAAGTTTGTGCAACAGTGTGGGAAGAGGGAATGTTTGCCTTCCTACTGCGCAGGTAGCACAAAGGCTTTGAGGGATTTAGACATACCGTAGGGAAGATGAGGAAAAAAGATGAAACATGGGTTTGATCTGAGCAGTGGATTAAAAAGGAATAGCATATATATTCAACATAATGTTCCTTCGGTGTAGAGAGGAAACATCGTCTACTGTCTCAACCTTGAGGAGTAGGAGATAGTATACAGTGTAATAGAATCATCTACATTGGGAATGAATGTATATGACAGCTCTTGAAGTCTAAAAGATGTTGTATTTTAAGGGTCGAATGAAAACAAATTCTTTGTATGAGTTCAGAACTTTCCCAGTTTAACTTCTGAACTCTGCCATAAGCAGTCATTTGTCCCGCTGCCTCCTCCTTTTTCACTGTCATGCCACAGGATTGGTTAAATGCTACGTCTGACAGCGACTTCTTCCCATGAAAGACTTGAAGAAGACGGAGAATTATCCGTCACTCCTGTCATACACATTATTTGTGCAGGATTGAAATGATGCGTCTCATATGCGACTATTCAACAGGCCCAGTCTCAGTCTTTTGAAAGTGACGGCGTTGGCATCCTCAAGTGTTACCTTTCAAAATGCAAAATGACTAAGGTAAACGCTTCTGCAATTTTCCCTTTTCAAAACCCGCTAAAGCAGGGTTTCATTGAGAGCCAAATGGTTCTTAGTCCCCAACGTAATTTATGCTTGTTAGGGGTATAAATTGTGTGCTCTGCCTCTGGGAACGTCCAAAAATAAAAAATAAATAAAAATATATGAAGGAAAGAAGTGTGTTTACTTCAAGTGGGGATCCCAATTGGCTTTGGAAAAAAAAAAACATGGACTAAAGAACTTCAACCTGAGTGAGGATCTTATGCTTTGATTTCACTGCAGTATAATCTGAGGAAGGGTGATTTTTTTTTCTCTTTTCAAGAGTTAAAACAAAACAACTTCAACTCCAATCAACCAAACAGAGCTAACTATGAGTGTAGAAAAGGTCAGCTCGAGCAAAGCCAGAAAAAAGGGCTTACCAATCTTCAATTCAAGAGAAGCTGAAGGTTTTCCTCGTACTTGTTTATTTCCAAGTCTGCTGACCTGAATCATGCTTCTGGCATCGACAAAGACAGTCAAAAGTTCTTATCAACCCTAAGTGAAACATATGAATGCTCTATAAGCAAAGTATTTAGTGATTTCTTTGAAAAAAAATCAGTCACAAAGTTACATCATTACAGATTTGTGAAAATTAGGGGGCGACATGGGGAAAATTTGTCAGGATTTTTTTTACGGCGAGATCAGGATCTGGGAATTTTTTTCCATATCCAGACTATTTTGACCTGAAAACAACATTGCGAGCCCAAATTATATTTTATTCTGCACTCTGAGTGAGTTTTGAGCACCACCGTTTGTCTTTTCTTCACAGGTTCATCATTTTTATCTGTCTTGCATGGGAACTTTGGACGTTTATGAAGCAAATTGTTACATTCTCCAATCCAATCAAACTTTATTTGTCAGACACTTTAAACAACTACAGTTCACCAAAGTATTGGAGAATGAATAAAACACATAGCAGCACACAAGGGATAAAAGATTGGTACATGTAAAAGAATGAATTCAGAAAAACAAAAGAAACATCAGTAAAATTAAGATGGCATGCAGAAAAGCAATCCAATAAATCAAGTTGAAGACTATTCTTTATTAAAGAGATGGGTCTTGAGAAAAGATTTAAAAACAGTTACAGAAAGGGCTTGTTTAACTTTATGAGCTGCTACAGCAAACGCATGGTCCTCTCTTAGCTTCTTCTTGGTCTTTGGGACCTTTATCGGTTGGGTGTATGGGTGTAGAAGCTCAGAGCAATCGGGTGGAGCAAGGACCATTAAGAGATTGAAAAAGCAAATAGAGTAATTCTAAGATCAATCCTAAATAGTATGGGCCACCAGTGGAGTGAGGCTAAAATAGGGGAAAGTGGTCGTATGTGTGTGTGCCAGTTAAAGACATACAGGAGTGATCAGTACCGTCTGTAGATGGGTGATGTAGGACCCACTAACCCCCCACATACAAAGCATTACAGTAATCCAGCTGAGTGGTAACAAAGGCATGGGTTACCATCTCAAAGTGCTGCCTTGAAAGAATCCCTATGTTTTGGCAAGCTGCCTCAAAGTGAAAAAGATGATTTTACAACAGACTTTACCTTCCTGTCAAGTTTAAGAATAAGATGAATCACAGCTACACAGGTTCTTGAGTTTCTGCAGAATGTAAAGAGCTATAGCTTTAAACAAGTAGCCAAAGCACAATCCAAATGTATTTTACGGAGACGTTACTTGATATACTTTGGTTTTGTTTGTGCACCTTACAGATAATGTACATTTAAACATAATGTGTAACATGATTAATTTGCCAGATGTACACAGAATATTAAAAAGATTGAAAAGTATGAAAACAGATATGAAGATCATGTTAGCACTGCTTGAAATCAACTGTTAGATAAACCTTTTACCGCCTTAATCATGCATAACACTATATCTAACCTGGATATAATTGTGCTATCTTACCCGAGGATCATACAGAGTTCATCCCTCACACACTGTTTACCCTCCAACATCACTGCTGGCTATCTGTGCAACTGCACAGTCAGGTTTTATCCACCCAGTCAAATTAATCCTCGGGAACAGCTTTGAATGTACCGTATCACTGCTGGATTTGGCACCTGCACACAAGAAAAATGTCTTTCTGAGGGAAATTACAGACTCCTGTTGGCAGTCATTTAGAGACAAAAGATATATTAGCTACTCGTGTGGTTTTCTGTTCATTGTCCAAAGTACCTATCCACTCCATATGGCTCCATATGGAGGTAAATCATGTGAAGCCTCGTGCCTCATAATGCTGTATAAAAGAAGAAACACAGCAGGACCGAGTGCCATCCACATCCATAACTCTAACAACACTCCACTTACTTTGGAGTCAGTCCCACATCTCTACTCTCTTAGTGATGTATTCTATACTTCATTTAGTCTGTTGCGTAACTGGCTGTACTTCTTCCTCACAACATGTAGCGATTGAAAAAGGATTTTTTTTAGTTCTGCTGGATTTTATTTGCAACTTGAAAGCATACCTGCCGTCTTATGACTCCTGGTGTTTGCCTGATCTAAACTGCTTACCTCTTGAGAGTCTTTTTCGTCCAGTTACACTTCTGTTTACTTTCTGTTATGCCTTTATTGTTACACTTGAAATAATCTAATTTGTCTCGGTTAAGAGGTAGACTATCTGACAACACTGAAAACCCCAGAGGCTCATTAATGCTCTACGCCTGATGCACATTACTGTGGACAGGAGTTCCCAACCTTTTTCTCCTTGAAGCCCCTCCAATCTATAAATGTTGAAGTTGTGACAACAAAAAGTGAGGAAAATCTAACAAATGAATTACGAGTTATTTTACATAACATGTGCATATTTCAGAAAGATATCCCCAAATCTCTGGTGTCCTCTTGTTAACAAATTACCTGATCTTTTCTATATTCAACTTACTTGCCTGTATATGAAATCACTGATCAGCAGATTTGGCAAAAGACTGGATTATTATCTGCATCGTATCCCAGCCAACTCCAGTGGTCTTGCCAGTGTGACTGAAAATTCCTCTGCCTCTTGTTTACATTTTGAGTGTACTGATTTATGCTGATATGGCCAAACAAGGCTCTGCTTGGTATACTGCATATTTCACTTACTGGATATTGGGTTTTGGCCAAATCAGTACATACTACTTGAATAGTAGACTTGTAAGTACAATCCCAAATTGTGGTGCTTAGGAGTGTAGCCAACAGTCCAAGCCAGGGCCATCTGGTTGTTTACATAGTTACAGAATTTTAAATTTAAGGCTTATACAAAATGCATCTGTGGTGCAGTCTTATTTCACATTTTATGAGGAAAAAAAGACAGGTTTTTTTTGGCACCACGGAGGTCGGCTTCATCTCTTTGCAGCTCTCTGTAGCATGCAAATGGTGCGTTTAGAATCATCCTTATTTTTTATACTATTGAAAATAATCAGGGTTAGATTTCGGGGTTAGGTGTTTTATTTTGCAGTTACAATGTTTAGTAGTTTTTGAACATCTCCATAATTATTTGCGGCTTAGTTTATGTGAAAAATGTCCCTCTCCCCTTCTTCACTTCTGGTTACAATTAACAAGGTTCAGCCATGCAGGAACAGACTTGGCCGGTCTTCAATCATTGTGTTAACCTAATCAGGCTAAAAGGACATTAGCATGGATTATTTGAACCACATACAAAGAATGTGGCACTGCCTTTTTTAAGTACGTGTGTATGTAGTTTCTGGTACCTTGAACAAACTGCAGTTTTAGCTCTTCACTCTGCTTTGTTTCTCATAGCTGGAGGTTCTTGCTTGGTTAGAAATGATAAACACGTACAGTTTATCATGTTTCTCGCCTGAGCACAGGGAGAGATGACCAAATTGCTGGGTGGATTTAAATATCTGAATGTCAGTTAGGTGTCAGCAAAGTCAAAGTGGAGGCTGAAGAATAAGCCCCCTTCTAGTGGATGCATTGTAGACTGTCCATTTCATCACCAAGGGTACGTGAGAGTATGAGGGTAGTGCTGGCGGTATCCTTCAAAATGTGTGTCTATTTTCATAAGTGAAGGAAGCATAAATAAGCCTTAAGTCCACCCTGTTACTGAGCCCACACAATCTATTCATTTTCTCAAGGGCCTCCCTGTAGGTTAGATTAATCATGTATGCATGAGTCAAACTGGGGGCACGTCTATCCAGTGAGCCTCGCAGTGTTTTTGTAAATGTTCTCCTTTGACTCCAGTGATAAAACTTGGGTATCTTAAGAAAAGCCTAATAAAGTATAACTCCTTATCACAGACCAAGAAAAAAGGTGAAAAGAAAGTGAGATAAGAAATGCAGAACACTGGGCTGTAGTGGAATAAAAGCTGCGCGGGTTGGCAGAAGGGGTTTTCAGATGACGCTGCAGATGGAAAATATGCGAAAGAAACTGGGTTAATGAGAGTTGTTTACTTTCTGTGTTCAGGGTTTACATGAGCTGTGAAATCATTTTCTTTTCTTTCAGAGGGAACCACCTAACGTTGAAGCTGCTTTAATCAATGCTTTTTAATACAAAAATGAGGAAAAATCTATAAGGGCATTTGTTCCATTGCATTTACTTTACCATTACACTCACCTCTGTGGTTCCTTTGAGCATGTTTGACTCACTTTTCTTTTTTCATTTGACTTCAAGCTTTGCTGTTTGAGTTTGCTGTCATATCTTGCAAAGTGTCAGTTTCCTGACAGAACAACAACTTTTTCCTGTAATTAGCTCAGAATCTCACAGAAATGTGTGTGTTTAGCACTTTATTTCTTTCATACATTCAAGGCATGATTCTGTCTTGATTTTTGACACTTGCTAGGGGCGGGGCTAGAGGATTGGATTACCTTTTCTTGCAGATCCTTTGATAGTTCTTTTGCTTTGACCCTGAATCCAAAATGTCAGTGCAGCACTGGATGAAAGATGCAAGTGTCTGACAGGAGCTCAGAAACTCACTGACCTTTTATACACATACACTGATTACAAGCAAATAGATCACAGGTGAGTAGGTGGTAGTTATCAGACCAAAACAACCAGTGTATGTAAACTTTTGATCAGGGTCATTGTGGAAGTTTCTGTTGTCATTATGATTTAAAAAGAGAAAACAGTTGTTTGGCTTCACCCAACCACTAACCATGAGTGACAGAAACGTTTACGTGTTATCATTCTCCATCCTATTCTTTGAAAAATGGGCATTAAATCATAAATTCTACCAGGGTATGTAAACTTATGGGCACAACTGCCTATACCAACTTGAAACATTCACATTATTTTTTGAAAATTTGATGTAACATTAACTGTTTTGTATAGGCGCTTGAATTTTGCTTGTGGAAATTCTCCACTTTGTGACCCGTGTTGTTTATGGAAAGAGGGGCACACATGTCTTGCTGTTGACTGCAATGATTGAACAAGAAAGGAACACGCAGAAAGATGCTTCTGTGTTATGAAACCTGGAGCTCCTTAGGCTCCAAGTTGGAAAAACACATTTTTCTTTATTTATTTATATAGACCCCCCTGTAAAGCCTTGCCCACCTCTTGTATAAAAGTCAAGCTATGCCACTGATTATCACATGGAGGAACAACAGTGTAAGATGAAACCAATCAAAAGTAGACATTTACAGTATTATGACACAGTATTTCTTATAAAAGGATTAAAACTGTTACAATTTCAGCAGGCTTGTTGGATTTATGTGTGAGTGTGTTTTATGTGTGCGTGTTTGTGTGTACATGTAATTTTAACCTCCCTTCAAGGAGACATCAACTGATCACATTTTCAGCCACTTTGGTAATGACAATGACTTTCTTGTCACATTTTTCAGACTAGTGGAGCCTTACCTTACTGATGCTCATTTTATCTAATTACATTTTATCAAACAACAAAAGGCCAGAGCCAGCAGAGGAGATCCACACTAATCACATTAGAGCTGGAGGTAGATTGGCACGTGTGATAGAGTGATTCGGCCACTCAGAGCCCTGCCGACCGTGCTCAATAACTTCAGGCCCATCCCAGTTGTTTATGAGATTGAGCTGTCATTGAGCTGACATCACTCACATATCAGACGCTGCTTTAGTCTCCAAGTTAGAGACCCCTACTATCACAGGCTTTGCAGTGGGAACAGCAGGAGATGTTATTGAGTGACTTAATCCAATCAGGGAAAGATCGGGTAAGAATGGTGGACTCACAGGAACATCAGTCAGATCATGAATCTTTGTGAAGTGGATGTACAGCAGATTCAAATTGGCTGCTCTCCATGTTCGGCAATTGGCTACTTTAACATTCTTGTCATAATATGCTGTCAGTTTGACACACAACCATATGTTCCAGATTACAAATTGCCCCACAGTTAAAATGCAATGAACTCTAGAAATCTGAAAGAAAACTTGAATTATTCTCACAAACTTGGCGCACAAGCAAAAGTATGCAAATACGGTTGTCACCTCCACTTTTGTGTTTTTAGCAAAGACCCTTAACTTATAGCCTACCAAACCATTTTTGCCTCCAAGGTAACAGATCAATGGCCAGGAATTTACCTCGTTCATATACATATGTCAGCAAAGAACTAGAAGTTGGAAAGGAAAGTGTGGGATGTTTGCAATAAGTTAGCTTTTAGCATACAATCCAGAAGGTAAATCTAACCTCCTACCTAAAGTAATGCTTGGAAATGTGTTTCTGTCCAAATAAAATGTTAGAATGTTAGAATTTTTAAGGTTACATTTAACACATTTTTTGCTCAAGTTGTACCTTTAAACTTAATTAAATGAGGTCAAGCAAAATACCTTTTGGCTAAGAATCAGTGTTGAGAAAGATGTGTGCGTTCCACTTGATAATAAAAAATCTGCATAAATAAACCACCTACTTTACTTGAAATTTGCTAAAATTTCCTAATATTTAGAATCTAGCAGTAATAAATAAAGCAGGAGTTTATCTACAAGCTAAAATACTTTTTTTTGCTAACAATTAGCATTAAGCTAACAGTGAACGTCCTACTCAAGAAAATGTATTAATCAAATTTAACTTCTTTCTTCTTAGATTGCAAAAAAAAAAAAAGTTTTAAGATGTAAGGGGGGCGTATAATGTCACCATCTTGCTAAATTAATGCATGGAATCAGCAGTCAAGTAGAAATTTACATCCTGGTGAGTGATATGTAAGCTAGAATTTCCATTTTGTGCTGATCACTAAGCTAGAAATGTACATTTTAGCTTGTATTAGATAATGTTGGAGTTTATCTCAGAGCAACAATACCTTTGGCTAGGATTAAGAAGTTAGCTAGACTTGTTATTCTAACTAAATAAGAATCTGCATAAAATGTATTCATTGAAAAAGTTAGAAATTTACCTCCAGGCTAAAATAATATTATTGAGTATGTGACAGAAAATGAATGTTAGCCAGAATGTTTGCCTTGACTGAATATAGATAAAAATTTAGCTCTCAGCTAGCATAATGTTAGTCAGGACTAGATGTCCAAATAACTGTCCAAATGGCTGTTGTGTAATGCCATACTTAATTGAGTCTCATTTATGTTGTTGTGTTATAAAATATTGATGTCTCTCAAGAAATTTTGGTATTTATTATTTAGTATTTAAACATTTATTGGACACATGACAATTAAATGTACAATACAGAATTACGTTTTTATACCATCATTTGAGTTTCCCACCCCAAGTGTAACATCAAAGAACAGCAACCAAAGTCTGAATACTGTGGATATTCTGCACTATATTTTGCACTAGATGCTCGGCTGGCTCAGCTCCAAGGCGACCAGGTGGCTCAAACAGGTCCCAAAAAGCAAATCCAGCTTCTCTTTGTGGCAGTCAGTGCTCTCCCAGGAAGACAGAGTGTTGCTCCTACTACTGTACAAGCTTTCAACACAACTCAGAATCCTCAGCTGACACTAAAGCATGTTTGCGTGCGTGCCTGCGCCTGTGCTTGTGTGTTTTTCTGCGAGTGTGTGTCTGTTTGCTGAGGGGCTACAGACAGGAACTCAGGAGTTTGCAGCTGTCACAATGAGATGTCAATATTTATGACATGTTGTTTACTGTCTGCTACGTGTGAACTCTTTCTCCTTCAGACATCTGCAACGGATAATTTACACAGTCACTCTCAGGCTTTGTGTAGGAAGTAGATAGCCAGTAAATTCAAATTAACAATGGGTAATAATAGTATTCTCCCTGCAAGCACATTCTAAACGATTTCTCTTTTTAAACTTTGATCTATTCAAGGAAGATCCCCAGAGAATGATGGTGTCTTTTCACCCGAGGAGTCATGTTCGTACTCACACTGTGACTGTACACATCTTCTCTCCTTGAAGCTTCCCAGTACATCCACAGTCTGATCTGTTTGCTGCTGGAGTAGTTGGGGATTAAGGGCCTAAAGTGCTCAGGGGAAAGAGGGAGGAGCTGCCAGTCCAGGTATTGAACGACCCTCCAGTTACAAGCCTCTGCTGCTATAAGCCAGAGGTCAAACATTATAGATTGATTCTTTCCTTAGAACAAGTATGAAGGAGCAAGGTGGGATGGCTCGCTTCTGCTATAAAAAATTACAACTACTGCCCTATTACGCTGTTTATGTGCGCGGTCAATCCCATTTTTAGACCCATTCAAATACCTCTAAGCTCCAGAGTCATAACAGTTAAACTGCACAACCCGACAACAACATGGAGTATCTGGCTTGTTTTGTCGATTTTACTTGAATTGGATGCTCCATTTGGTTTAAAACACAGACTTTATACCTTCATAGTCTCTCCCTTTCTGTGGGGAAAGTCAAATGCAGCTGAAATTTTGCTCTTGAGTTCTTATTTGGAGTCAAAGCATGTGCAGAAGTGATCTTGCCACTGTAGCCGCACAACTGATTTCACTCTCAGTGACATGTTAAAGATCCCTCAGGTTGAATGAAATCTTTATTATCCTTTGGGGAATTTTTTGCATCAAAGTTATAAAAAAGGATGTAAATGAGAAGGACATCAACATCGTTAAACAAGTGCATTGAAATATACATTGTTGGAATATTAAGTTCAATAAAGAGCAACAGAAGTACGGACATTTTTCCAGTTAGCTTGCTCCTCGGTTTATCAGCCTTATTTAATTCTGTTATGAGCAGACCAGATTCTTTTGTTGACTTGAAGCAGACGCTCATGGTTATGGAAAGATTGATGACTCATGAGTCAGAGTTTTCTCTCTAAATTCTTGCACGTAAGAACTCTGCAGGAGCTTTCATATTTTTCAACCAAGTTGTCACACTCTATCTTTCGCTGTAACATTTAAATCTCAGTGTAATGATCTCGAAATAGTCTCAGTTTTTTTTTATTTTTGTCTAGATTAGTGATTTAAAATTAGGTTATGAGTGCCAAAGTTGGTTGAATGTAAATGTTGTTTTTCCACACCTCATATACAGTGAATAGTCCTCAGAATTTCGACTACAATTTTTCCAACCACGATGCTTACAAATACCATTTATTTGCTCTTTTTTACATCATACCATCTTGACCGTAGACATCAAATTCTAATTAGGCTTTTATACACTGGATCACAAACCTCATTCCTGTGCTATAAGGTGTTTTTCCACATTAATTTGATCTGTATTGAAAAAACAATTTGCTATAGACTCCACTTGCAGTTGTGTGACCCGAGTGTTGGCACTGACATCACTGGGGTCAATTGGAAAGGCTCCTTTCACCCTCTGAACTTGCCTCAAGACAAGCTCCATGCATGCTGATATTTTGTCCAGCATCACTTTTGTAATCACAGAGTGTTTTCTTACCTTGTTAAGAGAACTCAACTTTGACCCTGCAGAATCCCCGGTCTGGCTGGCCTTTTGTCACTCTGCAAATTTTAAAAAGGAGGAGTCCATCCTTCAGAAAAAAACATTGTGTGTGTTGTGTTCTCAGCTTTTCCAACATCTCCCTTCACTGTCCAAGCTGTCTCGTGGACGGTGTTTTGCTTTCCAATTTTCTTCTCAAACACAGTCTTGCTGATTGCCCTCACGCTGTGATGTGTAATGAGACACAGGTGTACGTGGTGTTGGCAATTTACTCAGTATGCGCCGGTACATAGATGTACCTTTTCCTTGCAAATTAAAATGATAATACCTCAGGCAAAAACCTCTATAATCTGCTAAACTCCTGCCACGCTCAGGCATCTACACATTCTCCTTTGGCTCCGGGTGATTAAAATATCATCATAGCTTAAATTAGAACTTCATTAGCAAAAACTAGTTATTCTACAATGAGGGAGGCAGGATTCTGAGCAAACAAAAAATACCCAGGGTTTTAGGAAATGAAAGAGCATGGCATGAAATGAAATGTCAAAATGATTAAATGAAAGTGGAAACAGAGTATCGTAAGTGTATTATGCTCCGAAAAGTGCCCTTAGCTGAGAAATGGGAGTCTTCACAGCGCTACGTAGAATGCATAAATGATGAGTGGATACACACATAAAAAAGGCAGAGGAGCAAAATATAAGCTGAAAGGAGGAAGAAGAGGGACACGTAGCTGCAGAGTTAGAGGGAGAAAGAGAATGGTAAGGACAGTGAGGGTTGCTGTCAAGTGGAAAATGGAAAAGTGGGAAGCATGAGATTTCTTCTCTGCTGACTACAGTAATGCATATTTATGCGATTGGAGGACTTCAGCGCAGACCACAACATGCCACAAACTTTTCCGTCAGACAGCCTTTGGCCACCTCCTAATCACTGTTTAATTATTCAGTCTGAACAACTGCTCTCCAGGCCTCTTTGTTTCCTTTTCCGTGGTAATCTCATTGTGTATGTTTATTCTTTTTGTCAACATGGGACGAGCAACCTACAGAAAACTCTATTTTTGTTTAAATTACACTGTATTCCAAAACCAATAATGGGAGAGAGAATTCCCCAAAGTCAGCAGAAACAGCAGTTCAGACTCATCCCTAAATTATCTCACATTGCTATTAGGGACTCCATGTAGTAATGGTTACTGTTTCACTGTTTATATCCTGTGCTGTTTACAGTAATATAATAAAAAAAAGACAGCAGCAATGTCCCAGTAACTGCATTTCACAGTGTCATTACTGTATTTTATTTCACAATATTTTTTCATTCTTTTGCAGCTAATTACCAGAAAAAAAATCACTCCTTGTTGGTTATTGCTGATGTTTCAACAAATTATATACGTTGAGTAAAAAAACTTCAAATTAAAAACACTAATGATATTCGGACTAATGTTATAGTCATTACTGCCTCTTTTTTTGTGGGTATTTTATTGATAACAACAAAGGATTGTGAGTAAAAAAAAATCAAAATACAGCACTGTTGCGACAACACTACACTGGCTACCTATAAAATCTGCAATAGAATTTAGATCGAAGTCTTTTTCTGTCTTACAAAGCTCTCAATGGCATCAGGGCATCTCATCTGTGAGCTCATCATGCATTATCTGTCTTGATCACTGCACTCTCAGCACACAGGCTCGACATACCTACGGTCTCTAAAAGTAGTATGGGAGGTCGAACCTTTAATGATAGGCTCCTCGTCTTGGAGTCATTTACCCTGTCTATTTTTAGAGGTCAACTTAAAACTATCCTCTTTGATAAAGCTTGCAGTTAGAGGTAGCTCAGGTCTGAACCAGCTTTTAGTCATACTGCTATAGGCACCGAGAAGTGACACACAAGATTCTTGTTTCCCCTCTCTCCTCCATCCACCAGTGTAACTCTTAATCTTGCAGCGGTATTATAGTTATTAACCATAGATTTCTCTGGGAGTCCCTGAGCTTGTCTTGTGGCTTCCTGTGGGTTGTTGCTATGGAGTGTCTACTGCCGTGGACCTGCCAGACTCCAGCAGCGATGGCTTTTACAGTTTCACCATTATCATCACAATGCCGGACCACGGACTTGGTCTGTGACTCCGTCTCTCTCTCTCTCTCTCTCTCTCTCTCTCTCTCTCTCTCTCTCTCTCTCTAACCCCGACACAGTTGAGGCAGTTGTTCATCTTACATTAATCTAGTTCTTTCTGAGGTATCTGCCTATTAAGAGAAGTTTTTCTTTGCTTCTGTAACTTGGCGAATGCTGCAAAGTGCTGTACTAATGGCGGGTTAAGATGAGAGAAAACGTCCTATCTTGTCTTGGTGTTGAGTCTCTGTTTCTAACTTAAAATGTTAATGTTTAATGTTAATGTTTTTGGAAAGTGTCAGAACATTTGGTAGGATTTCAGAATCAGAATCAACTTTAATCGTCAGGTATGCTTGAACATACAAGGAATTTGTTTCTGTAAACTGTGCTCTCTTGTACAAGGTAATAGTTAGGCATAAAAGAGAAAAAAATAATAGTAATTTTACATATAGAATATTATCAACAACTATAAACACAAACAGAAAAACAAATAGACAAGACTTACATTTACAGACGAAAATAGTATGATACTAGTGCTCTTTTACAAAAAGTTTGCATAGTGGTAGTTAAATAATAACAAATAATAAAAGAATGTACATTCCTCTGTTATACATTCTGCTGACTTGGTGCTATATAAAAAAACATTGATGGAGTGTTTGGCTATAATGATACAGTAAACAAGTTTACAGAAAATCACTGGCAACTTGATGGTGTCGTTTTTCTGTATTACTGTCAATTGCACAAGATTGTGGGAAAGAAATCCAAAAATTCTGTAAAATGAAATACAGGAATGATACTGTACATAATTTTTCAGTTACTCTCTCCTGTCTTTTTGTTTTGTTACAGTTAACAGCAATGGATTGTGGGATTAAAACATTCTTAGTTTAGATATGATAATGACACTGTAGATGACTTTACAGTTACATACTAAGATCCTGGTGACAGTGTTTCTGTACATTATTTGAACAGCAAAGGATTGTGGGAAGAAAAACAGAAAACAGAGTTAATGAAATTACAGTGAAGATACCATTAATAGTTTTATGTGAACTTACTGGCACCTTGTTGGGAGTTGTTTTAGTGTATTACTGATAAGTGAAGGATTGTGGAATAAGAGACAAAAATATACTGTAATTACAACACAGTAAATCATTTTACAGTAAGATTTCCAGAGCTTAAAGAGAATAGAGAAGCAGGTTCTTGTAAATCATAGCTCACTTATACTTGATTATTTGGCTCTAAATTACTCATAATAAACATTTGTACTGCTCCAACAGTCCATCTACTCTAAAGGTGTAACTCAACTCTCTTAACATCTTTCCATAATGCAGCAAATTACTTCTGTGCACAAGCTGTGGCTGAAAATGTGATTTATGGTTTGAGAACAATGGCAAAAACATGACTGCAGGCATTCAAAGGTTTGAGATTTCCACTGAAAATAATGCATGATTATTATTTTTTATTTTCACATTAATAATTAAAGGGGCAAAACTTTTAATGTACTTGAAGCTAATAAATGATTAATGGGTGTTTTTTAAATAGATCGTCAAAAATGTAAGTTATAAATATTTCATGGATACATGAATAAAATATATTTACGACTCTTTGTTTTCTCAAGACATACATGTGGGATGGCAAACTCAGCCACTTTGTTGTCAGATGGATTTTTTTCCTGCTTATAATTACATATTGCCACCAGTGTCAACAAACATACATTCACCAAATTACAACAACAGGATTATGGGTGTGTTTTGGCTGTTAACAGGAAAGTTGTGTGTTGTTTGCAAAAGGTGAAAACACACTGGTCATAATGTGTCTGTCATTTGACCTTAATTATGTTTCTGTTAGTCTCATTCAGAAGACATCTGTGTATAATTGGATTGAGCAGTCTGGTTGTAGATGTGGTCCCTCGACTCCGACTCTATTCTCGTCTCTCATGTTGCCAATCAGACTCTACAAACAATGAACAATGCATAAATGAGGAAGTGTTGCCCTTGAACAACCGCAGCTTACAAATGGAGGAAAACAGGTTGCTCCTAAAAGCTATGCACCCATGACATCACCAGATGATCAGTGTAAATCTGAGTATTTCAAGCAAAACACATTTTAGTCGTGAATGGTAACTGTTCAACAAAGATTTGAATACTCCACCAACAAAAATTGATGAAAATAGAATTTGCAATTTGTACTCAGCCAAAATTTGTTTCAGGTAAGTGCTTACAAATCACATTGAAACTGGAACATG
Organism: Thalassoma bifasciatum; assembly: GCA_008086565.1. Taxonomy (NCBI): domain Eukaryota; kingdom Metazoa; phylum Chordata; class Actinopteri; order Labriformes; family Labridae; genus Thalassoma; species Thalassoma bifasciatum. Next base: position 219,399 of record RPOG01000576.1, on the reverse strand, counting down.
TTATTGTTTTGTCAACAATATGTGCTCAATGTAAATTTAGATTCAGCCATCAACACATTTAAAGAACAGTAAAGGTAAGGACAACAAAAAACTGAACATAAGGGAGCATTTCATTTAAATAGAAATTAAATAAATAAAATATTTTGTTTAAAAAATAAAAATAAAAATCACACATCTATTGTCAGAAATGTAATGTTGTATACCTCACTTATGAGAGACAAAGAATAGATCCTTTTCTACACCCCATGTCTATCTTGTTGCTATTTATTTATCTATTTAATCATTTATGTTATTTATGTTATTTTACCAACATCTCCATTTTTAAGGGATGAGCTATGATATTTCTCTATTTGGACTTATATGCATACAATTTTCTTTTTTTCAACATATTTTTTATTATTTTTCATATTGACCCACCACCCCTAAGGTTTAAAGAAAGACATAAAAAGTAAACAGTTAATAAATAAATAAAATACCACCCAAACAAACTTCAACAGATCTCAAAACAAATAACATATTAACGTTAAATAAGGAAAAATAAAGCAATTTTCTATTTTCATTACTTTTTATGCATTGTTGCACTTTTGAGTAATTCATTCAGTTAGTCCGGATATATCAGTCTATGCTTTTTATTTCATTTTGGGATATATGGGTTGTATTGATGTAAAGCAGAAGTTTTTTTCTTTTTGCATAAAATGGCACTGCATCATGCAAAAATGTAAGATATGCTCTGGCACACTTGGTAAAGTAAGTCATAAAAGGTCAAACAGATTGTTAAAAAAAGGAGGTGTTACAGTTAAACTGTAAGTAAGTAGGGAAGTAAGAGAAGGTTCTGTGTGATTTTGTTCAGAAGAAAACTAAGGACGTGACTCCATGTTGATAAAGTTGAACCTAGTCCAACAACAACTACAGTGAAATGTTTTGTCAACTTCAGACTCGTGGATCTCTCACACCCACACCCAGCGTGGGCGGGTGATAGCAGGATTGACCCTGAAAGACCCCTGCTCACCCCCAGCCCACTCTTATTCCTAAGTCATCAAATACTGACATTAAATCAGACACACAAGTGTGATATTGGAGTTATTTGACGTTGGAACAGACTTCAGGTCAGATTATGCACTGACTTGTTTTAAGTCACGTAGAATCTCATTCTTATTCTGAGACTCACTGAGACGATTTCTTCTGTTGCTTTTTCTGAGCATGGTAAGTTTGTTGACAGCTCTTTTTGCAGACGAGGTTATGAAATGGTAAAATTACTGCATTCTACTTGCTATACTTGGTAGGGTGAGCAGAGGCCCGCTTTTTCCCACATGTGCTCCTCTCTTTTGGTTTTTTTTGGTTGTATGTCTGGGAGGATTTTGTAAAATTTCTCAAGGTGTCCAGATTTTTCTCAGCTTGTTCTACAGACCGCTGATATTTATAATAAAGTGCTGCACTGGGCTACTGGCATTATTCTGATAGATAGATTCTGTTTTATAGACTGTATAAAACATGGACGTAGTCTCCGTGACGTCACCCGTCTGTTACTGCAGCTCTGTTTTAAAGCAAAACGGCGAGCGCAGCTGTATTGGAATTGGGACGAGTGACAAGTGCCCAAACTCACAGCTATTGGGTGCCTGTCAGTCACATGATCTGAGTTGTGGCTCTGATTGGGCAAGCTCTCGATCTTAATATCTTCCAAACGGCCGAGTTAGAAAATAAATCACCCCCCTCACAGTGTGTGCCGTCAGCAAAATTACAGATCTGGATGGGAGACAGAGTTTGTACCAGGCTTTAAATACGCTAATTTCGGCTCTGAAAACAGCCTTTTTTGCATTCATGTATACGTGACTTCCGGTACTTCCGGAGCCAGCCTCAAGTGGTCACTCGAGGAACAGCAGCTTTTTAGCACTTCCATGTTGTCTCATTTTTTCAGACCGGAGGTTGCCGCTTGTGATTCACTAACCTGTCAGGGTGTTGAAGATGCAGGCAAACATGGTTTGACTGCTTGTGTTGCTGAAGTGGAAACTTGTTTTTCAAGACAAACCAATACTAAATCAAAGTTTTGAGATAGAAAGTCAAGATTTTGGAATAAAAAGTCAAAATAATGAGATAAAAAGTCAAAATTTGAGTTAATTAGTCAGAATTCTGAGACAAAATGTCAAAATCCAGGAATAACACTCAAATTTTACAGATGAAAAGTCAAAATTTTTAGATAAAAAATTAAGATGTTAAGATAAAAAAGTCAAAATTTGAGAACGAAAGTCAAAATTTTAAGATAAAGAAGTCAAAACTTTGAGATAAAAGGTCAAAGCCTTGAGATAAAATTTAGTCCCATCATTTAGAATTTGTATGGGGAAATAAAGAAAATGTCAATAGAGCAAGCTTTTCTTTTTTTATATGGGCTTCTTTGTATATTTTTTATGTTTACATTATAGAAATTGTTCACTTTCTACATAAATGAGTTTTTTGAGTTAATGTTTCAGTTATGAAGCTACTTTGTCGCCTTTGAGTATATTTGCAGTATCTCTAAGAGGGGGATCCTCTTTTTTTGTTTTTAAAATACGGTCATCCAAATACTTGGTACCTTCTGAATGAAATGGATTCAGTTCAAGGTAGCTTGTACTGTTCTTGACTTGCAAAAACACTACACTGCTGTTACTTTTTATATATATTACAGTCTTGTATCAATAATAAATGTGTGTTATGCCACAGGCTACATGTGCCTGTTTACCCCCCACTCTTTAATTCTGCTGCCAGGTCTGACTACACCAACTGCACTTCCTGTATTATATATTTTACAACCATGGCTAGAGGCACAGCAGGGTTTTGAGCTGCATTCTCTTGTCGCCAGGTAAACATGTTCCCATCTAATATAGAGCAAAAGCAACGCCAAAGGTTTGTCCTTAAAAGGGAATTTAAGGTGATGGTGTCTCATGGAGTTCCTTTTAAGCAAGAGTTTAAGAAAGAAATAAAAAACAAAGCAAAGGGGGAAAACGCTTTGACTTGACGCTGAAGTGGAAGTGAAGAGGCAACACTCCAGCAGTCCTCAAGTAGTGTCCTCTGTTAAAACTCAAGCAAAGTCATTCAAAAACAGTCAGTGTTGAATCTTTCCAGTGTGCACTCAAGATTGTTTCAAAGACAGCTCGAAAAAAAAAATGCGTTTTTCTGAAAGCTCTGATAAACTTTGTGATGAAGTTTGCACCTGCAGTGTTCCAGTCCTTTGCTTTTTGTGCCAGATGGGCGATTAGAAATACGGTTATCGCATGCTGAGCAGCCACCCACACACTGGCTGCTACAATGCCGCATGTGGAGAGATTACCTGTAACACCGCTGTACACTATACATCAATTCAAGGTCCTTCCACCTGAGGTTTCCAACTTTCTGTGCATACAACAGGCAGAGAGAACGAGCAGCTGACATTTCTTACTTTGCAAACGTTCCAGTCACATCATCATTTTCTCCCTTGAAGGGCTTATAGAAAGATATTATTGCAGCAATAATTTCATCCTGTCATACTTTATGCATAAAGTGTCAATGCACCGTGAACAGGCTGTGACACCAGGATGGAACAGGAGCAGGAGTGTTTCTTCAATCTTCTGTTTAATCTTGAATTCTTCAAAAACTAAATAATCACAAAAATAAAGCTTTATCTATTTTCTACCTTCATTTTTTTCTTCACAGAAAATGTAGTCCATTGGATGCAGTAGCTTACTATTCAAAACCATGCAAAATTAAAGCTGAGAAATGTTTTTAGCTTAATTTTAGCTTTTAGCTAGTAGACACTGCCTACTACCTACTACTTTCACATGTAATAAGTAGTATAACTGTTCTGTTGGACCCGTTTAGTAGTATACTACTCTGGATTTCTGTTTCAGGAAGTGGAGCTGATGGTTATTTTTTCTAATGTTTAACTTTATCTTAAATAAACCATGAGTACATTTGGTGTTTCAGTCATTAATTCACCATATCAATCAGTGGTGACGTTACAGGAGCAATAAAAATAGAGAAGTTAAATTAGATGGCAATAAGATACAAAGGACAATAAATAAATGAAATTAAGCATGGGAAGGGATTAGTAGTTGTACATTTTTTTGAGAATTTTATGGTATTTTTAGTATTTTTAGTGGTTCAAGGAACATTTTTAATTCATTTAGAAAAAAAACAAATTCAAGGAGAGATTAGAGTCCCTATTTTGTAAAATTTGATCTTGTTAATCTTGCACCAAAAGTTATCGCGTGTTGAAAATAAATCTGAAAATAGCTGACTTTTTATTTTTACAGCTGGTGGAAAAACGGCGTCCACATTACCCACGTAGGCTGTTAGTTGAAAATAAAAAGTGATAAATGATTTACGGGCTTCTATGAATTTGGTAAAAGTAAACAGCTCTTTCATGATGAAGTGAGCAGATTTACCGCTGTTCCTTTCCTGTCACTTCACTTTTATGTCTCTGACCATTTCACAATTTTGTTGTTGTACTGTAGTTGAGCTGATTTATTCCAGTAGGTGTCAGTCATTCACCTCAACCTGAGCGCCCCCAAATTGACAAACGGCATAAGCGCCATGCATTGTGGGAAACAGTACGCCAGGTAGACTGGTCCGTTGCATGCTGAGAAATTTTCCCGCATCAGTAGGACATCCGGAAACTTGAAGTATACTACAGATCTCGCAAGTTTTCGCATACTGCCTACTACATACTGAATTTCAGCCAAAGTAGTAGGCATCACTAGTGTAGTAGGCGGTTTGGAAAACAGCCAAAGTCTTTTCATGACCCACAACATGGAAAAAATTGACAATTTATTATTGCAATTTTTCATTTAATTCACTAAAAGGCATCAAAATCACTTGAAACACTTCGGTATTTGCGTACATTCATCACTGATTACTAGACAACAGATCCACCTGATAGGTACAGATCTGTTTCAATTGACACTCAAAGAGATTTGTTTTTTGTTGCTCTTCAAAACCCTGCTTTTGCAGCGCTGTCTGGTTGATTTTCCACAAAAAGCCAATGATCTCAGTCTGATAATGTGCCTATATTTCTATTTATATTTGGACATTCACACTAATGCCACACATAGCAAGAAAAAGTTTCTTCTTGTCTAGTTTGGATCCAGCTGGCTGACTGTCTCATTACCCCGAAAACTTTCTGAAATGAGTTTGTTTTTCATTAGAGCAGCAGAGAGGCCGGAATGGTGTCATCTCCATTCATCTGTGTGTCTCTCACTTGACCCTCCCTCCCCCGCCCTGAGATATTAAAAAAAAAAATCCCCATGACTGATGGACCTGCCGGCTGTTTGGACATCTGTCTTCTCCTTCATAGCCGTGGCACAAAGAGGTCTGGGTACAGTGTGACAGGCTTCCACAACAGCGTGTACTAACACCAGGTAAAAACATCTCTGTGGCCTGAGCCTCAGAGATCAGCCATTAGTAGGTTGTCAATCCAGCGGGCGCTAACAGTCTTCTCAGGCTGCTTGGAGGAAGATTTAGCCAATGGCTTCCAACAAGTAGGAAGATGTGTCGGGATAAATTTGGCTCCTGTATGGGTTTTGTGTCTGGGCTTGTGTTGAATGTGGCACAATTATGTGGATAATGGAGTCAAATCTTCATGGGATAAAAATACATTTTGATTTGACAGAAGGCTAGGAGTGTGAAACTTTGGTCATATGGGGCTTAAAAAAAAACACATGCTCAACAATAATGAGCAGCTGGGTGGCATGGTCCCCTTATCCAGGCTACAAGAAGTCATTAAGACGGCACATGAAGAGGCCTTAGTTCGCTTTGCACTGCTGCCTTTGAGTTTTGTCACCATGAAGACTCAGAAGACACATTTAAAAGACGACCAGTCATTAAAACGGTATGAATTTATATGAAAAAGTATCATTTAAAGGAATTGGCTGTCCACCAGTAAGGCTCCTTCTGCTTGAAGTGTCTTCTTTTAAACAGAGTTTTTCCTTCTCTTTCCTGTCTTGCCAAGTGCTCACAGTCAGCAAAAAACTGTTGGATCTCTCCTGCGAATGGTAGATCAGAGATTAAAATCAAGTAAGGAATCATAAGGCTTTTTTTTTTTTAGCAATTTGGAACCATACACCAGCACATCCCTACATCTTAACTGGGCATTGAAAATGTTTACAACCGTGGATTCATAGAAATCAAAGAATAGTTATGAATATCACCTAATTAAAAATGGCAATTTTTCCATCATTTTCAGTATTTGATAATTGGACGTTAGGATGAGAATGTTCTATTTGCACGCTTGACTAAGAATGAGGTAGAGAGGTGGATCTTTAGCTTCTTTCCAGACAACTACAGGACACAGACTTGTCAAAACACAGACTCTTAAAAAGTGTGTGCCAAAAGAGAAACCTAACATCCAGGTCTAAATAGTTTTTTGGATCTTGAACAAACTTTAAATGTGTTTGTTTTTCTCCTTTTTTGGCTTAGTGTATATGTGGTTTCTGCTGTTTCTACAGCAACCCTCTAGTGGAATCTTGGAGAACTGCAGTTTTCAGCACTTTCATTTCTCACAGCCAGAGGATGCCGCTTGTTTTTTATTGGTGCCGGGTTGCAACTGAGTTTTTACGCCAGATGATGACTAGAGTGCCTTTTTCAAGCCAACCAAAGTGATGTCTTTGCAAGTTTTTGGTACAATTTTTAAAAAAACTTGCATTAAATCACTTTCATTTGAAAGTTAACAAAATTGATTATGAAGCCCAGTGCATTGTTAGTTACCAAAAATATATATTAAATGTTTGATTTTTGCGTCATGAACTCATTACCATAATTTGGTAATTGGGAAATGTCATAGTTGATTCTACATTTGGCATTGTAAATACTCAAGCAACTTAATAGTATTCTCTTTACATTTGTTTAAAAGTGTATAATCTAACTGGCTATAATAAAAAATAATGATTTCCACCATTGAGTGACTGTATTATATGGCTTTAAAAGACAAAAAAAATAGCGATGGGAAATTTCAGAGAGGGAGAGAGAGCATGGCTGTAAAATGATGATAAACACATGCAGCTGCTTCCAAAATCATCAGCATAGGCGTTAAGACAGGTGCTACCAGCAGCTTCTGTTAACATGACATGCATCCCATAGCGTGCTTACTGTTTTTGCTCTAACAACTCTACCTTATACATGTCACTCTTACAAATACAATTTAAGATGCTTTAGTTTACCTATATTAAAACAAACTCTTCCAGATCAGTGTTTGTGCTATCTAAACTGACCCGTGTTGGGATTTGATTCGCTGAATCCTAAATTTGGCCAATACTACTGCAGCAGACAAAGACACCTGCCACACAACCTCCCGGCGGTTTGAATCTCCTCTGCTTGTAAGAGGATTACACACCAACAGTCCACTGGTTCTCACCGTGCCAATACCAGAAGCTACGCTCTACAGTGGCTACTTGGGCAGGGTTGAAGAACCCTTCAGAAAGCATTCTTTGATAAAATATGATTCTGTTTCACTGAAAATCAGAGTCTAAACTCGTGTGGAGTGTGTCAGGAGTGTTTTATTTTTCAGTGTTGTGGGGAAGGCTTGACCTTGAGCTCATCCTTTTGCTCCTGGGACATGAACTGCTGTAGGTTCCATTATCAGCAGATTCAGACATTGTCTTTTGCTTTTCTTGGTAAAAACACAGCTGTGCCACTGCGTGCCCCAAGGTTTGCAGAAGACATCTTTTGTGACACTTTTTGAAAACAGCTTCCTTTGCTCCCCTTTATACTCTTTAAACTCTGCAGCATTGATTTTTTTCGCAGTTATTGTATTCTTAGTTTTGAACAAATTCTGAATTTGCCTCCTGTTTCTGCTGAGGTGTCACTGCAGCTGTGGCGATGCATTGCCTCCTTTTGGCCAATGTACAATTTGCTATATTTAATCAAAACCTACCATTGTGCAAGTCAGCAAGGACACATTCTCACATTTTTTAAATACTTGTTGGAGTACTTTTGGTTGCTTTGAATTGACAAAACCATCATATCCCAAGCTCAAATAATGTGTATTAAATTATACTCCGACTATGTCAATACATTGCTTACAGTGAAATTAACTAAAAAAAATTGTTTTCACAGATATGTAAAATTACAGATATGAAATTCAAAAATTAGAATTACAATTTGTACCTGAACCTAACTTGCTTTTTTGAGATATACTGTCGTCAATTCTGTAACTTGTTAAAGTGTAAAAATAAAAAAACAATTCAAACATTTGCAGAGCGATGACATTAAAATAATAAAAAAAAAAATATGAACAGTGTGATCCAATTTCTAAGTTTGTCAGGTACTTTTGAATGCCAGTTGTTTTATACATACAACTATGGTCATCTACAAAAAGTGCATTTGAAAATAAAAGTAAATTGTTTTTACTGAGTTTAAATTACAGAATAGAGGAACAGAAATGACTTCAAATTTCATAACATGATGTTTATTTCAATGTAAAAAACGCCAGTGGTCTCATTTATAAGGATTCTTGTTATGTGTGGTTTATTTTGTATTTTTACAAACCTATCACTGCACCGAAAAAATTTTAACATTAACAAAGAAAAACAGATCTATCGTATCTAATTTCAAATCTGCCACCCATAAGAAATTAGTATCTTGCTGGTGCTTTGCTGGACTCTATGGACGGACTAATGGATGGACTTGTCCATTTAGGATACATTGATATATATTCTAGTCTTGCGTATTGGTTTGATACAGACTCAAAAAAATTAGAATGGACACCAGTGACAAAAAGAGGATCAGTTGGATGAATGTATTCATCTATCCAACTTCCAGGCTCTTCTGTGTTGTAAACAACTGCCTGTGTTAACTAAATATGAATAGTCAGTTTTGAAAAATATTTCATTTCAATTTGCTTTACAAAGATAGACAGAGCTAAAGTCGCCAAAACAGTTCTCAGTGTCACCAGCGTACAAAGTAATGAAGATTGCTAAATTGATACTGGCATCAGATCTGAACAGTATTGGCATGTCAAAGCTAGATCACTGCATCCCTATTAGCAATCGAGACATGTTGGAGAAACTTTTGGAAACTAAGCTGGCCTTGGCAGCCTCACATTATTCTCAAAGCCTCAGACCCTAATGCTTGAAGGACACATCATTTGCAGAACAAATATGTATGCTGTCGAGGAAAATTACACCACATTCTTGTCTACATTGGACTTCAAGAGTTTGATTTTATCCCTCATCGAAATTCATAAATAAGTCTCTCATATATCTGCAGAACTGCTCTCCTGTTCATTCCGCCTGAGGCAGAATTTATTTGTCTGATCAGTGATGGAGAATCACAACAACAGAACACCTCATTTTACCTCCAATAACTGCTCTGCCAAATGCTGGAGAAGTCTGTGAATCGATGGGGATGACACAGACCTGGTAAGCAAATAAACACAAGCAATCAAAATGGAAGATCATGAGCCAGCTCAGAAGATGCTCGGCGGCCTTGCGGTGCAGAATATTTTTTGATTTAAAGGCGACTTCAGGGTTCATGGTAGACTTTTTCATCTAACTTATAGACTTTCATATCTGGCTTTTTTTTTCTCTGCATGCTTGTGTCTTCTTTATCTTTTTACTTTCACAACAGCTCCATCCTGCCACTCTCCCTCTGGAGACGGGGAAATTTGAAATATGCATCTTCCTAACACTCTCCTTGTCACTGCACACACGAACAGATGTGCACACACTCACACTGAGCTACACATTTCATCAGACAGGTGTACCCAGTGCAACAATGGTACTGATGGTTCACTGTAGCATTCATACACAGTTTTTTTTCAGCAGCAGCTGCAGTAGCACATGGAAAAGTGTAGACAAAAAAAAATCTTTCCTTTAGTTTGTACGAAGAGCCTTGGAGTGCATACAAATATGAGTACACACATCTGAAAAATCCACTCTGCGCCTCTATAAAGTGGCTTACATATTTGTACTGGACATTCATACAACAAAAAATGGAGTGGATTGTCTTGGACTGAGGTGTTAATTACGCCATTTTTGGCCACATAACAATTTGGACCCCTTCCTCTCTTTCAGAGACAGTCAATCTCTAAAACCCCACTGAACAAAAGTTAAAAGGAAATGTGAAATTAAAAGCTACAACCACTCGAATAATCAAACGAAAAGGCCTCAATGATCCCAGGAGTATTTAATGTCTTCAGTTGCAAAGGCAGCTTGTCACATGTCATCACCACTTCCAGCTAATGACTCTGTAATGGCCCCATTCATCCATTTAGCCTCATTGAGTTCTATGCAAAGCTGGTATTGCCAGGTTATCTGCCCATTGCTGGGTGCTTCAAACACTCCACTGCAAGTGGACCATTGGGGAGCTAGTGAGTTGCAAAACTGTCAGTGGCTGCGATGGGTGAAGTGTTGTCAGAATCAATCTTTTTTACACGCGCTCAAGCTTTGAATGACATTAAATATGTAGAACGAGCGTAGAACCTCTGGCTGCTGTCACATGTGAACATCAGATGCTGGATTATTTAACGAGGATGGAAAGCTTTTAGGGAAGTCCACTGTAGTTACTTCAGTGATTTTCAATGGAATCTTTACATTAGTGATGTATGACATGCTCTTTATTGAGCAGCATTTCAGAGAGTGGGAAAGTCAGACACCCTCCCCATTGTGCCTTTTTTGAAGGCCCTGTGAGGACTTTATAAGTGATCCTGAAAGGACTGTGAGGGCTTTCTGAAAAAGGTAGTGCTTTTCCAGGGTAAAGACACCATTTCCCATGAGCATTAGCATACACTGTTGAGTTCTTGCCAAAGTATACATTGTTTCCTAAGCAAATGAAAGGAGAGCAGATCTTCTTAAGACTACTTTTCTTTGTTCAAGACAACTTTTTACAGGATTCAAATGGTGGACACTTCAGCAGAGCTGTCAAAAAAGGACATCAGAGCAGAAGAAAGATAAACAGGAAAGTAATAGAGCACAAACTAAAATTTTCAACACATATGCTGCAGTTATAGTGTTGAAACTTGAGAGTCTACCACCAAAATAAAGTTGTTAGGCTACATTTGCTCTGCTTGGTGAGGTTGGAGTTGGTAGATGAGCACTGATGGGACATAACCAGCATTCGCTAACATTACACATTGCAGACACTTCTTAAAGCACTGAGCTGTGAGGAGTGTTAAATATATCCTGGTGCCAAATGGGTTTTCAAAGTTTTCTTGTGGTCACATTTCAAGCATATGCCCAACGTTAATGCATTACCTAGTTGTGTTGTATCCTTCAAAAAGTTGTCTTGAACAAAGGAAAGTCATGTTAATGAGCAGTTGGTGTCACTGCAATCGACACCAAATGAATAACCCTCACTGCTCCTTCAACCAATTTTGATTCAGCCCCACCTCCAACGTGCAAGTTTACACAAACCCTTGCATTAGTCTAAATACTTCTGAATTGCATTTCAGCTCCACAGACAGCAACCACGAGACTGTGATGTGTGGTTGATATATTTCAGCACCATGGATAGCAACCATCACAGCTTTGGTTGCTTGTTCTCTCTGCACTCTGAGATAAGATTCAGAGGCAGAACACATGATAAAGTAAAGAATGGATAAAGGAACGACATATTCACTTGAAAATCAAGATAAAAGACACGTACAACTGAATGAAAAGAGGCCACAGACTAAATAAAACTTTAGATGGTTAGAAATTCAGGCACAACCTTCAAACCTCAAAACTTTAAGACTGCACAGGATGAGGCTGACACTTCAAACAACCCTTGTTAACCTGAAGAAAAATGGTTGGAGGCAAGGTTTCAGCTGCCACACATTATTCGGTTGATATTGCCGTGAAACCAGTCCGTTAAAATATTTTTCTAAGGGTCTTTATCGCTAACATGTAGGATTAATAGGCGTATGTTTATATCATTACAAAATTGGCATTTAAGGATATGCAACACAACTTAGCTTTCTATTTATCATAGATTTAAACCCTTCAAAGAGGATCATTATGATGGTTGTTCACTCAAATAAAACGTGCATCAAGTTAATAAAACAATATGTATCTTTGACCAGTTTTAAAGAAGATCATATTTCTCAGAAGCTCCATACGTTTAAACCTGACTCTCTCTCTCTCTCTCTCCCCTGGTTAAAACACCACACTGGTATGCCTTTCAAAAAAATCTGAAATGCAGAAACTTCAGAGTAGTAATAATCAGTGCCAAGCACAGTATGTGGGCTCTGAGTTACACATCACTTTCAAATGCAGACAGCAATTAAACTCCCACAGAAACTGAAGTCAGCAATGCTTTATAAATGCCTGGTTTGTTTTGATTTATATGGATTTAAATTGTTAAACTGCCTTCGAAGAAAAATTACATCTATTGTATAGCCCCTTTGTGTGTTTGACATATAGAGTGACTTTAAAATGACTGAGTGAGGCACGAGCAAGAGGAGTATCTTAAAGGAGTGGATGTATTATTCATACATTGTTTGAATTGTAACAGGTATGCAAATAATGTACGTATCCTACTGTGTGTCAAAATAACAATCAAGTGTTATTAGTGAATTATTCTATTATTCATGTTGTTTGTTTAAGATGAAGAAGAAGCCTGTGCGCAATGGTGAAATATAAGGATGGATGTGCTGTTTGTAGCGTATATGTGTTTGGAGTGGTATTTAACAAAGCAGGGATATAATATAAAAGGGATGCAGACTTTTGGAGTCAAGGCAACATTTTATTTCTATAACACCTAAAAAAAGGGAAAAAATATCATTTCCTGACCATAAAAATGTTTATTCTGCAACAACATTACATTTAGAGTTATACATAACAGACAGTAGAGAACTACAGTATGAATGAAGTGCAGTCAGCAACATATGGTAATGTATTTGAATGCGTTTCAGCACCATGGATAGCAACATTCAAAACTTTACTGGATGAGTATCAGCTTGAGAGACCGTGCTATGTAGAGCTTTCTTCAGTATGTTTCTGAACCATAGATAGGAAATTAATTTGGATGGGTTTCAGCACCACACGGTTAAATGTAACTTGTTTCAACTTAAAAATATGATGTAAACTGTTGCCTTAAAACTTTATGTAAGGTCAAAAATAAACTTTGTTGTTCTGACACAAACAGAGGCTTTCTTGATTAAATAAGATGTCAACCTTTGTCTTAGTGTGGTAGATTTAGACTTGTTTGTGAACTTAACTCATTCAGCTAGCTGTTTGAAATAACTTGTCATTTTTGTCTCAATTGAACTCTTCAGCTTTATAAACATGGAGTTTAGGCAGCCTGTGCCATTGCACAACTTTTCTTTTCTATATAAGGCAAGGTCTCATGTAATGCATTTCTTCCATACTCCTAACTGTTGGGTTATAATTCACAAAGGTGTTCTGGGTATTATTCGAAAGCTGTAGCTTTGCTAAACAGCTGGGAGGGGCTAATACATCACTAATTTAGTTGGACATAAAATCTTAAGTTGAAATATATTTTGGAGTTGAAATGATGCCAAATAGTCATTTTGGTAACACTTTAGATTAGGGAACACATATTCATTAATTTATAGTCAATAAGTAATAATTAGGAGTTAATATATGGAAAAGTCTGAATTCATGGCGCAATAGAGGTAGAATAAGGGGTAATGTGTGCTTAATGAATATGAATTAGGGGCTAGTAAGCTACTTATATGCATGTTAATAAGCACCTAATTAATGGTGAATATGTGTTCCCTAATCTACAGTGCTACCGTAATTTCATGTTATCACAACAACTTCATCATTCTTTTGTCATAATGACAGTATGAAACGCCAGACTAACCAATGTGCAAAATCTCATTTTAAAGTGCATGGATAACAACATATACAACTTTACTGGATGTGTGTCTCAGCTTTAGAGACAGGAGTATTCAGAGCTTTATTCAATATGTTTCTAAACCATGGACAGTGGTAACAGAAAATCTACTTGAATGTGTTTCAGCACCGTAGAAAGCAACAAAGAGAACTTCACTTGAGTGTCAGCCTTGGAGAGAGCACTGTCTAAAGCCCAGACTGATATGTTTCTAAACCGTGGACAGTGATAGTATGAAATTTACTCGGGTGTGTTCAAGCACTTATGTTTAGTAATTTATAGACTACTGTTTTAGATGTCAGAACCTCAGACAGCAGCACTTACAGCTGTGTTTCATGTGTTTCAGCACCATGGACAGTGAAAGTTGGCATTTTACTTGATGTGTCATTTGGTATTGTGGACATCAGCTTTCAAATCTGTACAACCAGTCTATCTGTTTTTTTTTTTTTTTTTATTTGTCAGCATGATGGACAGCAGTTTCAGAACTTAACTTGAAATGTTTCAACACCATGGACAGCGGGGATCTGTTGTTTACTTGTTAGTTTCAGCACTATGGACAGCAACCAGAAGTCTTTGAAGTATGGACTTTACAGACTCTGCAGAAGCTCAACTTTTTTAAAAGCAGAAGTTTTTTGTGGCAGCTAGTCGTTTCATCTTTACATTAAAACAGTCACGTTGTATGTTATGCAAAGCGGAATGCCTACACGTGGAACAGTGAGGTACTTTCTGTGCATCCAAACGCCTTCTCACTCAGATGCAGTTTTCTCTACCTTATTTTTCACACTTTAAAGTTATGCAGCCCAAATGTCAAATATTAAACCAAGAATTTTCATGTTCTATAAGAGCTTTTTATGACGGTCAGCCCACTGTCCAGGTGTTATTATGTACCTATAGGCGTAGAAAAGTCACGACATGACTCCTTATCCTTATCCACCCTTACTTCCCTCACCATCCGCCTCGTCCAGACCCACCCCTTTACTGTCTGCCATGACCGTCCTCTACAATATGAGACTGTATTCTTTGTACCTCCCCTTTCTCGCCTTCAGTCTGTGCATCCCAGCCTCCCCTTCCTAGAGATCCATCCCACACCTCTCCACCCGCAAACAGCTCGGTGAGAGGAGAGGAGAAAAAAAACCGAGAGAACAGAGAGAACAGTTTCAAACACGTCGGCATAAGAAAAAAAAAAATCTCAAATCCAGCTCTCCCTATTTTTTCCTGCTTTCCCCTCCTTGCCTTGCTTTGCCTGCAGACGGACTTCATGACTTTATTCCTCCTCTACGCGCTAATGCCCGAGACCACACCGAAACGGATGATTTTTTTCCCTTGAGCATGAAAAGGATTGCCAAATCATCCGCAATCCAACATCACCGACTGAGCCACCAGCAGCATGAGCACTGGATACATATGCTCCAGCAGAAGTTGTTGGCTAGAGAACTAACAAACCTTGGAGCACAGATACAGCGAAGAAGGGAGAGTCAGTTTTAGGTGAGTACGATTTCACCAGCTTGGTACTCTGAGATACATCTTTATTTCTTTTCTATCCGGACCACGAGGTAGTGATCGGGGGTAGGCAGGGCTATTCTGTGGCACGATTATGGCGATGTTGCGTGGTCAGCATGTTAGTGGGGTGGCCGGTGGTGTCCTTTTCAGGATGGAGGTAAAAAATCGTGCGTAAAAGCTTCACACGGACCTATTTTACACGCAGCAATTTGAAGCTATTAAACACATCACGCGTCTTCTAATCTCATAAACCCTTGCACCCTCTAAGATAACATTATGCAAATGAGTTGTCCTTTCGATTTTGTGCATTCTCGTTGTGAGACAGCATCTTCCCGGGGCGATGCTGCAGAAGTGCGGATGTAAAAGGAGCGGAAAACAGTACGAGTGACACGAATGATGTGAATGAATTAAAGGGGTTTTGGATAGAACTGCTGCAGCTTTAATGAAAAGTGGAGGTGTAATGCAGGTCTACAGATACATCACTGTGCAGTCGACATCAATATTTGCATTCAAGCTAATTGCGTTTGCAGCCACGTTGATCAATTCGTCCCGGAAACTGCATGATCCAATAACAGAAAGTGAGTCTCATGCCAGCTTGGGTATTGGATGTGGGATGACTTTCGGTCATGCTTCCTGTTATTATTTTCTACTTTCCCTGTAATGGAATTCTACCAGTAATGAATTCCGTGAAAGCAGCCGGATCTGTGTTTTGTGCGCGCCTGTGCCCGTGTCTTTACGCACGTACATGCTTGTGTGTGCGCGCGTGTGTGTTTTTTTCCTCTTTTTAGTGTATGCGTGCGTGCCTGAATCCGTGTCTGTGTGTGCCACCAGTGAGGCAAAGTTGCCGTTCCGTGCCCCCTCAAGTTGCTTTGATTGCTGTTCCACTGTCTAACTGCGAGGGGAGCTCATGCTCTTTTACACTCGAGGTGTCATTATTGTGGCTAACGGCGAGACAACTGTGTGTGATACTGATACCAACTCTATGAAATTAGAGGAGCAGCTTCTGTTTTGAAATTAGTCGGGGAGCATTTATCTGTACTTCCATTACTGCCACTGCAATTCCTGTTTTGTTTGTCATTGTGCCGCTTTGGAAAGTTGCCCTTATCAGTTACGTTCATACGGCTTTGACAAGTAAACCCAGAGAGAAATGCACTTTATGCAACCTTAGTTTGAATGCAAGACACCAAGTTCAGCACTCTTATCAAAAGATCAGCAATCAAGCTGAAAAAGTTTCCTGTTTAGCCTCTAGAGAGCATTTGAAGAATGACATGTGGCATCCAGATGTGCTGATCCTTCATTGATCGATGACACTGAGAATTAGCATCATATTTACAACAAACTAGAGCTCCCTCTTGTATTGTTTCCCACCTCCTTCAAATATTCACTGCTGAAAATTGCACTGGCAGCGGAAATTGCTGAGAGAAAAGCCGCCTTGTTCGGTATGCCTCATTCAATCTGGTGGCCTTTTCAATAGGCAAAAAAACCCTGGCAACATTGTAATCATTTTCACAGAGAGAGAGAGAGAAAGAGAGAGAGAGGGAGAGAGAAAGAGAATGTATTCTACATCACCATGCCAAAATGAAAATGCCAGCAGTCGCTTAAAGCCACATTTGTGTCATGGCTCTAGATGACCCTGATGTCAGTGATGATGCTTTCAAGGACCTGGAAAGTGAACATTCAGTAGCAGCAGCAGCAGCAGCAGCAGAGGGTCCTTGGCAGTTGCGACTTGCTGATGAATTGTCTGAAAAGATGTGTGGGTTGTGATTCTTAAAAGGCGAGGAAGTACACAAGCATAAACATAATTACGAGGAAGAAAGGGTGATAGGATTCATGCGTTCACCTTTTGCATGCAGAGAAGCTTAATGTGAAGCATCTCTTCTACAGATAAGGACATTATTTTCAAACTGTTTTTGTGCTGCACAGAGAAAACACTGTTGGATTGGCAGCACCCACTATCTCTCTCAGTTCCTCTCTCTCTCTCTTTTTGTATTATTCTCGCATTGGCACGCCATTGTTTTTATGTGGGTGCTGGCTGCAGCTGTAGCGGCCAGAAGGCTGCCTCCCAAGAGGTTTGTGGGAAAAAAAAAAATCTGTTTTATTTATCGCAAACAAACAACAGGGTCATGTAATGACATGTGACAAAAATTCTCACAGTGACGCCGGAGAGCTAAGAATATTTTAGAGAGGCAGCTGAATCATTTGAACTCCACTCGGGGCCGTCTGACCCGTGAACCGCTGCTATCAGTCACATAACCACACACGCATGTAGACGTGCTTGTACTGAATGATGTTTAAAAGGAATCCTCACCCCTGTAGACTCTGAATTAAAAGGCTGGGATCACGAGTGCTTGAATGTACTCTCTGGCCCCATAAAATTTAAACCATGCTAAGCCTTGATTAACATTTCCAGACGGGCCTTTTGCTTTATTTTTTAACAATAGCCTTCATCCAAACTTTTGTGTGGAAAAATGGCTTCTCGCCCCACATGCGCAGCACAAAAGCTCGAGAAATGTTTGGACATCTTCTAAGAAAAGAACTGAAAACTTGTTGAAATTCACGGCTGCACCTACACCTCTTTTCCATCTGTGTTTTTTTTTTTTTCTCAGCTACTGCTGACACAAAACTCTGACTCTGAGGCGCTGAGAGCAGACTCAGGAAAACTCATAACAGTGACAATTTCATTCATACTGAACTATTTCAGTATTCAGTACACACAGTTCTTCTAATGCAGCGGCGTCTGTCCAATCTCTGTATCTTGACTTAACTCCCAGAGCACAAGACCAAGGTCTTTCTCGCCCAAACTTTAGATATGATTAAGATTTAAACTGCACTTCATAAGGGAACACATCGACTGAATTCTTTAATTTGTTAGACAAGTGAGAGCTTGGATTTCCTGAAACTCCAATGTGACATGTAGACACTTTTAAACATTCAGTTTATCTACAAAAGCAGAGCTCTCTCCTGTGATTTTGACTATTTTGCTGAATTTTCCTTGTGTTTTGTAGTTGTGGTCAAAAAACAAACAAAAATAAAAAACAGGTAATAGATAAAGATTGCCATATTAGTCAAATACTTACTGTTTTATTACACAAGTTGGTAGAGTTTTTGGAAAACTGTAATTTTTTTGAGTGATTTTTGGTTTTAGCCACATGACAAATACTTTTTTCTCTCAAGATTTCTCTAAACATTGCTTCATTGGTGCACTGTGAACAGAAATAGGGCTGTACAATAAATTGTTTCAGTATCACCATCAAGATATGCCCATGCACAATATTTATTTTGCAAGGTATGTAATATACCATGATATATATTTAGGCTTTTTGCCCAATCAAATTTCTATTAGATCTAAATGAGCATCCACTTATATATTTTGCCATATTACGTGTATTAACTGGCACAGTTTTTGCACCTTCACTCTGTCATCTCACCTGATGTTGTCAAGGTCGGGCAGAGTGACGTGCAGGAGTGAGTGGTTGAGCAACTGAGAAAGAAGAATCAGTGAATGTGAGCAGAGCATAGCAAGGATTTGGATGATATGACAGTTTGCCTATAGTGAATTTGAAATAAGGTGCTTTATCTAACACTTAGGGACAGTGGCTTCCATATCTGTGCATTCAACTTTGTCTGAGAGTCTGTCATCAAAGTTTCAGAGTGAAGCAATGTCATTTTTTCCCCCCCAATATCCTGCAGCCCTAAATGGAATATGCCCAGTTTAATTGTTGAATATTTCACCATGAACTACACTAATAAATAGCACAGTAAGTTAGAATAGAATAGAAAAGAATAGGATCGGAAATTGACAGCAGCAAAAAGAGAAAGTGTAAAGTGTAAAAATTCCAAGGACATATGGAATAATATAATAAATGTAAACTAGGAAACAATGGCAGCTTGGCCATAATTCTCCTGTCAGTCTCCAACTCCACAGGGTCCAAGTTCAGGGTTCAGTCTCACTCGCCTGTATCCTGCCGTCTCACCGCAGGTGAAATCCTTCCAATGTAGCATTTGTGACCATTGTTAGGTCTGTTCCATCTTGCTGGAGATGGATCTTACATTCTGCATAACAATGGATGGAAAGACAGGCCGATGCTATCTCTTCTTGGCTCACACCGCTGTGCAAAATAACGTGTAAATAATAGTTACGGTCCATAATTGCATGCAATTTTTTCCTTTTTTTGCACACTGTACTTTAGCCACCTCAGCATTTTCTTGCTTCCAACTGCAGTTGTGATGGAAAATGACAACACCACAGCACTTTTGAATGTCACATTTCACTTTTGAACCTCACAAATGGCTGAAGTCAAAAGTATCACAACAGAAAATGCAAACATCCCTGATGTGCTTTGAATTTTACTGACAAGCTAAGTATACGGGTGTACAGTTTGATGTCAGGAGACACAAGCAAACGGAGCTCTATTTTGGCATGTGGGAATGAAACTGAAATTCTTGCTAAATTGGCCTTTAATGCAGGTGAGTCAATATTTGGAATGCTGTGACCTTTCTTCAGACTTTGACACTGTTTTCTACATTGAAGTCATGGTTTCAGACCTTGCTGTTGTGGTAGTAGCATTCATTGAGAAATGCTTTAAGAGTCAAGATCATTTAAGCACTTAAGAATGAAAGAACTCCAAAGATGCAATGAAAAATGTGATTAATAGTGATGATTTGTTGAAATCCTGAGATTTGTCAGTATTTGAAAAAAAAGAAAACGTTTAAAAGCATGTTAAAAATTAAGTTTTACTTACTTTGTCTTAGATCTCTGCAAAAACAGAATGGTATATCTGGCAGACTTCAACTAGCAAGAATTAGCACTCTATGTTGGGTATTTGGTCTTGTTTTGTTCCTCTAAAAGATTTATGCTTTCTAAGTGCAAATAAAACAATAGTTATTCATACTTTAAAGATGAAAAAAATCTGTTTTTTAAATTAATTTGGAGTAATAACTTTGGGATTAAACAACTCCTCAGGCAGTCTCTTTTCACAGGATTTCTGCTTTCTGTTGTACAAAACCAGACTTTATATTCCACCTACTTTGACTTCTTATATAAGCTAGAATTGATAATTATTTTGGGGTACAAAGAAACATTTTCAGGTGACTTTCTATAAGATTTCTGCTTTTCAAATGAAAAGACCTTGCATGTTTCAAAAACTTGTCTCGGCTGTCATGTTGAATGTACCAGCTTTCAATTTTTGAATTTGAGCATAAAATTCATCTTTGCTTTCTAACATACAAAACCAGACCTTGCCCATTTGGCACACTTCGACTGCTCTCTGGCATTCAAAATCTGCATTTTTGGCATCTGTATCTTTAGTGGTGGTGAATGTTTTTCTCTGGAACCACTCGAGCACATCCCTCTGTACATACTGCACTGCCTCTGAACATTTCTGCTCTCAAATATGCAAAAGAAGACTTTGCATATTTGGTTCGCACAGAAAACAGCCCTTGCATTTTGACCTACCATTTGCTGGTTGCCAGGTCAGAGACACTGCATATAAAATAGATGCTAAAAGTAGCTTGTATGGACCTGACCCACTGAGTCATTAAGTACTGCCAAGGAGCTCAGTTATTACTCTTTAAAAATATGATAACTCTGACAACACAGTAATAACCGCAGTCATTTATCTTGCTTGACATTGCTTTGGTCTTTGCTGGCTGGGTGATAACTGTGAGAATTTCTGCCCCGTGTTACTGTGAGAAGGAGGATGAAGAGAGGGAGTTATTTTGATATGCTGTGGTCTTTCACTTCACCCAACAATACACATCTGCACCGGCCAGAGATTACAAATAGGACCTTTAACTTCATTTGCTTCAGTGTTGCCTCCCATGTTTCCTCCAGCAGTATAATTTGATCTGCTCCAGTCTGCAAGTTGTGTCTGAGGTACTTTCAAACACAATACAGTCTTCTCACTGGTGAAATGTCTTAGAGCCTCAATTTGTATGGAGATGAATTGCATCTGTGACCAGAATTTGGATTTTTTTTCCATTTTGTCATAAAGATTTCTCCTCCTACAATAATCTGATGGCTTATTTTTTGGGCAGCTATGACATAAATACAGGGTCAGTATAATACTGAGTAGATTTGTCATACTACCTGTAATACATATTTTCTGTGTATTGAACATTTCTACAAAACTTCAGCAGCCAACATATTGCACCATGTGTGGCAGTTAGAGCATATCAAAGGAAATATTAAAGCTGCTTTAATCTTCATGTATTATTTATGTGAATAAAATGAGTATGTGTAATGTTAAATGCATTTTAATGATGAACAGGGGTGTACCCAGATAAGTGACCTATGGTGGTCTTGGAATTACCCCATAAAAATCTGATTGGCCACCCAGATACCCCTAAATCCTGACCTCTTATTGGCTATTTATTATAGCCAATTTATTATATTTTTAAGGACAGAGGTTAGACACATTTTCAATCCTATTATTTAACTGTTTGGTGACAGGCTCTTGGAAGTTTTCTTTGTATTGCTGGATTAGTTTTTAAGTATAATTTATTTGTTGCTTGTGCCACTTAATTGTTACTTTACAAGGTGAAAAAAATTGGACGTCTTGACATCAGCTATCCTTCTCCATTAAATGCAACAATAGAGACAGGGTTTGAAACTAGCATGTTAACCAGATTAAGATTCTAGCCCCCCCCCAAAAAACTGTTTTCATCAGTTTGGAGGTGGTGGTGACCAAAGCAGAGCAACTACAAAGACACGACTAAAGGGGGGGGGGTCTGTTTTAACATATAAATAATCAACAGCAGAGGTCTGCACAAGAAGTCTGTGACATTTTTGGTTGATGAGGCATTTTTTTAGATTTTTAAATATCTGTTAACAAGTTTGCTTATGCATGGAAGTGACACCTATAAGCCATCAAATTTGTTATTTATGTTTAAAATAAAAATTCTAATTGATTTGCTTCTATGGTTAATTATCATACAGTGTTGATTTTGGCATAGATATCAGTTAGCATGGTATATTTATAAACAGCAGTGGCAAAGTCACCCTACTTACTTCACCTTTAAAATTAAGCTGGGTATTGTTTGAATAGCCAAGGTACTTTTATACATGACACTACGTCGAGTTTAATATAAAACACTATTAAATGTATATTGTAGTGGGTCTCTGCTCTACCTCTTTGATATTCTTTAGGGTCCTTGCTCTGAAAAATGTTGAAGACTCCTGATCTGCAGCTTACTTACATGTGACAGTTGGTTTTGTACCACTTTCCTCACAAGCAACTTTGTTATCTTAAGCTTTTGCAACCCATGTCTTTAATACCTGTTATAGCGTCAAGTCATGACAACTGTTATCTCAAGACACTTTCTAAAAACACTACTATGTCTAGACCTGTTAAAACAAATAAAATTTCATTTCATTAACAGAGACCCAACATCAAGACAAGATGAGGAGCATTATCTTATCTTAACCCACCAGGAGTACGACACTTTGCAGCATTTAGCAAGTTACAATGGCAGGGAACGATGTCCTTTTAACAGGCAGAAACCTCGGACAGAACCAGAGTCATGTTAGACAGACATCTGCCTTGGCTGTGTTGAGGTTAGAGAGAGAGAGAGCGACAGAGAAACAAAACATACAGACACAGGGAGTGTTCTCATTTGTATTTCGTTGTATGGAAGTACTTTTGTGTTTTAAATCCTTCAACTCAGCCTGTGCAAACCAAACTTTTTGCAAAAGTTGCTTCTTGGTTAAAAAACCCCCCCAAAATCTAATACCATTGGAAAGCCTGTTTATTTCCCTTTCAATGCTGCCACATTTGTAAGGAATCTGCATTTGTGTGATGAGTAGCAGTGCTGAGTATGTGGATGGACTCTTGAAAAATTTGACAAATCTTCTCCACCGATGCCAAACAGCCTGTTCTGCCGTTATATGCAGACACTTCCTCTTGTGCAGTCCCTTTGTCTACACAGAATATAAAAATCATTGGCCATGTGCCTCTCCCATCAAGCAGTATAGTCAAGTTAAGTCACTGCAACCTGTTTTTTTTTGGTTGAAGTCATTGATCGGAGCTCAACACCGAACCACATCCTTTGAACCCATGATTCATACCCAATCCGCATGGCCCAGTTTGGATTGTGTGAGTGATTTGTGTCAGCCTCATGCTGTCTGGTTTGGTGTTTCTGTGGTTTTCACAGCTTTCTGTGCTCCACTGTGCCGTTTCCACTTCAACAACTGTGCTTTCCTGGCTACACACTGGTCCCTCGCAGATCCATCAAAGGTGTTTTTGGGATAGTAACTCTGTGTTCTCATTAAAAGCACTGTGCTTCCAGAGGTGCCTCGGTGGCACATTTTCTCTCTCACGCTCTCGTCCCAAAAACGTCTGAAAATAACTGAAAGATGACAACTATTCTGGTGGAGTTTGATCATGTCACAGCGTTTTTGTCAGTGATGGATAATTAGATGACAGATTTAGCCCAAACAAACCAATGGAAAGTGAAAGTAAGCACTTAAGTTATCAGAACAAACACTGTACCACCCACTGGGTTCATGTGGCCTCTGAAGCAGAATGTGAAAAACAAAATACTGGAAGCGACAAAAGAATGGGATGCTTTATCTGTACTGTCTGGTGCTCAATCTTTTTTAATGAGTTTGGGTCATTACGGAGACATGACTGAGACAGGGATTTCACATCTGAGGGAATTAAGCCAAGCTCAAAGGCATGCTGCGTTTTGGTTAGACTTTGGAGCTGTCAATTTTCAACTGAAACACTCTGGTTTTGTAAGGGTTGAGAGCTTGAGCCTTAATTGGCAAAATTACAAAAATGGCTCCATGTGCAAGGTGCTGAAAATTGTCAGTATTTCAAGACTATGAAAATGGGTTAATTATAACTTTAAAACTTTCAAGTTGAAAAACTCTTCTCTTTGAGATACAAAAAAAATGAGATTTTTCTTAGCTCTCTGAAGTTTTTTAAAAATTTGTATACATTCATAAAAATATCTGCATTATATATACATACATATAAGTTAAAATGGTTATCACAGCTATTGCAACCATTAGTCAATCAAACTACAATCCATCTCCCCACTGTAATTTTATGTCACACTTGGAAATCTGTGCCGAGGGTCCAGTCATTGTTAAAGTTCAGAACCAAATCTAAAGTATATTTTTTCTTTTTTTTCAGCCAGCTTATGGTTTTATCGTTAAAAAAAAGCCTCATTTTGAGCTGTGAACAATCACAGGATTTTTATCTCCCCATTTTTTTTTTTTTTTTTAATTAGGCCTTTCACAGAAACGTTTTTTTTTTTTTTAATCTTTCCAATCTTCCTTGTGCTGACAAGAAAGCGAGGAAGCACACCCTCTTGGAACATTTGAGGTACCCCCAATTATTCCTCAAGAATACAGACGCATTTGTTGAAACATTTTTCAAATAATGTGGGGTTTATAAAATAAAGCCTTGGAGAAGATTAAAAACCTCTATTCTCGGTACATCTCAACTTGGGGGAAATGAAAGAGAAGAAGAGTCATTTGGGAGCGAGGAGAGATTCACAGACTGACCCGTGAGCAATGTGACGCTGGTGAGTCAATGCACTATTGGCTCAGGCCACTGGCTCTCAGCATCAGTGACCTATTTTACAGCTTGGGGCAGCAGCGGCCTACAAAGCAGCCAAAGTCCAATCAGATCTGAATATTCAAATTGGGGTGGAACAGTATCATGAAGTGCTGAGAAAAAAACCTCTGTAGCTGCTATCAACAAGATACATGAACTCAACAATTTTAGCTTCCTTACATAATCTCATAATAGAGGCAGTTTGTGGCCTCACTTGTTATCTAATTGTATGAGTGTGTGAGTATGCTAATGAGTAGGTACCCTGACACTCTGATTACAAGCTGTGGCCACAAATTATGTAAATTTAGTTCCCTTTACCCCAAGCTGGAATTTTGTGACTGCTGTGAATGCAGCGATTTAGATAACTGTTTAAAGTCCCATTCAGACACATGACTGGTTATATAAACATGATTGCAGTTTTAATCTTACAGCTTTAGAAAATAAAAGCCCTCTGGTGACTGTTTTTAGTATGACAGGATTAAAGAAAGTAAGGTTTATTTATTACATGTTTTTTTTTATTTTTTATCCATGTCACTTGTCAATTCTTTACTTCAGGGCCTGTGCCTACTAACAGCATTTCTGCTCCTATTTTCTAACCCCAACCAAAGCAGTCCTTCAGCTAAAAATAGTTCAACTAGTCACCTTACAGTGTGGATATGACTTCTGTAACCTAGAAACTGTAGGCGCTGGTAAAATGCACCCTGACATTAAGGCAATTGTTAATAAAAGAACCCCCCTGTCCACCTAGCTGGAAATAAAAGTTGTTTTTAACAAAACAGACATATTACTCGACTTGAGTGATTCCCTATTTTAACACTATTGAGCCTCTACTTCTTTTTTTGGTGTTACCTCACTGAGCCCCTCCCTCCAAAGGACACACAAAACATGCAAAAAGAAGTTATTGACTATTTTTAGGCTTAAAATTATTTGTATTTTGTATCAAATATGTGTTTTAGGAAACTATACACTTTATTTTAGCTGCTGTCTCTTTAAGGCTCCTGGCTGCATGAACCCCCTCCCTCTGATTGGCCAGCCCTTTGGAGACCTGTCAGGGGCAGACCTTGGTGTTTTGAGGCCCGCACATCCAACATATTATGATATCATAACCAGTCAGAAGATCTAAATGAGATGACCTCAGCATTTCAGCAAGGGATGTGAAGAGCTAATGCTAATTATTGGAAATTTACATTTTGAGAAGTTTACAAAGAGATTTGTGGATTTCTACAATATATGAAAATTAAGAAGTTAAAAAATTTGGACACCAAGTGTTGTTATTTTATATCCATGTGTAAAATGTCGAAAAGCATAATGCCCCCTCTTTGAATACAATCTTACAAAGGAGCTGTTGGTAGAAGACACAGATCGGACAAATGTTTGTTGTTGGACTCTTTAATTTGCTTTGATAAGCAACATGTAATGATTGAAAGATGTTTGATGAAAATCTTTTTTTTTAAATGGTACTTACTGTAGCTTCAAAGGTATCATGACTGTGAACAAACAAACAAACAAAGACTCCCAAGACAGAGCCAGAATCTTTAGAAGAGAAGACTTAATGTTGAAAAGCAGTCATAAAAAAAGCCCCAGCTTCTACCAGAGTATGAAATAGATCATTCCTTGACCTTTTCCACGTTACATAGAGTAAACATGACCACAAAGGTACCTCCAGCTCTTAATATAGGAGTCATTTGGACGAAATCTCTCTCCAACCTTTGTGAGACATATAATATGATACAAATCGGGGCTTCTCTTTGAGTTGTTCTTGTTTTTTGTCTAAGAAAACCTTGTCTATGCAATTTCAGATCGTAAACAATCCATAAGCTTCACTATGTCAGAACTGGGGCGAGACCGGTAGAATAAAGAGAAATACTTCTGAGACAAGAAGTATCAGAGAAATGCTTCATGTTCCTAGCTGTTTGTTTATCTTTTGTACTATTTCCAATAAAAAAGATAAATGTGTGAATGCAGTTTTACAACTGTAGACAGCTGTAACATGAAAAATATCAGACTTGCAAAAATTCATGCTGGAAGCCAGAGGCAATAAAAAACTTCAAGTAAAAGTTAGGACTCACTGAGTTTTTATAACCACAAACTTCTTGAGTTCCACGACTTCCCATAATCTGCTAAAATATATGTGTGTTTACATCGGCAGAGTACCGTACTTAACTTTTCCCCCCGTACGTGGGAGGGAAGCATCATCTCGGCAGTAGTTTTTCCTCTTCAAATGTAACTACTGAAGCAAAACAGACATCATTTGCAGGAGACACAGATGATTACCGCAGCATTCTTTCCCCCTTTTTTTCCTGCAACAACTTCAGAGCTGTAAGAGACAGAGTGCTACCGCGTCCAGAAGTAGAACATGAATGACCTGACACAGCACTTTCACAGAAGTACCAGCCTATAGATTTTATGTACCTGACCTTGCCTGTGTCTGTATATGTGTGTGTGAGTGTGTGTGTCTCCTGCACATCCTTTCAGTGGCTCTAGCTGAAAATGTGCCACGACAGCAGGCCTGTATATTAATTAGAATGCTAAACATAGATCCTTCATGTTCCCTTATGTCACTCAGGCACGTATGTCCCAATGAATGAACCATTAGTACATCTGCATTCATCGTTTGTGACTTTCACTACCTGAGCTCTGCAGTCAGCCATGTGTAACCCTGGGGACGATGATTGACTATGAATCTGTGAATATACATCTATGATCATTACCACCCACTAACTCTCATAACCTTGTATCACATCCTCAACTGTTAGTTCTCATTCCTATTTGGTCTGCTTAGCACCTACTTATCATTCATACAATCATTATTTTTGATTCACTCACTGAATGAATGAAGAGGTCTTATAATGAGATGTCTTTTCAACTGAAGTCTGTGCACTGTTGTCACCGGATTTATATGTGTTTTCAAGTCAAATTTGTGCCTGTGGACTGTATCATCACACTGGACATCATGAAGTATAAATTAGATTCTCCTCAGGATAAAGAATATCATTACAAAATCCATAAATAATATATCATATCACCTCTGGACCAGCGCAACAGGATGTGCTGCTGTGAATACCAAACTCTTGACATGCTTTTATTTTGGTAAATGATTTGAATGGCAGCAGTACTTCAAGATAACGGTACAGATTTTATACTTTATTCATGCTGAAGTTAATCACAAGTCCTGATTATTTGATATACATTGATGAAAAAAGCTACATTTGCTGTGTAGTTTAGCTTGTTGCATTTCTCTAAAGATAGTTTTGTTGCAGTGAAGCTAAACTCACTGCAGAGATGTAAGTAGCTTCCTAGCTCATCTAGCTACTTTTAGTGGCATAAACTAGTTTAAAATTACTGTTTTATTAATTTTAAAGCTGGCAAAAGTTACACAGAATTAAAAAAAATACTGCACTACTTTCATGAAAGGTATAAACATTGAAAATTGATAATGTTCAGCAATATTTTGTTAATGTAAACATTGTAATCGTCATAGAAATAAAGAGAGTGTGTTCACTATGGTTTATTCCAGCTCAGGTGTTAACTCAGTGTGAATCCCTAGTCTGATAATTTACCGAAGGCGAATACGATGAATAATGCATAGTGACTAAATTCTACATCCCACAGTATTTTGAGCATTAAATGATCATGACTCATGCATTACTTAAGCATTAATTTAGTCACAATTTATTTTACTTGTCTTTATATAGGCTGAGATTTGTACCACTAGAGACTGAATTTGAATTATTACATTTAGAAAAGAATGATCTGAAATAGAATTTTTTGCTTTGAAATGGGTTACATTTGCTTTGAAATTATATTTAACTTGTGTGGAAATTCAACTCTCTGTATTTCTTTGCTCAAATTTAATTTCTACCAACATATTTTTGGGTGTTGCCAACTTTGAATTCAAATGGATGCTGAATTCAGTATCTGTAATCCTGAGAGTAATTGAATGAATGAGTGTCATACAACTACTGCATTTTCATCTTTTACAAAAAATCAGAAATGTATCACTGTTTTTTTTTTTTTTTTTTTTTAATTTTCTTAATGTGAAAATAAAATTGTGTTATTAAGATAATTTCCACATCACACAGACATTTAAATGAATACTGTAGTAGGTCTGTTTTAATGTACTGTGGCTTTAAAGGAATCCAAATTTTTGTTTCTGTGTCAGTGTCTGCTCTTGCGATTCAGTTAAGACATTACTCATCTGAAATGTGTTTTTCAGTTAAAAATTAGTGACCTGAGATTAAATGTCTCCAAATTCTAAATGAACCCTGCCAACTCTCACATGTAATGTCCACTGAAGATGAAACAAGCAAGCAGATGTTACCAAGAGGCGTAAACAGATGGATGCATCATTTCTAATGAAGAAATCCACTGTCTACAATAATGATGATTTTGATTATAATTTCAAGCCCCTTATATTATGATATTCCTGTTGAACAAAGATAACCCCTTTTTAAAAAGATAATCTGAGGGCACTTGACAACAAAGGTATTATTTCCACCTGTGAAGAAAGCCAGCTGTGTTATGATTATTTAAAAAAATCCTGGACAGAAAAGGTCAATCTTCAAAAGCACTCACAGTTTGCTGGAAAGAGGGTTAGGTCAACCATCATCATGCATTCAGAAAATAGGATGAGGAAGTGCTCTTCTTGGAATAGAAAAGGAAACTGTGGCCAGAGAACAAGTAAAAATAGACAAAATGCTACATCAAATAAGCTTGAAACTTAGTAGGACAAATTAATGGGACAGACCAGGGACTTTTGCAGCAGACTGCAGTTACACGAACAGAGGTGCCACCAGGGATTCTGGGGCCCTATAGAAAAATATCGGATTTTTCCCAACACCTCACTGCCTTGGATGTTTTAATATTTACATGGCTTCCATCCAAGACAGTAGCAGCATCCTGACCTTTCCCCCACGCTGTGCTAGTGCACTGAAACATTTGCTGAAGTTGTTTTAACCCTAAATGAAAACATATCTTTTGTATCACATAAGTAAATGTGTTTTTTGAGAGGGACTATGCAGTTAGATTGCACTTTACTCTATTGCTCAGTGATAAAATCAAATCTGCTTTGTTTTCCGATGAAGACCCAAGCAGCTGCTTCTGGTCTAAAATTATGCAGCCATATGTAAGTTATTACAAACAAACAAAAAAGATGTCAAAAACTGAAACTGCAGGTCTTCTGCAGTTCACTTAACAATGACAATGGCAGATTTTTAAAACAGAATGAACAAGTTTACAGCCTGGCCCAAACAACAGTTTTGTTGATCTTTTTTCAAAACTTGGTCTTTCTTAAAAGTTTTTAAGCATGTGGCTGACTTGACTGATAAGCGGGAATACTTCTTTGCACTATCCAAACATGAAACAGAGCTAAGTTGAACTCAGCATTTCCAATTTGGCTTCCTTTCACGATATGCTTTCAAACTCCATATCATAACCACATGGAGGCGATGTCAATATAACTTAAAATCTATGCAAAACACATCAGTTAATATGCAACTTTTAGCGCTTATCAAACCTCTAACCCTCTAATGATAAAAATGACAGAATAGATTAAGTGAAGCTTAAGGAACTTTGTGATGAGTTTGGTGCCCGCCTGTACACAAAGTGGTACCCCTTTAATTTTGACTGATTTTGACCAAAAAGGTGAAAAAAGCTTTTCCTGGTAATTTTTTTGGTCTCCCACTCTTTAAAGAGTGAAATACATCACTGTAATTATTGCTTAAAGAACAGCATCAAAGTTGTGTCTTCACTGTTACCATGGAAATGTCATGTTACATCTACCCTCTCATAGTAGAAGCAGGCATTACAAATTAAAATACAGATATTGTCAATATTGTTGCATACAGTCTTGTTTGCTTTATATAAAGCATAAAAAAAGGATCAACATTGTTTTTCATTGTGGCTTGAGTTAATTAGAATTGTTTATTCTGGTATTTTAGGGTTGTGTCAGGGTTCAGAGGTGCCTTCTGTTTACATTCTGAAATGCTTTGATCTTAGTAACAAGCTGTGATCACCACAGCTGTGCCCATGAACCACCACAGCTGTGTTGGTGCTACGAAGATCATGCATTGTGCTCATCACAAGGCGATGGTTTCATTGTTGTATATTGCTGACAGGCTAGCCGCCAGAAACAGTGGTAGGGAAAGAGCCTCAAAGGATCCGCTAAATTTTATTGATGCAGCTCTTCTTATTCTGATGAGTGAGGATAAAAGAAAAGGCAACAAAAACATCCCCCCTCCAAACTCAGGCAGGCTGATGTCAACACAATGTCAGGTTATATGTCAAAACAACTCAGTCAAGCTAATGGAGTACATACACTTTGGGTCTACTTTAGCACATCTACGCTGTCCAGGATTAGGATTCCTGGCACAAATATTCCGTACAATATTAGCCTCATTATTTCACAGATAGACTGCTTGTGATTGCTGTGCCTCACTACCACCTGGTTACTTGCCAACTCCACTGAACCTTCAAATTCTCTCATATGACAGGATGGAAAAGAACTGGTCTCCCTGCAGCAGAGGCTTTCATGCACTGTTGGACTCCATTCACCCCTACTTTGGTTTCCATCAAGGCAGTTGGGATTACTAATAAACAATGGCAGAGGGTTGCCACCTGGCAACCTATAGCAACTGCCAAGCAGAGGGAACCAACCAGCTGGTCATTCCTTTCCACATGTGCCAGATGCTGTCCTTCACTCTGCATGTGTGTGATATACAGTAGGGACAAATATTTGCTCTGTACTAAGTCCATTCTTCTCCATGGACTATAACCATGCACAAATGAAAAAATCTGATGAATATTTAGGGTAACAATTGTGACACCATCTGTTGGTTATGTGGCTTATTTTCTGTTGAAGCAAGTGAGCATATTTTGAAAAAGGTTGCTGTAAGTAAAGAGTTGTCACTCACAGCTGGCTATGGGAGGTTTTTCCTGATGGGAGATGTTCACCATAATATTTCTCACTAAAAAAGACATTTGTTTGGGATTACTGATCGACAGATATAGATTTTTAGGGCTGATACCTATTTTTTCCATTACCCTTAGCTGGTAACTGATACAGTTTGCTGATTTTCCTGGGCCAAAACTTAGGGCTGGTACTACTTTTGCACCCTCAATTTGTAATTTAAAAATGACAATGATAATGATTGTTACCAGTCTCAATTTTAAAATGAGGAACATTTATTGAACTATATTCAATACTAAAAAAAAACGGAGGTAGAATTCTTTGTAAACAGTAGGGACAGCTTAAACTTTGTTCACCTTTCTCAAATATTTGTTTTGATTCAGCCAATGCCAATATCAAGGAAAAAAGCAAAATCTGCAAAATATTTTGGCTGGCCAGTCTTTCCTAATTGGGATGTACTTCAACAAAGAGATTCCTTGTGGTTTTGACAGAAACTGGAATTCTCACAAGCCAACTGTCTGTCACAAACACAGCATTTCAAAATAGTGGATTTTCTCAGCAAAAATAAATGTCCAAAGCCTGGTTCCAAAAAAAGTGGTTTTCTTAAATCTAGATACATTTTTTTAGAATATTTTGATTTTCAAAATTACTCAACAACGAGTTTTGCCTATTTAAGGGCATGGCGGATGGGCAGCTGTGTGCACAGATGCTGAAGACCAGCTTCTTTAACTCGAACAAAGCTAGGTTGAGTTCAACTTTTCCATCATAACCCCTAGACAACAGACTTTAAACTCTGTAAAGAAACGACTGGTCACTTTACAGACACAGTAACCATCAACAGGAGCTACAGCTCCACCTCATGGCACTTTCTGTATTCCAGGCTTGCAATTGTAAAAATAACAATAACAATAAGGTTATACAATTCGTAATTCTAGTGCCTCCTTTTAAGGATCTTATTAACTTGTTCGGATGTGCACATTTTTAATCTTTGCTATGGTGGTGGCTAACCTAATTTATTAGTAGAAAGGGACAATGGAGGAGCTGATTCCAAAATGACTTAAATATCTGGACTCTACACAATCCTGAATTTTAAGCTCTTGCCTCCATTAATAAATTCAAGAAGCAATATCAAGCTGGAGATATCAAGTCAGATATAGAGAGTCACTTATGTACTAGATGGTGCTTAATTTGGATTTTGTTGCTTTTGAAACCAGACCCAAGTGATTAATTGTGGAACTGCAGTTATTTGGACTTTGATGGTTGATTACTTTTCCAGCCTTTGAGATTTATGTTAGGTTTAAAAACAGCAAGATCCTCAAAGCAGGACTTTCATGTTTATAAAAGCAGCTTTAACTAGAGAGTGCTGTATGCTTTACTTCTATCTGTGCAGTGTAAGCTGGTGCTATTGTGCTCCGTCTGCAGCGGCCTTATGTAAGCCTCGTACTGTGAGTCCCACTTCAAAGAGGAGACGATTGGAGGGCAAATAAAAGCTTGAAGTCAGTCAATTGGCCCTGAATTGCCCGAACTTAACTGCAATATCAGCACTGAGGAAAAAAGTGGCTGGCGTGGTCAACTTTTTTTCATCGGCTTTCCTTGCTCAGCCCCTCACATTGACACCAGGGCCAGGTGGATGGGGAGGAAGTGGAAGGAGAGGAGGCAGTGTGCTCGATTTATCAGTAATTATGGAGTGCTATTTTCTCCGTCTCCTATCTATGTCTGCCCTGGGAAGCGGTAGCCATTCTTTAATCTTGACACCCGGTGATCATGTAACACGAGGAAGAAGTGCCTATTAGAGGTGGAGAGAAATTGGAGGGGGGCTTCTCTCCTGATCCTCTTTAAGGAGGGGGTTGGGGTGACCGAGATGGTGAGTTTGGGGATACATGAGGGAAAAAAAGGTTGACAGGAGATGGAGGTTGAGGAAGTGAGGACAATTATAGGAGCAGTTTCCAAAACTCAAGAGGTTTTCAAAGGGGAGTGAGGTTAAGGGGATCATCGAGGGACTCTTCAGAAGAATCTCCTCCTGGTGTAGGAAAAAAAAGAAAGAAAGACTTGCCAAAGGACATTTGATTTAATTTGATTTTTCAAGATGAACTAAAACAACTGTAATAATGTGAAATTCAGTTGTAAAACAGATCAGGTCTTTCTGCTGCTCCCCTTGGGCTTGCTGTGCAAGGAGTCAAACACAGTGAAGAAAATGTCGGCGGTAATTATATCATATTTCTGGATGAATTTGTATCAGATAACTTGAGTCAGTCGACGGCTAAAGGTTGCATTTCATGCCTCTTTGATTTAGCTCAAGAATATATCTGTAAAAACGAGACAGAGTACCTCTGAAGAAATCAAAAAGACATTAGATGACAGGACAATCTATTCTGGAACACCCTGACCCAAGAAAGGAAACAGATTAAAGGCATCCCATCAATCATTGTTTCATCTTAATTAGTAAAAACTGGCTTCCCACACTCAGTTGGTGTACATGCAGGAAATACACATCAATATATTCCCAGTTTGATTAATTCTGCAATACTTCATCGGATGACACACTTGTTGCCTTCAATCAAAACAGCAGAGGAATTTGAAAAACACAATGACTGAGTCCCTTTACATGAATAATTTGCTTTCTCGACTGAGTGTAGTGCTGCCAGCTCAGCGCCAACCTGGCAGCTCACTCCATTAACCGTCCTGTTCTAAATTTGGAATAACAGGACATCGCATTGTGCCAAGATTATCAGTCTTATAAGTTGTTCTTTAGGCAGAGGAGACAGACACAGACGAGTCCTAAGCGTTTGAAGTAGGAATAAAGAATCACAAATCAGCCCACACTGGGCCTATTTGCTTCGCCGGGATGCTGTTTTAGCACAGAAATACCCCACAAAATCCGACAAGCACGCCTGAGCCAGACAGGGAAGAGATTTGTGTTTCAGTCAGATTTGTGTTTGAATCAAACTGCTGACAGTGCGCTGACTGGGAGAAGATGCACTGTGTGTGCACTGTAAATTCACAAGCACCTCATATATGATTTAATCTTTCACTGTATACTGTGATTTACTCTGAACTTCTTCTGCTATATTTAATTCCTGACGGATGAATAATGGATGCAGTGTTTCGATGATGTGGGTGTTCTGCATACTGTGGTGTCGGAGCTACGCTCTTTTTTTATTAGGATGCTTCCTGTTGGTTTGCTGGGTGGTAAAAATATGTTTTGTTGCCAGGTGGTCTGCACTTTTATCTTATTTTGAAAGGGTCTGAATTATAGTCTTAGCTTGCACATGAAAAAAACATGCCTTTAGGAAGCAAAAAAATTAGATGTGGGGAGTCCATAAATATTTCTTTGCAAAAGAAAAAATTCTCTGGCGTTGGCAGGTCATGTCATTTGGTGAACATATACATTAAGTCATGTGTGAAATATCACACATTACTGATTTCTGTTCCATCAGTCCATTTCATCGATCCTATATACCTGCTCACTCAACCACATAAATACATATACAGTAAATACACATATAGGGTGTGCCATGTTTGCAAACAGACAACTATTGATTGATTCTTATAGGACAAGGGCAGGCACGCTTTTAGATATGCATGCAGAGAGAGACCACAAATCAAACGCGTAACCCACAAATACACTCACACACACCCACATGTGTCCCATCCCCAAAGACCTCTGCACTTGTCTGCTGATGGAGCTGGTGCTGTTCGTTTTAATGATGGAGAGGCCAGGCCAGGTGAGCAGAACCCTTGTGGTGTTTTCGCAGACTCAGCACACCAACATGACATCGATGTAGGGCAAAGAAGAGGCAACGTGGCAAGTCACAGTGGTAAGCAGAAAAAAAAGTGCAATGGTAGTATTAGCCTTTGGCTGGAGAATGGTCAGGCTACATTGAAGGAACAGCAGTTCAGCGAATGGATCACGACACAGTGATATCAGATTTTATTCAGTAGCTAGTGATGGAGCTGGCTTTGTATCATTCATATAACAAACAACTTTGATCAATTTAAGGGACAACCAAACTCTTGAGTTTCTTCTAAATTGCATCTATCTTGGAATTTCCAACACATCAGTTAATGATCCATAGGCACAAAAAAAACACAAATTAGGAATTTGTCCATCAGAGTTTACCTAAAAGCTATAGTACCACAACCTGCCACTAGCCTAATGTTGAAGCTTGACAACCCAATCAAGCACAGGTGACATACGACCACAGAGCTCAAGCCCTGAAAAGTTCTGTTAACAGCTGTAGTACCACCATCTGCCACTAATTGTGGCTCTAGCTTCCGTAAGTGGTCACTGCAGTAATGCTAATCTACAAACAATACAAACAGGCATAGATGATAGATGGCATCTCTTAGCTTGGCAGCATTTAGCCACATTTTGATGCATTGAATGGTGATAATGTTTTATTTGGTGGAACTGGCACAAAACCTCTCCTCAAATTTGTAACTAAGATCAATTCTTTTTTGAACGCACTAGCTCTCAAAAGTCAGAGTAACGTCATATTTTCTCGTCATAACTGAATGCTAACATTAGCTTCAGTCGGAGAATAGCTTTGACTTGTGTCATTTTAAAGGTTCAACATCTTTTCAGTCTCTGTTCAATTATGAAGCAGTAAAATAATAATAGGTTGTCAAACACTGGTTGTTTACTGTACACTGACAGCTGGAATTAAAGGAGGATTGTTTCCTAATATTTTTAATCCCTTTCCCCAAGCAATATGTCAGAGGGATATGAATTCTGTGAAATATGGTGACTCCCCTGTCGTTTGTTTCCGACTTAGAGAAAGTTTAATAAGGAGAACTTCTTCATTTTTAATTCTTTCACCTCAACATTATTTCTCCATCCATTTCACCATCCAAGCCACACCTCTTGGCAACAATCCCTTCATCCCTACCTCCCTCTAATACTACATCACTTGAAAATTCAAGTGGCAACCTCCCCTTAGTTCATCATCCACTCAAGTGAGCCTAAAAATCACTTCGTCCCTCCAACCCACATGGGAGCAAGTAGCTAATCAGTGCGCTCTTTATTAACCCATTCAGTCGCTGCTGAGGCTCACTTAGTGACACTGCTTTCAGGAACTGTCCTCAAAACGCATCCAGCACAAATTGTACCAGATGCACAAATACACAAATGTATCCTTTTCGTGAGAATAACAATTCCACCAAGCCACAGCTTTGTCTCAAAAGAGGAAATGACTCACCAAAGCTAATGTTCAGACCAGACGAAAATGGTTCTCCCAGTAGGGGTGTCACTTAGGGCATAATTTCTCCTAACGGTGCAGCAGCACAGTGGACTGATGCACATTTTCTCAGTATCTGCTGTCCCTAAAAGCCAAGTAATCTGTGTTTGATTTGTAATGAGCTCACTAAATAGAGAAATCAAGTGATGTTTTGCAAAAAGAAAAAAATAAACGTCTGTAGTGCAAAGATGGCTTTGCATTAGCTAGAAGATATTTCCAAATTTATGACCAAGCAAACAGAAACTGGACACAAGGCCTTAGATTTGTTTGTTTATGTTATTCCATCCCTTTTTAATGACTTTGATATTTTGCTTTGAGTCAACTTATGGAGACAATTGTCCACCTTCTGTCCAAAAAAGCTGCCCGTGAAGCATCAGAGAGATTTAAGATACATCTTTTTTTGAATACATTTTCACATGTTCTAAAATCTTCACCTCAGACTGAGACAGCAAGTGGTTAAGAAAATAGACCCCAATTCTTCCATGAAAACATTTAGTCTTTGGCTTTTCTAGTACTATCTTTTGTTGTGTGCTGGTCGAACGCTCATGTCCAGATTTAAAGAGGGGGTATAATATTTTCCCATTTTTCATAACTGCTACATATTCATATTTTTTTTTTTAGATATCCCTGAATCTATCTGTAAACTACTCAAAATTATCACTTTTTACCTTTGACAATCTTCACAAAAAGGAATCCACTGTTCAAATCCATGAGAAAAGTATTTCGGTAACTTAACTACATGAGGCACTATGAAATAGCATATCATGATGATGCATTCAATGTTCTGTCAGAAAATAGAGGATTTTAGAAAGTTGATCCCAATGTCATCATTGTGTGTTCAAATGTAACTATACAGAAGAAAATCTTGGTTCTGGCAAGAAACTCAAATAGATAAACAATTTTATTTATATAATAAATGTAATTATGGTTAATAATAAGTTTATTTTTCTGACAATAGAAAAGAACCAACAGTGGTATTGTTAAGGGGTATCAATAAGGGTCTCAGTACCAATAAAAATTAACAACCTCTTTCCCTTATGATTGTTAAAGGGGCGAGCCTCAAACACCAAGGTCGTCACATAACCTTCTTGTGGCCTGTCTCAAGAGGGCTGACCAATCAGAGAGAAGGGGGTTTGTGTGCAGAGACCTTTAAAGTGACATCAGTGAAAATGAAGTGTTTCTTACAGAGACTGAAATAAAGGTTTTATTTAAAAGAAAAAAACTGCACGAGAAATAAAGAGCAGATTTTGAGAGCTGCAAATCATGTGAAACCACAAACAGGGTACATGGTATTATACCCCCTCTTTAAATACAATGTCAAGCAACGTTAAAATTAGTCAACTAATTACAAGGTTAAAGCTGTGTGACATTATTTGAACAAGTGGGATCAAAATGTCTGTGGGCTAGCTGGCACCTTTTTTGGCACTCCCACACCAGCTCCGTATCTTCAGTTGCTGAAGTTGTAATGTGTACTGCTAGGTGTTTGCTCTGTGTATACCCAGCCTTTGTTACCGCACTACTGGTGTGCACCAAAGTAAGAAATGGTCTAATCCTGCTGTAAATAACTGTGGCTTTAATTTAATTTACTATTGATGTACAGTAAGTGCTTCAAACCCCAGAGAAAGAAAGGATTACCTATATCACCCAATTTATATGTAAATTGAAAAGAGACATTTGCTGTCTTTATTGGAACATAAACATTTGAAGAAGACCTGAGAAAATCACCCCTTTTCTTCTTTGGCCCACAGCACACATTTGGAAAAATTAGGCATTGAATTATTTAGCAGCTATAGGCTTTGTAAATTGTCCATGCGCATACAGCAGTATTGTAGTAGTGTGACCCCTGGAAGCGCTTCACAAAACGTGGAATTCACCCCATTTAGGCACATTTGTTTTCTTAAAGCGGAAACTCTCTCTCTCTCACTCACACACTCGCTGCAGTAGATGACACAGCCTTTGGGAGTAATTTGGGGTTCAGTAAAAGATGTGTCAACATGCCAGGGAGTATTTTATTGGCTATCTTGCACTGAGGTTTTCTGCTGTGCTTATAACTACAGATATCTTGAAATGTCATGCATTTTAGAAGCCTAATGACTCAGTTTACTTCCGTTTGAGAAAGAAAGAGATGCCAAAGAAATGGCAGAGCACAGGGAAATGAAAATGCCAGCCTCGTGGCAAAAGCCTCTGAGCTCCAGCATGAAAAGGAGGCAGCTCGGGGATGGGGGTGGGGGGGAATGGAGCGACAGTGGAGGAATTTCAAAGGCAAGGGGTCAAGAGGAGTCTATTTTGAATCCTAACACGGGGAATGGGAACAAGTTGGCTGCTATAACACGTATCAAGAGCATAATTTTGCAAACGATAACCCCCCCTAGAAGAGGAAAGGAAATGTGGCACGGAGAAGAGGGAAAAAAAGCTTTGCTCAGCGAAAAAAATTCCCAATCCTTTTAGTCGTATCAGGACTGGAAATGAGTGCTCGGGATGCTTTGCGCTTGTGGATCTATACACTTTATAAATATGTGTGTACGCTGAGGTAGAAGGCTAGGGAGCTTTGCAGAATATTTTCCCATAGCAATAACATTTTTCCATATCAGTACTATTGGATGCAGTAGAAAACCTTTTATTGGGAAGCATTGATGAAAAGAAAAGAAAATTCTGCCTTTAAAGGCACTGAGAGGACCATCCATTTGTCGATGATTGCAGTGACACCTTTGGCAAAAATCGGCAGGGTTTTTCTGGCATGGACAAATTTCCCATGGGCAGCATCATCTGCTGTTGTAAAGAAGTGATTCTTTCCAAGGTGTACATGTTTTTGAGGCAAGTGAATGGAGAGAAGATCCTCTTTTTAACACTACAGTCTTTTGTCTGGATAACTTGTCAATACATTGTGTAAAATTCTTGAATCCTGGTTATTTCCTGGAAGAGCTCATCAACCAACAACAACCTTACCAAGCAGAACAAATGTAACCAGGCTCTTCATTTTATCAATAGACTCTTGAGTTTGAACAGACCACTGCAGTATAACTGCTGCATGTGGGTTGGAATGAACATTATCTCCTACAGCATAGACCGTGTTTTAGCCTTTAGCCCATGCTCTATCACTCCTTTGTCTGGCCTGCATCGTGTCAGTTAAGAGACTTTTGATTCTCATGCTGTCAGTGGATTAATGCTCTTTCAAGAAAATCTGTAGAAGTGTCAACTACAGGTACTGAGAGATAGAACTTGGAAATAACTAATTTTGATGCTGATATTCTCATTTCAAATGATAAATTATGAACAGGATGCTAAATAAATTATCACTTATAAAGTACAAACAGTGCTCTTAAATTAATCAAGATTCTACTTTGCATAACCACCCACTCACTATACATCAATACCATTTAAACATCTATGACATCTCTTCTTACTCTGTGCTGTAACTGCAAAAACTGAAATCTAAGCACATCATTCTGTCTTATTCTTCATAAAAATATCGTTTTTGAGATGATATGAGCCACATTCCCCAGACCAGACCAGTCCAAAAATGTCTTATTTCAAGTCATTCAAAGACAAATATGATATTTGAATTGCTTATAACAAGTCAAAAAATTCTACCAATGGGGTAAGATTAAAGTTTTTTGTATAAAAACATTATTCTTATTTTAAGAAACTTGAAATATCTTGAAATATGCATCTGGACTTGTCAGTTGAACTTGGCTCATATCAAGTATAGTAAGAGAAATTTTACTAACAACGTGACACAAACAGTTGCTTAGATTTCAGTCTTTGCAGTGTACAGACTAGATGAGGCAATTTAGAAGTGCAGAAATCCACAGTTTGGCAGTTTTGTCTGCACACATACCAAGTCAAAAAGTACGATTTACTGTGATGAACATATCTACAGTCTGGTACATAAAATGTCTCTCGCCTGAATAGCTGGCTTTTCTAACCGCACACACTGTATGGGGGTGATTATTTTCTCACCTGACCTAACAGGCGGGTTCGTGTGGGAGCTCAAAATCTGCCCCATGTCCATTATGGCTTCAATGGTTTGCTTTAAAACTCCATATCAGAGACTGATTGGTGATATCACAGTGACTATGTTCATGCATTCTCCAGTGTATGATACAGATTAAGATGCAGAGAGACTGTCACTGTACATCCATCAGCATTATTTTCAACTGTTTTGAGACCTCACTGTTATTGTCCTTGGCACTGGCGGCTAATTTCTGAAATGCTCCCAGGGTTTAAAGGTAATTTATTTTTGCAGACAAACCAGCCTTTGGAGACTCACTCTTATGGATGCTATAGGCTGTATGAGATTGCTGAGTTTGTTTTTGAATACAAAGCAGGTCCTCCGTATGTGATTTCATAATACAGAACTGATAATGTACGTTAAGTGGATTGCAAATGACACACTGTAGGTTAATAAGTGGCGCTATATTGTAGTTGACACAGAGTAAGTTCATTCTAACTTTGAAGGAGATTGAGTCTGGCACCCAACAAAACACCCTTAGAATACTGATATTTATGCACAGCACTGACACCAGGCATACGTAATACAGTGCACTTTTGCCTCCCAATGCTTAATCTGCAAAGAATTGAGACAGAAGCACTTTTTTTCCCACCATCTGCTGTTTGTCTCTGCAGATTTTGCTGATTTATGGAACCCACTGACTCTGTGTTTTTCTCCTCGGCTTTCCCTCCACTTCATAAATTTATGGCTTCAATTAGGAACAATAGAAGAGGTGAGTGTTGCCTTGACGCCCCCAAGCAAAGCACACTGTGCCAGGTCAGGAAGGGAGGGGGGGGGCTCTTGCCAAATTCTTGCAATTTTCAGTTGGTCAAATTGGGAAGTAAACATGAAAGTGGGAGGAAAATGAGGTCAGTAAATTCAGGGGGATGGCGTTGCATCAGAGTGTGCGAGCAAACGGGGGTAGCAGTGCGAACAAAAATAACCCACTGCAGCTGGACAAAAAGCGCTCTTCACATAATGCCAGTGGTCCACTCTCTTGAGAGGGCAGCAGCTGTTATGTATTTCTGTCAGCGAACCATCCCCCTGTGGAAGAAAAAGTCTAAAAGTGTAAGGTTACGTCAAAAAGGTTAGGTGAAACAGCATTAACTCCGAAATGAAAAGGCACATTTCCTCTCCCTGCTTTCTTTTTCTTTGCCCTGATATATAAACATCTGGGTGCAGAAATTGCCCGAGTATGACGGTCATTAGGCCTCTGAGTGCGAGACAGAAACTCATTGTTTCATTGCGTGCACATGCTGATAAAATCCGGGATGAGAAAAACAAGAAAATATTCCTTCTCTGCACCTCAGATGCTGAAATGGGATTTTGCAAATCGCACCCTCACCCTGATGAAATGATACTTTCCTCACATATGCCTCTAAAATAAAATGCAGCTCTGCAATCCGATTGCAGTCTCGCAGTTGCCTCGCAACAACACATCATCACACCCAACCCTGTGGCACTGATGGCGAGATTTGAATAAAATGTTTCAGACGCGAGCAATTATGACAGATCAGTCACAGACGGGAGGGGGGGAAAGGAGGAAGGAGGATCTTGTGCTTAATTCTGCTGGTAATTACAGCGGGAAAAACATTAATATGGCCTGAGGTGAACTCTGTTTCAGCTTTATTTTAATGCCTGTTATAGTTGTTGTTGTTGTTTACTGGATGCACAAATTACATCGCCACAAATGCATCAAAGAAAAATAAAATGCCATGCATGCAAACCACACATCATGTATAATATATTACGTTTATCCTGCACATGCTCTCAACAAATCCCTGTGAGACACTCATTCTTGTTCTTTTTTTTTATTGTTTCCTTTAGTGTAAGGCCTTTTGGGTGCGTTCAGAGAGAGTCATACAACGGATAACATCACCTGACATTTACATGCATGAGCAGGGAAGAGCTGCAGAGCAAAGAAAGTGTCATTTACATCCTCCGATCCAGCCTCTTTATTCACACCAGGAGCTCCTCTGGGTGCATTTTCACTCTGACCAGCTAAGGGAGTGAAATTGGCTCTGGCGTTTTTTTTTTCTCCCTCTTTCTGCCTTTAATCTCGTTTTGTTTCAGTGTTTCAACAAGAGGCAGCACGAGGAATCTGTTACAGTCGCAGTGCTTTTTCTCTCTTTCCTTCTTTTCTTTCTTTCAAATTTTTTTTTTAAGCCCACAAGCGCTAAAGGACGACATATTCAAAACAAAGACCCAAGCTTGGCGAGGTAAATCGAAGGGGAGCAGTCGGTGGTTTCTCATCAATAAAACCACAGAGTAATTAGAGGAAGCACTTGAAAGCCAATTTGCAGGTTGACAAATGATCAATCTTCATCTGTAGCGCCAACGCCACCGCTGCACAAATAGCATCCTTATGCTAGCTATGTTTTTGGAATCCTACTGTTTTATTTTTTTTTCAGCTTTCAGCTCAAAAACACACCTCAACCTGGAATGACATGAATACGGGTGCAAATAAAAACCGAGCCACTTGATTCAATTAATCTGTTCCGCAGACGTAAGCTGCTGGTAATCGATTTAGTTCACACCTCAAAAAACAACGGGAAGGTGAGCTCTGCTTATTAAAAAACAGATTGATGGGGGAAAAAATTCAAGCGGCACAGTATTTTTATTTCCCTTCCTGCAGAATCCCCCTAAGAAGCAAAATCATTTCATTTTTTATTTCATGCTTAATTTAATTGCCCTGTGGTTTCAGAACGGTGCTGATTTTTCTTAATCTTAAAAAAAAGCCTACACCTTCATCTTTTTTTTCCTTTTTTTTTTTATCTTTGCCTGTGTTTACTCTAAGATCTTATTAATTAGTTCGCTTTACGACAGAGGCAGAGCTTGTTGGGAACCAGCTCATAAACCGCCCCTGCATTGCTGCTGTTCACCTGGGCAGCTATCAAATAAAACCCTGCAGCACTCTCCTCATCCTCCTCCTCCTTTCCTTCCTCCTCGCACCGCTTCACATGACAGATGCAACCAGCTCTCCCCTCTCCCTGCCTGCATTGATCTTCCTCCTCACCAGCCCCTTCGAATAGATTTGGACACAATAATTCAGCAGCCAGGTAAACAGGAATAACTCTGACCATTAGTGGATTAGTTTGCTCTTTAAAATCAGCCATTGATCCCCGAACCGAGTTGATTGGTTGCTGACCAACCAGAGAATTTAATTATCAAACAGAGTGTTTGCTTGCTCAGCCATGTTTGTTGTTTTTTTTTCATCTAAAGGTCAGGGTGCCACTGCGGTCCTCTCTTCTTTTTTTTTCTTCTTTATATTTTCAAAGCGCGAAGAGATTCCAGTATCCAATAAAGTTTCACATTCCTCTGTCGCATCCCCAACTGGCACACAATTACCACACCTCTCCAGACATAGCTGCAAGCCCTGCAATAATAATTCCCTGACTTCACATGACACTGCTTTGACATATTTAGATGCAGCCGTATACTCCATCTCCCCATTCTGTCATTCCCTTGCACCACATAACCCTTTAGTCCCATTGGGGTCATATTAATATAAAATGCAGACTTAAAATAACCCAGAGGTGTAGAAAAATCCAGACATCTATTACCTCAAGTCAAAGGTTTTGCCTGTAGTATTCCGTTTTGCCCACATCAGAAGGAAATTAATCTCACTTGGCTCAGTGCAGGTGACAGTTTGTGAATAGGAGAGGATGAATAGTGATTGGATGATTATATAAAGTAGAATCCTGTTTTGTTTAGACTAACAAAAACTGGTCATTTCTGAATGCTTTTTTTTTGTATCTGTACTCAGGTCATATTTTCCTGGGAGAACGCAAATCCATTTTAAGAATGCAAAGCAAAAATCCTTTTTGTGAAACTATGCTGTTAGCAAAATTC
This sequence comes from Thalassoma bifasciatum, assembly GCA_008086565.1. NCBI lineage: Eukaryota > Metazoa > Chordata > Actinopteri > Labriformes > Labridae > Thalassoma > Thalassoma bifasciatum. The sequence goes on along the minus strand of RPOG01000576.1, from coordinate 174,573 downwards.
AGCAGTTGGAAGCAAGTTCAGGGCCTGCACACGTCCAGTTGTTATTCAAACAGGACCACCAGTCAAAACTTACCTTTACAGACCATTCTAACATATTTTTAGCCTAACTGACAAAATTTGGGCAATTAACAATTGGACCAGGAATGTCAAATGTCCATGAGGAACTTCCTGAAATTGTGCATGTGTACTCAGCATAAACAGCGATAAACATAAAATAAATGTCTCCTGATTTTAAATGGTCATACTCTTCTAAAGGATTCACTTGACCTTTATATTTTTTTTTGTGCCAGTTTCATCAGTCACACATGAGCACGACGTCCACCTTCTCTAAAACAGCCTGACAGGTGCAGTAATCCTGCTCATACCACATGTAGTGGTGAGGTTTACCACCATTAAATTTAACACCTTGTTGAGGCATTAACCTGGCTCATGCATGTCGCTAATTGACTTTTTTCACAGTTACTACAAAGGGTCTGTTTTTATTACTAATGGCTGGACACGCATACAAGCTCAGTTTTTATTCTTCTCGAAGAAAGGGATTTCTTGGATTTATTTTGTAGAAATGGTGGAAGACAGCTAAAAGTGAGAGCAAGAGAGCACTGGCTAAAACTCAGATTAGGTTGTTTGTAATTATATTCGTTCCAACCCACATGCAACAGTTATACTGTAGTGGTCTCCTGAAACTTGAGAGCGTATCAATAAAATGAAGGGCAAAGTAATTTTTGCTCAGCTCGGTGAGGTTGGAGTTTTTAGATGAGCACTTTTAGGACAAAACCAGGATTTACTAATGTTACATGTCTAGAAAGATCGCTCTCCATTTATTTGCCTCAAAAACATATACACTGTGGAAAGAGTGACTTCTTTATGGCAGTGGACAATGTTGCTCATAGGAAACAGTCCGTCCCAGAGGTTGAAGGGGGTAGATGTACACTGGTAGGACATAACCATGACTCACTAAAATAAAAAAAACAGACCCTTCTTGGAGCACTGGGCTGTTAGTAGTGTTAAAAGTAACCTAGTACGAAACTAAGGTACAAACTGAGTTTACAAAGTTTGACTGTTGTCTTGTTTCAAACAACAGCTCTATGTAACCACAAATCATGCATTACCTGGAAGCTTTGCATCCTGGGAAAAGTTGTCTTGGACAGGAAAGAGTAACGTTAAACAGGAGATCTGTATTACATTAATTTTCTTCTATAACTAATGGGCCTTGGTTAAGAGGGACATCTTTACACAAGTGAGCAACGGTGCCAGTGGAAAATGGTGTCTTTGTCCTGGACAGGCAATACCAGTTCTGACCACAGGTGTCACTACAATCAATGCCAAACAGTTAGTCTTCGCAGCGCTTTTGCACTGCATTTTCTGCAGGTGACCTGTTAGCCATGAATTGCTAATGAAGAATGTTGTTCTCTTCGAATACCTTTAAGATAGTTACAAAAACTGTTTGGTATACTGTTGGCAGCAGGAGGTGAAATCATAAACTGTGTAAATGTGACAAAGACCTGTCAACAGACTGATTAGTCCGTGGTGTTGTCCTCAATATTCAGAGTTGGTTGGTTGACCGTTGTCATGGGGTTTTAACAAATCAGAATCAGGTATTCAACACAGCTGGATAATAAGAAAGAGAAGAAAATAACATATATAGGTGGCCAGGTGTCAGTTCCAGCACAGAAATGCAGACTGTGTGCTCTCATTCCCCTGAGTCTACCTGTCTCCTTGCAGAAGCTTTCATTCTCCTCTGATCCCTCTCCTCCCTCAGATTTTGAATCCAAATAAGCAGAACAAGCCTCCCCATTCTTATGAACTTTATAGAATAAAGAGGGACACTTAGGGCTCCACACAGGGGAAGGGGGAGAGAGGAGGAGGAGGAATTGATCAGCGAAGGCAGCGACGGGACGAGAATGGAGATTGAATCCCCTTGAATGAACCAGAATGGAGGGGGGAGTCGCTCCATGAATAAGGCTGTTTAAAAAGGAGGGATGGAGAAAACAGGCCTCCCCTTGTCCTATCTTGTGATTTCCTGAAGCAGACATCCTCCCTCACTCCCTCCCACCTTTTTTCACCCTGCTTATTCAAGGGTAGCGTGATCCAGTCTTGTCTATTCCTCTCTCTGTTTTGTTAATCCAGTCCGCAAATATCTGTAATCTGCAAAATATCAGAAGATAAAGGATATTTGGGATGTACTGCCGAGGAAATCCGTGAGAGATAAAGGATCACTTTGTGAGTCTACCACAGGATAAAGAGAGACTTTAAAAAACGGTGTTGCTGTGAGGTTGATGAGGCAGTTTTGGGTCTATACTGTTTAATTGTTTTTTTGTCAAGAAGTTGAACAAGCACTCTTGGAATCTGCAAAGGTGTTGTTTGTTAGCGCTGTGGTGCTTCAAGGAATTGATTGGATCAGCCATCCACATTGAAGCCCTTCATGTCAGGATAGTAGTGTCGATAAATTTAATTAGTGCACAAGGTTTTTGATCAGATGACAGATTTTATGATGAACTGTGCATTTTTTTTCCTTCAAAAAGCATGTATCAATTTACTTGGCATGGGAATATAATGCAATGTAGCTTCTACCCTTCAGCATTTTCTAAGTAGGCAACATACTGCTTTAGTAAACTAAACTCTAACTGAAATTACATTAATATATCTCTTCTTGCTGCCAAATGCCCACTTGATATATTTTTGTTGTTGAAAAGAAAGCAAGAGAAAAATCTCTCCAGGGGTGTAAATTGATAGCATCTGGCAGGCTAACACTTAGCTGTGAGCCAAAGAGATATAACATAAACAAACATGCCCTTTGGCATATGTGTCATCAGAGGGAAGCATGCTGTTAATAGTGCTGGTTATTTAAGACCACACAAGCATCAAAGCAGGCCGAAGTGACACGAGCAGGTACGTTTACATGCTGTTTAATGTGCTGCAGCTGAGCGCGGCTAATTAGCTTTCTAGCCTGCGAACTGTCATTAGCATAGCATTTGGAAGTTAGATAAGAAGGAGGCTACAGCAGGAAAGCTAATTTGGTTGTTGTTCAATGTCTATGTCTCTAACAAGGCTGCGTGAAACAGATAGCTGGTTTTACTGTTACAGCCGCAACAAAAAGAGAGCAGTGTTTCCTCACTGGCAGCTGAGTTGCAGGGTTGCTGAGTTTACGAATACAAGAATGACGAATCCTTAATCTTTCAGCATTCAAACAGTGTTAAACAGGTGGTAGTGGGAATGTTTTCTACCAACTACTGTTAAACTTATTTCAGTGCCTGTAATAAAAGCTGAAATTAAAAAAATAGAAGATATGTGAAAAGATATTTTAAAATTTGTACATAGCATACCTCAGTGCTTGAGTGAAACAGAAAAACTAGCTGTATGCATTGTAGCTCCAATGGCAGTGAAGAGGGGCTAGTTTGCATGTTAACTTCAACTGTTCACCTAACTGTAAATGGTTGCCAAGTGTACATCATGTGTGATCATTTGAATATTTTGCAAATGTGTGGACCTAATCTGTCTTCCCCAGTCTGCCAGATAGTTTTTTGTGAAACCGAAAGGCATCTTGTATCACCAGACATTTCCAGCCAATTGTAGTTGTATGAGGCGTTAGATACATTGACTGTAAAAATCACGGACGCCATGACATTCTACTTAAACTGAGGTTACCACAAAAACTGCTCCCCCTGGTGACTGGCTGCAATATAGGTTAAAAACACTGTTTTGTCATACATTCTAGATTAGAGGAGGTGAAACTTGAAAAAATGAATACACCTCGCAGAAATGTCTCTCACATCTTTACACTGTGATGATATTAAGATATTTTTGGCTGCACTGTGTCCAAGCCCTCTTTTTTTTTCTGTGAAGTTCTTTCTTCATTAGCTATTAGATGTAAAAGACTGGGTTTTAAATTGTGTTTTGCATTGATTGACAGATACCATTCTTATGTAGATTTTTTGGGACAATAAGATACTTTGGGAAAGAGAACCAAAAACAGGTTAGACTTTTGATAGAAAAATAAATAAATACTTTTTTTTTTGCTTTCCTTTGTCTATGGCAGTTCCTGTGACTGACTTCTTTCGGCCTCAAAACCATGCAATAGTAAAAGGCAGAGTCGTGCTGTCCATTCTATATACCGTCTATAGTTAGATGCCAGTGACGTCCATCTCAGAACAATGAACATGATTGACAGACAATCATGCTACGTGAGAGCTCATTCAGGAAGTCGATTTGACTGGAGAGAATGATTGCAGCTGAGGTGGACAAGAGGAAATGAGGAGGGATGTGGAACAGGGCACAAGTAAGAAGCTTTGCCACTAAAAGCATAGAGAAGAGTTGGAAAATGCAAACCTAATTTGCACCTGTTGCATGGTGACAGTAAAGCCTTCTGTCTGTTTTGCGGCACAGAACTGGTGAACGGTTCTAAAAAAGCACAGCAATTCAGAAAGATGCAGGGAAAGAAAAGAGTCTCTGGACATCAGAAGGCCAAAAACAAGAAGCAGCAGTTAATATTTATTGTAAATTAATTTCTGATTAGTTATTATGAATTCTATTTCAAAAAGTAGGTGCCTCATGATTTGCCTCATTAGTTTCCACCTGCCATTTGTTAATGGGGAACACATTAGTGTAACACAACTGAGTTGCAGCTACTGGTGTGGGCTGTTGAATGACCATTCTGTACTGAAGCAGTGAGTGCCTGCAGGATGGCAATTTGGCCACCTCACAACAGTCACCTTGTTATTTTGGTTATGGCAGGTATTCGATAACTCCCCCCCAAAGAACAACAACTTTGAGTACAATAATTACTCATCTGGCAACACTGCAACTCTATTTTGACTTGGTGAAACATCCAAATCATACAGTAGCAATGAAGTGCAAAATACTACAACAAAAGGGAAAAACGTGTACACAAGAAGACATGTGACAAAAAGTAAGCAAGCAAAGCCATGAAAAAAAAAAAGAAAACAAACTGCAACAAAGAAACCACAACAACTGTAAAGAAAGTGCAACATCAAAAAACATTGATGAAATCACTGCAACATGCAACAAACAAAAAGAGAACATGACAACAAAAAAGGAAATGCAACTTCAAAAGTTGACATGTTTTGCACTTCAGGAGTCCTACACAATCGGTGTTTTGAGGCACTTAATGTGTCAGCAAAGTGTTTATAAAATGTTAGCTCATTGCTTATAAGAACATACCTGGAATAAACTTAAAAAATTATCAGGAGAGACATTTTTGTATTTAAGTGCTAACAGGATAATTGTAATGGGGGAAACTACTGCTGCGTAAGAGAAGACTAAAGCAATTCATGAGAAATTAATCGGATTCAGGCTACCAAGTGGCGCAAAATAAATGAATTATTGAAAAGATTTTTACAATTGTTTTTAAGGCATCCAAGTGATTTTAATGCTTATTACCTCCCCTGACACAGCTTAAACTGCTCTATGAAAGATTTATCAGACTGTATCAAAATAAGGAACCACTTGTGGCACGTTAAAGTTTTTCTTAATGCGAAATGAGAAAATGTCAGAGACAAAAAAAAAGACAAACAGAGCACAATTTCCTCCCTATGGTTGCTAATTTCTCCTCAAACCAGAACCAAGCAAGCGATTTGCAGAGCAGATATGATACAAAAGTGCATTTTGATTTCCGTTGGACTTCAAGCATCCCTCTTTAAAAAGCCATTTCCCTTTTTGAAAATATCATCCACTTGAAGGAAGATGAGAAAGAACAGTGCAGGGTGTCATCATGGTTTTAACACTGCTCTGTTCTTTTTTCTCTATAACCCACTCTGACCTTGATGTAGGTGTGACACCACCTACTTCAGTTCTTTATCTGTTACATAGAACTGGGTTTATGCGCAAAACATGGAGACGAAGTTGTACAGCTTTTTTTTTTTGCTTTCAAAGGGTTTTTCTTTTGTTTGTCCTTTGTGAGCAGTTTTCGAAAAGAACAGATGGCATCATTTTTAGTTAAACATGATTTTTTCCAGGCTCAGGACAACAGGAATGTACAATCAAATCTCAGCTTGTGCCTTCACTTGACTTTGCTAGCAGCCCTTCCCAAGAAAAAAAAAAAAGGCAAAATTTGTTCTCCCTCTGCCCCAGAATTCCTCGAAACATCAACATTAAGGCCAATTAGAGATTTGTTGGAGCCATTAGTGTTTTTTAAATGCCAACCCCTTTACCCTTTAACACTCGGAGCTTGCTTTGCAGACACAGTCACACCCTCAGCACCAGACCAGAGAGGGCTCAGCTACATCAGATGGCACCCATCCAGTTGTTAAACTGTCCCCGAGGTTCCAAGCCAAATTATTTGGCTGTCCTTGTGATGCCATTGAACTGTTTCATACAGCAGTCCTCACAGGACCAGGGCAACAATTATTAACCACACGTGTTATCTCCCCCCCATGCTAATTGAACGGCACTCGGCCTCTGTGGCTTATTTACAGAGCTGCATATTTGCTGATGAGTCAGCACTTTATGCTCATTGGATGTAATTCTTGAGGGGAACTTTTCTGTGTGGTTAATGTGCTAGTCTGTTCTTTGTAGTTTCCATATTTAAACTGAAGGAGCAGCATGAAGTCGAGTCTGCATCCATTAGAGGGAAGAATAAAAGTGTATCTAATTCTTAATCGCAGCTCATTTCCAGCTGTGCAGCTGCTGCACTGCACCACATGGCTCCAACCCCCAAAATACCAAAAGTCTATCATCCCTACCAGTGTGGACAATGTTTTGCTCCTGTGTGTATTGACTCACCGTGCAGGGTCTCCAGGATGTTGGTGTGGCTTTACAGTGTATTCAAATTGGGTAAGCAGTCTTTGTAACAGAGATCTGTGTCACAGGAGTGGCTGAAGTTATGACTGCACCAGTTGTAAATATGCTTTTAATGTTTCAAATCAGGTCTTTTGTTTGTCATATCATTTTAATTATTCTTTTCTTTGGAATCAGAGGTTACCATTACCGGATTAGTTCATCTCTATCCTGGTCCATCACACAACACCTTTATCTGAAAATACAGCCCACGCTTTTCGTGCTCATTTTACTCAAGATTTGACATTTATTTACAAAAAAACTATGTGTTGGTGTGGATACTAACGATTCTAATTAAATCAATAGATCTTCAGTAGTTATGAGGGTTATAAAATGTTTGATGAACCAATACATTAGGGGCTTATAATTTGAAGAAAACAATACAATTTATTAGTCAGGTGAGTCAAGCTGGACATCTCAAAGAAAAATAGTAGTTGATAGTTGATGCTAACAGTTTGCCAATTTATCAAATAGTTCCTCTCCACCCCCTGCAGAGATAGGTTAATGTAATTTTAATCACTAAGAAGAGTTGTATGCAAGTTTGATGCGATACAGCTCTGAGACTTATGATCATAATCTCCTCTGAACTGCTAAGTTATGAAAGAAATTGTTTTTATTTTTTGAACTGGTGTGTATGGGGTTTCTGGCACCTCTGGAGCTAGCCTCAAGTGGACACTTGGAGAACTGCAGTTTCTAGCTCTTCAGCATTGTCATCTCATTTCTCGCAGTTGTGACCAGGTTGTTGCTTGTTATGGATATAATTTATTTATTTTAGTTTTACCAGCAAAGTTTGCAGATTTTCCAGATTTTGTAATTGTCTTTTTTTGTTTTGTTCATTTAGTTGCTCCAACACCTCTTTGATGCTGCAGAAATATCTGTGATATACTTTGATGCTCCTCTTTTACCTATTAGTGGCATATATACTTTGTTATTTTGAATATTTTTAAGTTTTTATGAAAGTTATTTTTTTGTTATTTTGTGCCAAATAAGATGCCCCACAAACACCTGATGTCTAACAGTTATATCCCTTTACATCAAGGGCAAGTAGTCAGCAAATAATCATTTTTTATTAAACAATTATTCATACATACGTTGATCATAACGCACGCCAAATTCTGACACATCTACTCGACTTTGTGTACACAGCACCTTATATACACAAAAGCATGTAGCCCAAAGTACTTCTCAATGAGAGAGGAGATGGCAACAGGAAGGGAAGTTCACAATTCTACAATACCAACAGATCAGCCAACTTAGCAGCTTTGTCACTATATTTGAAAATATTTTAGCCCCTCTAGAAGTTTTTTTTTTTCTTTCAAAAAAGCAACTAGCAACAATTTTAGAAATACTTCACAATCCTTACTCAAAAGCACCTATTGTTCTTACTCTTTTCAACGAGCAGCTGCCTTTTTCTGTTTCCAAGCCTGGATCCAAGAAGAAAGAGGGTTATTATTTTGACATTAATAGAGAAAGTAAAAAAGAACTGATATATTTATGATGTTTTGTTCCTCATTTTTTGTCTCCCCCATGACATTATTCCTCTCTCTTAAAGCTTCCGTGACAATAAAATTTGATTGTTAGTTATGCAAATTAGTGATGACATCATTCAGTGATGTCTTAAACAACTAATAACTATTTTCCTTACTGAGGAGTTAGCCACACTAAATACCTTAAAGAACAAGAAAACAACAGAGTACAAATGGCATTGCCTTTGTTTGTTTTTTACCATTTCAGGTAAGAATAGCACAATTGCAGCTTGGAATGAAAATAATCATTAAGAATTATTTCAAAAGGAGTTAAATCACCTTGAGTTTACACCAGGTTTATCTTTTCAGTTACCAAAAAAAAAAAAGTTGTCATCACAACAAAGGTATTTTGATGCAATTGGAAACAGCAGAAGCCACAGCTAGCATCAGTAAAATGGCAAGTATCATGGTGCTGATTCAGTGGACATTTGAGAAGATTTCAAGATTTCTTAGATTGAAAAAACTGACTCACCTTGTTTTGAAAATGGTGTGTTGGAACTGTACCACTGTGACACAGGCCTAATGAAAGTTTCTATACCCCTCTTGGGTTTTGTGACACATAATGACTGTCTGATCAGGACATAAAGCAGACATAAGAGCCTCTGACGTTAGTCCAGAGAGTATGTTTAGTTTGATAAAGCTCTGTGTCTAAGTGAAGACTTTTACGTCAAGAAGGCACTATTGTATGCACAGGAGCACTCTAGTTCAACCGGTTGAGCCCCTGCAGTTAAATGCACTTCTTAATTGGCTCCACTTGTATAAGAGGAAGGCTACATCCACTTCTGTTCTACAGTCTATACTGCGTTATAGGAGAACATTTCTTTTACATCAAAAGAAACATTTCTTGTTCATATTTTCTCCTTTATTGAGCATCTTTTTAATCAATGTTTTCATTCGTCTTCAAAAACAAGACTTTTAATTATATAGAGAAAATAAAACATAATGAAAAGATGACAAGATTCATGCAGTTATAAGAGCTGGGTGGCCTCGATGACTCATACCTTTCCTCTCTATCACCAGGTGCTGCTTGTTGACTCAGAGTCCCTTTCATCCAGCTATGGTTTTTTTGTCAAGGCATGATAATGTTCAGTTGCCAAACTTACAAAGCAAACAAGCAGAAAACGTACCATGAGATGAGAACCATTTCACGGCAGTAGGAGATAGACACATTTTAATATGGGAATAGAAAGTTGGCTTATAGAGAGAGAGACGCTCTGGCTCTCATCATGTGGACGTATGAATGTAAATGTCCTCACTGCAGGGAGTATCCGGGAATCAGAGAGGAAGGACTCCCCAGGTGGGAGAAATGAGTCAGCCTTTGGGTCAACTGCGAAACCGGATTTCATGAAGAGCAGACAGGAACTAACTTTTAGGTTAAGGTTCATTTTGTAATTGTAAAAGTGAGGAGCAGACTCTGTGGTTCTGTAATGAGTTTAATAAATGGAGCATTTTCAAGGGCATGTAAAGGGACATTGTGTGCCTGGGATACTTTTAATTTTATATGATATTAAGAAAGAATGAATCAAGCTGCTTAGTGAACTGTGGAGTTTTTTTATTTCATAGTATCCAGGCTTCAGTTCTCAAGTTTATCTATTTGCTTCACCAATTTCTTTAGCAATGGTCTTTTATAGTCAAATTTCATGAGGTCACTCTTCCAACACACGACAGAGTTTATCCCTTGAAGTTTTTCCATAAAATGTCAGAGACATGCCACTGCCTGGTGGACGGGGCTGGAAATATAGAACTTGCTGTGCCACTGGTTCGCTTACGATTGTTGAAGAAGGATCAAAACAGATATGATATACATCACTGATGTTGCATTTGATACATTTTCCACTACTATGTTATGGTTAAAAACATTGTCAAATGTGTAAATACACTGGTGTCTGCACAGCCCACTAACTTGAAGAATTTCATCTACCAAGTCTTACTGTTATAGCCGGGTTAGTTCACCCTTTGTCACTACTTTAAAGCTAAAAGTAATATTTGAGGATGCCAAAAATTGATTATTATTTTTATACTAATACCAATACCAACTGTTTTTTTCTCTTTTTGTTGTACCATGTGGCACATAGCAGGTATCTGTACCTCTCCTCCCATAATTTTCTTCACAAGTAGTCAGCTGTCCATTTACTCAGGATGGCATCTCTTATTTGATTATCTGCAGCTACTCATAAAATTGTTGCACAGTTTCACCCAGGGATGGGTATCGTTAAAAGGTTTCTGTCAAAAATAGGTAACTGAATCAAAAAGCCAAATCAATAAGGGCACTGTTTCCAATGAAATATCATCAATACCCATCCTTTGTCTCACCTTATTTCTGATACAATTTGTCTTATGTATTGGGGGCAAACCCTGGACTCTGGAGACAAAGTACTCACACTGTGCTCCTGGATTTGTAATCCATCGTCGTCTCTGCTTTGTTGTGTCTGTGGCATTATCAGTTATCTGCTTATGTTTCAAACCACATTAGCCTCTTCGTCCATTTTGTTCCAAGTGCAGCTGCATCTGGATCTGTGGAGCTTCAAGCGCTTCCCAAATCTATTTGCCCCATTTAAATTCCAGTTCATCTTATCTATGAGATACTTTCTGACTGTCAAGTGCATATATTTATCTCACAATATACTTTAAACTAAAATGTCTATCATTTCAAGCAATACACAACACTTCTCTCTTGAGAAAACTATATTTGTTAGCCATGTGTCAGCCTATTGAAACTATACTTTGTACGGATCAGCGCAATATGAAAACCATAAACTGTGGCATGGTACTCCACCTATGAATATGTTTCTTTACATGATGAAAAAAATGTCCTGTGCTATTTGTTCTTTTCATAAGCTAATTTGTCATATTTGGTTGTGAACATTCTGCCATTTTCTTTGAACAGCAATGAAACTGACTTAGAGCTAGGCTTGACTTGCATCTGATGTTTGCACATCAGCAGACACCTTCAGCCAATGGAAGCAGCGACACACTGCATCTGGCCACTTTGGGTCTGATAAACAAAAGTAGAAAATACTAGATATTATGAATAGAAAAGCTCAGAGTTGCGCTTGCAAAATTGGGCATGTCCCTGCAAGTTTTGCTTGCTTGTTGGCTTTTTGAAGTGCATTCTGGCAACAGTTAATGTCAGACCCTGGTCTGTGAAGCTGTGTCTGAGTCTTTGTTCAATTGCTGAATCCTTAAACTAACAACACACACTTGTCAAATGTCAGCAGTCCATATGTCAGGGTTATGACACTCCTATCACGTTTGGGTTCATTATCATCAGCCCATTGCTCTTGGACCCTTCTAAATGCCAATTCTATCATTTCTGTGATTTTCTTTTCCTGGGAATTTTCAGCCCACTCTAAATAATCTGCAAATGGAAACAGTTGTTATCATACCTAGATAAATGTACTGACTGTCACAGCAACATTTTCTAAATTCTCATATTTTCATCGTCTAGTTCATGAGTGCTCACACCCTGTCTTTGCCAAATGGCTTGTTATCATCCATCCCCCGCTGAGGAGCTTCTGCACTCTATCAGATGATGTGTTTCTCCATCCTGACAGCCAATCTCAAATTCCTTTTTTACATAATTAGCCTGGAAAATACATTGTCAGAGACCTTTTTCAGTGACATACAGCTGAGATGTGTTTGAAAATTGTTTGAAAGTGTTACAGGGAATTTTTCTTTTGTTTCAAATTTGATTGCATAACTGTAAAACAAATGTTTAAGCATATATTTTCAAAATATGTACACAATAGTTGAATAATGAAATGCAAAGTAATATCGAACAACATAAAAAACGTCCACTATTTTAACACTGATGTGACAAAAATCCTTCAATTACCCCGCTGTGAAATCTTTAACTTCTGCAATCAAGCAGTTCATCATCTATTTAACATGAGGAGATTAGAGCCATTAAATTTTCCCTGCTCTTTATGATGTTTTATTGTCTAATAAAGCATGAAAGGGAGGGGGGATTTTTGCATATAGTCGCACACTGCTGGGTGCTCCACGGCCAGGGGCCAAAGTTCTTTAATGCAATTACTGATGGAAATCGTTTCCTTATCAGTGACTTGGAGACATAATTCCTCTGCCAAGTGGATAATAATGTTCACAGTTAATGCACAATGAGGATATGTGTCATATTAATGTTCGTCAGGGATGGTTTAACGTTTTCAGTGTTATTCTTTCTTTAGATTTGGTCCATAGAGCTGGATGTGAAGATGTCAAAGTGGGGTTTATTTCACTCTAATGGAGTTTTACATTGTTGCAAATGAATACAAATGAGCTTATATTTCACATATGTATCAGAACATGAGTATTTTAATGGTATCCTTAGCATGCATAGATTGTACACCAAAGCTTCTTAATTGCTAAGGTGTCTCCAAAGTTTACCGCGAAGGTTTAGCAATAAAATCAATGTAGAATTTGAAGGTCAAGAACCAAAATTGTGTTATCCCCCATCAGTAGCTTTAATGGAACCAAATTGATTCCCCGTTTTGTATTTGATGAAAGAGCTAACATTTTGTACCACATTATTTTAAGCAATTCATAAAGTCTCGAGTCAATAGTTGAAAGTTTCCTCCAGCGATAATTGACACCACTGCGTAAAGGGAGATGGCGTTCCTCCACATTAGCGGCTGGGTGTCATAACATATCATGAAACCAGTCCCCTAACCTTGTCAGCATTTATCATGACACCAATTAGCTTTTAAAAAAAGTAGAGAGAGAGAGAGATGGAGAGAGAGACAGCCACGCTGCTTAGAGTGTTCTTCATGCTTATGTGCAAAAGGGTAACAGCCCTTGCGCCCAATCTGCGTCGGTTTCTGAAAAAAAAAAACTCCAGGGAGGCATGAAGGGTGAGCGATCAGAACATGGGCAGGGAATAAATACACATCATGTCAAAGTAAAACGACAATGACAAGGGCACTATCTTATTTGTATGGTACAACACAATTAACCCAGCTCTATGACATTGTCTTGTGCTGCTGAAATGGAATCTGTCATGTAACGGCTCTCCTCTTCTTCTTCTTCTCCTTCTCCTGTCCCCCTCCCTCCCTCCCTTCCTTCGTCTTCTCTCTCCTTTTAGGTCTCCACATAATGGAGCGAGAATGAACAGAGAGCGGCTTTAAAAAAAGCATGAACTGGAGGTTTATTGAGGTCATCTACTTCCTGTTTATATGGGACCATATAACAGTTCAGTCTTCCCGCCAGGACCCGTTGGCCACTGAGCAACATGTCACCAAGCAGTATGACTGGCTCATCTCTGACCGAGGACCATTCCACCACTCTCGGAGTTATCTGTCCTTTGTGGAAAGATTCCGCCAAGGATTTACGACCAGATATAAAATTTATAGGTGAGTTCACTTTCCGCCTGTGTACTGATGCCACGTAGGCTTTTTAAGAGTCCTGTCTCTTTTAATGGTTTTTCTATTTTGAGTTTTTTTGCTTGCAAAAAGCTGCACTCCGAACATTTTTAACCTATTAAATGTGTTTTTCATATCTACTTGCAACCACTCTCAGCTCTGTGAACTTCTGTTTCTTTTATAATTGAAATACTTTGCACATACTTTTTCTGTCTTTTTTCTCCCATTGCCTAAATTTAAAGTTGTTTCACGATGATTTAAATCTCCTGAACTGGATTGCGTGCAGCAGAAATGCAATAAAGATGCTTACCTTTACACCAAAATAACAAAAGAAATGTTAATTCCTCAGGATTTTTTTAGCAACTAAAAGGTACACAATGAACAAAGTACTAGACACTATCATTGTACTTACAGCTTTTATTGAAAAACGTCTACAGTTGCAGCATATTTTAATCAAAAGCATTGCCTAATTAGAAAACAGCAGCTTAATATCTGTAAAATTTTCAACAATTGTAGTTGTTTCAACAACTTTTAACATTCACTTGTCTTGTAGGACACAGTTTTTTGAAAAAAAAAAAGTTGTCAATATTGAAGTAGCAGAAGAAGACATAAATTGGGATTCTTCGTCATGGTCCATAGTGTGAAAATACTGAATGACATACGTCCCTTAATGAATTGTAAGCATTATATGGTCTGGACCTTAGTATCCTTCCTTTCTTTTTCGTTGGAAAACAGTTGGCCCTTCGTAGACGATGGCCTTGTTTCCACCAAATAGTTCAGTCTCGGTACTTGACACATTTTTGTTGAGGTATTTCTTTTGACTAAAACCGGGACAGGTCTCCAAATTTCTGACCCCTATCAGCCCACTGTTTGGTACCCTTCCGTTAGGGTGCCAGACATACCAATCCAACCCTAGAAGGTAGAGCTAGAAAGACTGCAGTCTGTTGATTGGTTGATAGAAACGTCACTCCTCGTGCAATGGCGGTAATAAAGAACAACACAAAACACTGCCATGTTTAAATCTCCAGTCAACTTTGTGAAAATAATTTCTCTTTATAAATGGATATAGCATCACGAAACAGAGTTCCATGGTCATTTGACCTCATTGTTGGATTTATTAGTCGCGCTGCTATGCTGTCATGTCATGCTATTTTGTGGCTTCAGAAACACTAACAGGATCAGACCTGACCATTTGATCTGACCTGTACCAAACTGTACTGGCCCATACTGGACCACTTGATGGAAACAGGTGTAAAATACAGTGTTTTGATTAATATTCCTGACATGACTAAGTGTTGCTCCTGTGACCTAGCATCCTCAGAAAATGTACTGGAACTAGCTAACATAACATTACGTTAGTTCCCCTTTTATTTTAAAAGCAATAACAAATGTGTTATTTTCAAACAACATAGAAAGACATAATTTCAACATCCATAAAAATTTGCTGTAAATACATCTCTCTGGACCTCTAGTGATACATTTCTCCAAATTCTCAATGTTACTTCAGTGCTTTTGTGCCGATAATGAAGTTTGTGTTGAGCAACTTCATGTGGCTCACATTCCCCACTGTGTAATTTGCTTGAACATTTCCTTACATGTCACGTAGGAAAA
Organism: Thalassoma bifasciatum; assembly: GCA_008086565.1. Lineage (NCBI taxonomy): Eukaryota > Metazoa > Chordata > Actinopteri > Labriformes > Labridae > Thalassoma > Thalassoma bifasciatum. Next base: position 159,287 of record RPOG01000576.1, on the reverse strand, counting down.
CAGAAACAATGAAATTAGTAAGCTAGAAATCCTCTTGCTCCCAATGAAGTGCTCTGATTTATTCACATCCCTCAGAAATTCAGAGACATTGAGATGGAGAGTCATTTGCTGCATTCCTTTGGCAGTTATTTCAGAGAGTTTGTTCTGTCTCCCTCTCCCCCAGTCTCTCTTGGTACCTTGCAAAGGCTCCCAAGTCCCCCACTGGCTTTTCCTGCCTTGATATAGTCACATGAACAGTAAACAATGTATTTGCATAATGTGTAACTTGACAGAGTGGGACATTGCACAGAGCCATGAATCTCAAAGGCAGAACTTCTGAAGCTGCTTTTCCATAGACTCTGCGCAGCCGTCGAGCGCTGTCTGTGATGCTGCAGTGATTTATTAAAACAGAGTGTGTGTGTGTTTGCATGTTGAGCGGGAGGGGGGCTGCTGGGAACATTGCTGGGCCCAGGTGGCATTTGTTGTTTCTCTCTCTTAGCAACCATTAGTGACATCTCACTGTGCCAACGCAACTAGATATCCTCTTCCTTATGACAGAGGAATGAAATCTTGTATTGAGAGTTTAACAAAGTTTGCTTTAAGACTAGCATCTAAACTCATCACTTTTACAAATCTGCAGACCTGTCAAACAAAGAAAACTTTACCAGCCTTTATTTAGTTTTCTGTCTGTGTTTATTCAGTGAAAGCCAAAGCCCACCATTTCAAATTTGATTCAACAGTTATCACCAATTTAATCAAGAGGCTCTCTTAAAAATCCTAAGCATGATTTGATATGTTCAGCTGGTTCCCTAGTTAAACACATACTTTAGATTTGGACAACTTAAATTTGTGTCTAGTGTGAACCCACTCATTAAGCTTAACTGCAATCACTAAAAAAGGGAACAGCCTCTGCTTCACCAACCTTTGTGACTTTCAGTAAAGCCTATGATTAAATGGATAGTGGTAAAGACTTCCTTTTTTCTATTTAAAGCCATTGTTTATACTACAAAAAAGTATTGTCCCTTGCCAAATGATTCCAAGGAATCACCCTGGGAGTAGTTTTATTAGTCATAAAACTGAAAAATGCTTACCACACATACAAAATATGTACATTTTTGTCCTGTATTATACTTAAACGTGCTCATCGTGCTATTTATTCTGCAGACTTTAATCATATTTCCCTGCAAATCAAAACTGATAGTAGAACACAAGTTCCTAAACACCCCTCCCATGACCCCCTGCAGTGGGAATACACTAATAGGCCAATCCATAAACAGAAAAAAATGAAGAAAAGATATTCAATGTAGCTGATTGTTGGGAAATTAGGCGTATTGCTGTATTTTGCATATTAATCTGCTTCCTCTCGTATCAACAGATCCTGGTTTAGTTCCCCTTAGGGGTATTGTGGCACCAAAGAAATATGACAATTTTCTTTTTAAGTTGATACCCTACTGTTTTACTTCTTGCAAAGCTGTAATAATCTGTCAACTACCAATAAGATGGTTTATTAATTTTCAGCAACAAAACCAGATGCCAAGGACACTCTGCTCTTAAAGGTCATATCAACCAATCCAAGTTCTGCCATATTCCATCTCTGCCTGTTGACACTGTCCCATAGCAAAACAATGGTGTCCATTGGTGTTCCAAATTGATTAACAATGGGACAAAATGTTAGTTTCCATTTGTGAATGGTAAAGTAAAATTATTAATTTCTGTCCCTGGAGAGTGTCAGGAAGTAGTGATAGTATCTGGGCACAGTGTAGCCCCCAATAGTGTCAAATGGGAAAAGATCCTGCTCACCCTGTCAGTATTATAATATGCATAACCACCTCTGCTCTATACAAGTTTCTTTACTTATGGGCCACTGGCTGGACTGTGAGGAAGAACTTGCATTGTATGGCTGAGTTAGCAATCTTAATGAGGTATCCTTGGAGCAGGCCTTTTCATGTTTGGTGATATACATTATTTGAGGCAAAGCTGTGAAATATGCCCCTAGAGGTCCAAGTGTTTCCAAGAATCCATCCCATCATGGACCACCAGTTAATTCCAGTTATTAGCACATCCTCCAGCAGTGAAGGGGTAGCAAATCAGTGACATCAGCTGCTGTTATGTTTGCTTGGAATGAAATCATACATACCCTCGATCCTCCTCAGCACATGATTGCACCGCCATGCTCTACTCTGACCAGCAATGAGAACTAAATCGCTTTGCAAATTTCCCTGGGGACTTTCTCTGCTCTTGCGATTTAGCGGTGGAAAGTGTTTGAGTCAGATTTGCAAAGAGACAAAGCATCCATTCCCTTTCTGGGGTTTTTTCTTATCGAAGGAGATTACGCCACACGGACAATGCCAACCTGATCAGCAACAAACAAATCTGCCCCATCTTTAATAACATGGGCACTGCGCCTAATTTGAAGGATAAACACAGATTTTAGGGAGTGCCAGCCTCTTGTCTCCCTGAACAGGTCACAGTCGCTTGAAAGGGACAGATACACCACAACGAAGCAGTTATCTTCTTCCTCGGGGCGTATATCTCTTAAGTAAATCATTGGAGCATGTTTTGTATAAGCACTCATCTTGACTGTGCTGCCTCCCATTGTAATCGTAGATCCAGAATCCTTTTTCCCCCTTGTGATTGCATGTGCAGGTGTATATATCCTATGAGGTGTTCGCCAGTGACAAGAAAGCCTCTTTCAATGCATTTGTGTCCAACCTGCAGCTGAATAATGCCCATCAATAAGTGCACCAGTCGGAGCAGAAATTCGATGGCCTGTTTTGCTCACACGAGCATCTCTGGTTCTGTTGCTTGTACTCTATTATGGGGTCGAATGTGCCTTAGATGATGCATGTTCTTTTTCTTTGGTCTTTTTTGTCCCACAGCTCTATCTCAGGTTCTCCAGTGCCTGAGTGAAAAACCAATATAAATGCAAATCTGGTAGCCATTAATGCATTTTAAAGGCTTCAAATCAGCATTGCACTGTAATCAAAGCAACGAGATGGGGGGTTGTTATTTAGAATAAAAATATTTATGAAAATGAATACCTCTGATTGATCGGCCTTTGAAAAGCCGCGCTCGAGCGAATGAATAGAGGGCTGATAGAGCCGCTCTCATCGTCCAACCAAAGCTCATCAAGACCTCAAAATGTTTCTCATGTTTGGAACAAAACCTTGAAATGGCTTGTGGGTAAACAGGGCATAGATTTGAAGTTCATGTGAAGATGCCACCCAAGGTAACAACACAATGGACCAACTGTTGGACTTAAATTAATATATGACAAAGAAAGCTTTTGTTGCAAATTACATTATCAAATTACATTAGCACCGATCCTGGGGGGACAGAGCTTTCTCTGTCTCCGCCCCCACCCTCTGGAATGCTCTACCACCTCACCTCCGAACCTGCAAAAATATATCCACTTTCAAAACACTCCTCAAAACCCACCTCTTCAAAATTGCTTTTAATGTTTGATTGCTTTTAAATGTACTTCTTTTTGTTATCTCCTCTAAAACTGTAATTTTTACTTTGTGATGTTTTATTTGATGTTTTTATCTTCTGTACAGCGTCTTTGAGTGGTATGAAAAGCGCTTTATAAATAAAATGCATTATTATTATTATTATTATTATCAGTTTCAGATCAAGTCATCATATGCACTATTACAGATGTACAATTCATAAGCTAAATACAAATCGGTTTTGTACCCATACATTTAATTATAAACTCATTGAAGCTGTATGGATTGCTGCAGATGTTCATTTTCAACATGCTATTTGGTTTAGGTTTCCTGAAGGTTAATGCCAAAGTAGCTGATTCTTTTTTTCGTTTTTACATTTCCATTATAGTCTGTTGGGATCATTGGAAGCTGCAGAAACCCTGACTGATGTAGTTTTGTAGTTTTTTTCAGGTCACAGATGTGTTTTATGTAACATCACAAGCTAAATTCGTTTTTCAGAATTCTTTTCTATAAATGGGCAGATGTAGCTCAGCGGCATAGTTAGCTGCCTCTCGTTACGAAGGTTGAAGCTTCAATACAAGGTTCTGTTGTCCTTGCTCAATATACTGTGCAAGCGCCCCTGTGAATGGGTGGTCAGGACAAGTGAAGTCCATTTACCACCTATCGTTTTATGCTTAAAAAGACAGTGCTTAGTCTTCTACAGCAATAACTAGTTCACTTAATAGTTGCTTTACAAGTCAAGGTAATGGGTAACAGTTGTGGACTGTGCACCCAAAAATGTTTGTCATCTAAATATTGTTTTACGTTTAAGTCAAGTGGCGTCACAGGGCCTTCAATCTGTTGTCACCTCTTGATATTGAAACTTTCTCTCCAGCTAAAATGCTAATACCAGGTCCAATTGAATGAACACAGATCTGTCCTTCCATTTATTTGTTTTGTTGCTGCAGCATATGTACGCATGGTTTGGAACACCAACAAATCATTGGGAATAAAAGACGTTGAAACTATTTACATGTGAAATTAAGCTTCGCATCAAGATTGGAAAACAAGGAAGTACAGTTATCAGGGACAATGAAACTTCTTGCATTGAGGAATTTGGTTCGTAAATGTGTTTTGGAAGAGAGACAGAGGAGATGTGATGCAACTTTTCGGCTCCACCATCCAGCTGGTTTCTGCCTTGGTTACCTCGGCACTGTAGGCGGTGTTATTGCTTTAGATCTCACAGTGGGAAGGAATGGCATGTTGCTCATATAAATATACAGTCAATGATTCACACACATTTACACACATTCACAAAGAGTGGCAGAGGCAATATAACGAATGTTTCTCACAGCAAAGGGTTTAACCCATTCACATAGATCTGTCTTGATATTGAAATAAACATCTGTCAAAATTTGAAAACATATGTAAATACATACTTTATATATTACTGCCAAAACTTACGTCAAGGCCATAATTCCAAACACGTAATATGAATAAACAACATTTACCTTGGACCTCCAGCTTAATTCTCTCCCTCATCAAACCTCTGTTTATACAGTGTTGACAGGATTTGACACGTTTATATTCAATGCAAGCTCATTATGCATATCTTAAACTGAACATTTCCTTCATGTTCTTAATTATTCCCCAACTATAATCAGTCCACAGGCAACACTTGATCAGCACTAAACCTTGGATGAATAATCTGCCGCTCTAATTTGCATGAGCAAACAGCTTCCTTTATTCAGTCTCTGATTTAAAGTGTTCATCAAACAGATAGGCGTGCACCCTGGGACTCATTTCACCTTTTATTCTGCATTTTTATCCTAATTTGTCTTTTAATTTGTTATGTGCACAACCCTGTTTGCACCACTGATGTGATTTTTAACAAACAAAAAGCACAGACATCAACACACTGAGTTTCTTCATGTGTTCAGCTTGGATGTGTCTGTCTGTGCTCATCAGGCCTTCATTTGTTCTAAACAGAAACAAGGTGTAACATTTGTCCGACTCAGGTCTTGAATTAGTTTGGATGAGCCATCTGTAATTGGATAAAGCGGAGGGGAAGGCGGATTTGAAGTAGTCGGCAGTTTTGCTGCGGGAGGCTTCAGCAATGTTTAATTCAGCAGCTTGTAGCCAAAGGTGGAGGAGGAGAGAGAAGAGAGGAGGAGGAGGGGGGGGGGGCGAGCAGGAAGTCAGGGAGGGATAAGAAAGAAAGAAAGAGGACAGAGACATCCAGGGGTCTGAGATGCCATCAGGCACTGCCACAGGAAGTGTGCGATAAAGAAAATGTATGGAAGTGCAAAGGACATGGAAGGGGGTCTGTTGAGTTTAGCGTCAAAACAAATCGAGAAGGAGCAGACAGGTAAGCTGGCATTGAGGTCAAAGTGGATGTGAGGAAGAGCTGCCTCGTACAGGGACTGGAGTGGCTCGGATGAATCACGAAAACAGTGTACCCAGGTGCATGTCTCTTTCAAAACAGGAAAAAAATCTATCTATTATTAATGTGGTCTCTGCATCGCTTCAGCATGGTGCTTAGAAATCAGCTGATTATCATCAATTATAGTGATTTAACAAAAAACCAGTACAGAGCGAAAGCATAGGAGAAGCACAATTTGTTTAGCTTATTCATCCACTTACTTCTGCTTCAAGAGTCAGTGATTTATTTACTTAATCATAACATTTTTCAGCTTCAGATTTAGAAGAATCAAAATACACTGTTTTATGAAAAAAGAAAAACAATCTTATGGCGCTTTCACTCACAGAGAATGGGTTTAGATAATATTGTCATGTGGTTTCTCGAAGCCATGCATAAATCCACCTTAAGCATTCAGGCGCCAACAGTGGCAGAAAGTAAAATATCTCTGAGCAAGCTGAAACACAGAGCTGGGTGACAGTCATTTGCAGCAACAGTCGACTGATAAAGTGAGTGAGAGCGAGAGAGAGAAAGAGAGGAAGAAACAGAATCTTCTGTTATCAAGTCCCCCCAGCGAAGCAGGATATTAGAAGATGGTCCAGGTCAAGCTTGAGTAATAGTTTGGTTTAAATATCATAAAGCATTAAAAATTTTGACAGTTAAGAGGTTGTCTGTGTCCTGGACCTTTTTTGGAAAATGGTTCCAAAGGAGAAGAGTTTCCCTGCTTAAGAAGTTCTACCTCCCATATTACTTTTGAACCTCTTTTCTACCTGATTGGCCCTTTTGCTAGTTCTGGGCTTGTGGGGTGTTTGACCAATCAGAATCAATTTTTTGTTGTTAAAATGTTAAAAATAGCCTGTATTTTGGAGGAGCAGGAGGATGAGTAATAGTAACCAGGGCATAATATGAGTGAGTGGATTCACATTGTGAGCACAGGTTGGCATTGCAGTCTCTTCTGAACCAATCAGGATGAAGTGTAAAGTTTAACCCTGTGGTGCATAGTGGTCACTACAGCGGACGCCTGTATAAAAGTAATTTACTCCTAAATTCAGTTGTTCATGTGGTGGAAATTCATATTAGCCTGTGTCAGGATATTTTTGTTCTTCTTAGGGCCTGAAAAAATGTTTTCAATTTTTTTTCCAAACATATATTTTTTAGCATGTTATAGACAAACTTTTGAGGGTGAAAAAGCTTATTCGTTATAAATGAATCTGTGTTAAAATGGATGAAAGAGAGTAAAAAAGTTTTGCAAAACATTGAAAAAAGACTACTCAAGAAAATAAAAGAGAAGTCAAATAAAAAAAAGAGTCATATTTGCATTAAGTTCACACTGTTTTAAGTTGAATGCTCAGTTACAAATATTTAAAAAAAAAATTGAAAACTTTTTTTCATGCCTTAAGACAAATGAAAACACTCAAAGGAAAAATCCTGACAGTAACTTTCATAATTCATGCATTAGAGGGTTAAAGAAGTTTACAGATGCAGAAAGAATTGTAAGACCACTGCTGCTTGTACTGGCTTTAGAGCATGAGAATGCTTTGTTTTATTTGAATATCTATTTTGAGCCTTTAGTTTCAAGTCCAGATCCATCCACTCATATTTAAACCATCTCATCTGCCTTCAGACACAGTACTAAGTTTCAAAATCTGCCAAACTATAATGCATTCTCCAAAACAAAAACAAAAAAAAACGATGTAATTTTGGCAGGATACTTTAAAACATACATATTTAAAGCATTTTCGAAATGATATTGTCAGAAGGTAGTGTGACAATTCAGATTAAATGACTCATGAGCATTCATCCACCAGAGAGGATGCTGGCTGTTTTTCTCGTGTTCTGGCAGCAGACGTGGATTCCCATTTGCTGACTGAGGCAGGAACCACTTCCAACGGTTGGAATTTGAGCGCCCGCTTCGGCCAATCAGCCGGGCTGAAATTACAGCACAGCTTGTGTCTGATGGGCACCAATTGGACTGTTATTTTCTTTCAGAAACTTTTCCTCTCTTTTTTATTGTGAAGGGCTGAAAGTATGTGACATTGGGCTGGAAAATATACAAAAGATGCTGAACTTTAACTTCAGGTGGATTTTACAAGGTGACACATTCATTCAATATTTTGAGTCTGGCTTCTGCAGGTTTCTCTTTTACACACAGAAAAAAAAAACAAATTGTTGTTGTGACGCTACACTGTAATTACAATCACAGGAGCAGCTCTGATACTGGGTGTTGATCCCTGTTCTATAGCTGCTGAAGTTTGGGAGAATCAACAGGGGCTGATCTTGGGAGGGAGTCCGTGCCACTTCCTTTCTCTTCCTGTTGGTAAAAAGCCCCCGCTGTGGGACGACTTAATTACTGGCAAGGAAGGGATGGTAATTAAAGGAGGAACAGGAGGCTAGAAGAAACTGTCAGGGTTAAGTACTGACTAATTCAATGCGTGGGACGGCTGTGCCACTCTCTCTTGAGACTGGAAATACAACACCACCACAAGAACAGTGAGCTCTGAAGAGATGAGAGAAGATGCAGCAGCCATCTCTTATATCTCTCAAGCTGCTAAACAATACCTGATATTCTGGAGTGAGTCACTACGTAGAGAATATCAAACTTACGATGAGTCATACAAGAAGAAATAATATAATATCAAACGGGAAACTGTTGACCATGAAATGAATAAGGCACGTGTACCTTTCATTCACTAGACTTACTCTTTATTAAAGTCGACTGCACGATTAGACCTTCAGGTTAAAGTGAAGAAGACTGCTGTTTCCTAAACCTTCTATGTTCAACAGAATGAGAACTACTATTTGTGTTTCTCTAAAACGTACAAAACAACCAACACTTAGAGGTCAGGGAGATGTCAGTCAAGCATGAAGTGTACAAACACTCCACAGTCACAGGAAAAGGTCTGATCAAACTGAATACACCTGTGTAGGTGTTCTGAAGAGAAGCTTTGAAAGAGAAAACAGGCAGAAAAAAAACAGTATAATAGTTCTTCAATAAAAGGGAAAAACACAATCTTTTGAATGTTGAGGCTTTTGTTATGACTTTTACGAGACTCTTGAGTATGACCATATAAAAAAGCTTTATGTCTCTAAGTCAAAGCTCCTGCGAGGAGTTTTTACCTGTCTAAAAAAACAGAATAAAATCACTGCTGTTTTGTCCAAATGACCTACAAAAGCAATCCAGGCTATCAGCGTAAAGACTGATCCTTCCTTTGTGGGTGTTTTTAAAGTCTGAAACCAAAAAATGATGAGAACATGATTTTCAACTCCAAAAAAATTGCTATTGTGCTCTTGTAGCATTTTAGAAACCCTTAATTTAGCCACTTTCTTAAATGACTTATCTTAGCTGCTGTCTCTTTAAGGTACCCCACTCCTAAAACCCTCTTAACTCTGTTTGGCCAGTCCTGTGGAGACCTGTCAAGGGCAGAGCTCTGGAAAAAGACCTTAATGTTCGAGGCCCACCCCTTTAATGTATTATGAACTAGTTATTTGGAGATGTTTGAAAGCCAGCAAATTCAGTACAGACTTCCAAAATTGTCACTTCATATCCATGTACTAGACATGGGAACAGACGTTACCCCCTTTGTATCACCCTCAGCATAACACCCACTCTCAAACAACCTTCAATAAGCTGTTTATTCGACTGTCAAAATAAATCAGGGGGAGAATTTTTGTTACCAAACACTACTTACATATGCTCAAAAAGATAAGATAAGATAATCACTTGTTATTCCACAATGGGGGAATTTACAGTGTTACAGCAGCAAAGAGCATATAATGCAGACATAAAGTGACAACTGTACACAGTAAAAGTAAAAAGAGAGAAAACAATGTACAATAAAGATAGATATCAAGTATGGCCTTGTTTTTATAAATAAATCAGCTGTGGGCTGCAGTCCAGACAAAAAAGTAATTAGTTAAGAAATTAGGAGTATCAGTTTGTCCTCAAGGGACCAAGTTAAAATTCCTTACAGGAGCTTTAATTTAAGTTTTTATTTTTTCCGAATAAATGACAAAATTTACTTGTATTGGGAAAATTTGCATGAGGTTAATGTATAAAATATTGACCAAGACATTTTTTTTTTTTTTTAATTTTAACCCTCTGATGCATGAATTATGAAAGTCAGTGTCAGGACTTTTCCCTTCAGTGTTTTTATTTGTCTTAAAGCATGGAAAAAAAAAGATTTCATTTTTTTTTTAATATTTGTAACTGAACATTCAACTTAAAGTGTGAACTCAATGGAAATATGACTTATTTTTTTGTTTGACTTCTTTTCTGTTTTTTTTTGGTAATTTCATGAATATTTTTTTTAAATGCTTTGCAAAACATTTGAACTCTCTTTCATCCATTTTAACACTGAATAATTTATAGTTATTATGCTGTTTTACCCTCAAATGTTTGTCTATTACTTTTTTTAAAATATATTTTTATATTTGGAAAAGGAATTCAAAACAAATTTTCAGGCCCTAAGAAGAATAAAAATATCTTGACACAGGCTAATATGAATTTCCACTACATGAACCATTGAATTTAGGAGTAAATAACTTTTAAATAGGTGTCCACTGTAGTGACCGCTATGCACCACAGGGTTAATATACAAAGAACACCCTAAATTACATATGTGTTGTTATATGGCCATAACTAAGTCCATTCAGAGCCATCTGGATCAAGGGATTGATGAAAGATCCTGTAGCTTTGTGGAAGAACAAGCTGTGATATTTGAAAAAAAAACAAAAACACATTTACTGTATGAATATGAATAGATGCTACTAGTCACACAAGTGTGAATGACACAAACAAATAGCCAAATCTGGTAATTACCCTTAAATCATGCCTATAAATGCAGATAAATTACAGTTTGTTTATTTTTTACTCTTCATGCAGAAATAAGATACAAAAAACTGTAGTGTTTGAGCAGACTTTTTCAGCTGAACACCTCTGTAGCTATTCCTTCACCCTCTTACTTTACTTTTATGCACTCAGTGTGCCGTAATACTGGTGTGTCTGACCCACACAAACCCATCAAAGTTTATTCTGGCCTCCTACAGAACGTTTGAGTCAGTCGACTCCCTGCAAAACACTAAAAATGTACGTAGGTGCTTTTATAACTCTGTTTGAAAATGTGGTGGATAAAAGACGTTGAATTCAGAAAGGTATCGTGTCTAAAGCCTTTCTGAGTAAGTCCTTTGTGGTATGGTTTTCCTATCATTTTGGCTGTTTGCCCACTTCAGTATTGGTCCAGTGAATTTTGGATCATAGGGTTTATGTGTTTGGACTTACTAACTGGATTTTTCAAGTTTTGAATTACAGTTTTCTAAATCATATACAAGCCAGATTTTCAATTGTGAGGGATTTTGTGACACTGGTGTGGTCGATTTCAATCACTGTCATAAACCACTCGATATATTCCAAAATTTAAAAACACTGAACAAATTGACTTTATCTCAAATTGGTCAGAATATGTTGACTTTATTTTTTATTCTTGTGCACCAACAATTTGATTCCAAGATGCAGAGGATAGGCCTAGTGATTTTGAAAATTGGCACCACATAACAAATGTGCCCTAGACTAAAGGTTGATATGGTGGGAAATCGACAATGATTGCTCAGATTATCTCGTCTTTGTTCCTTTTGTGCTGAACACAAACGGACTACCATACATGTTCTTCACAAAGGATAAACATATTGATGTCTGAATCAGGCCGAAAGGTATGCTGTGTGCTTTGGGAGCTTTACAGAAAAAGGTTTAGACTCTGCTCGCCTTATTTCCAGGAAGGTAGTCGTGATCTCTCGGGGCTCGCACAGCCCGGACCTGATAAGTGGGTCTAACAAGTAATGACATGTTTCTCATTTTCAGACTAGAGGCAGAGGAGTAAGAATACTTTAGATTACCAGTGATGTGTTCATGCTTGTCTCCGCTTTTACACTTGTGACATGACATTTCACAGCTGACTTCAAAGAGAAACAGAATAGTTGGAAAACAGACCGACAGTTAAAGAGAAAGGCGTCTTTTATTGACCAACAGGGATGATTCGACTTTTTCTTAATTAAAAGTTCTTCATATCGACACTCTACCTTCTGATTGTACATCAAAGCCTTTTTTTATCTTGACTCAGACTTGGATTTTCACCTTTAAAGAAACTGTTGACAAACAAAGGCCACTTAAGCTCTTGATCTGGGGCCTTAATCATCAAGGTCACATCAGATCATTTTAGATCGATTTTTGTCTTTTAATCTCAAAAGGGTTTTGACTGATCTTGAAATAATGACATTAAAACTGAATCCTCCTCATGATTTTTGCAGTTAAGTTAGATAACCAGTGACAAAAATGGCTGTTTTTTATATTTTAGTGCACATTTTTGGATGTTTGGGTTGGATTTTTCATATGAGAGAAAGAAGGTGTTTGGCTCTCACCTAGAAGAGGTTGTTTATAGCTCTGTGGGTAGGGTTTTTTTCATTAGTAATCAGATAATTTCCTGCTCATGATATCTTTTATTATTATCAGAGAAGACAAGGCATAATAAGCTGAAGTGCTTTTTGAGATGGAGAAACTTTTAAACCAAGTTTGACTTGCTAAAGTGCAATTTCTTAACTGCTCTTCAAGGACAATACAGTTACACTTTTTAAAAATGGTGGATCCTATACAATCCAGTTTTTGCATGAACACATTACATTTTTGTATAACAGCTAAGCTCTTCTCTGGGGAATAATAAAAAAATATGTTATGATAATCAGTTTTTTCACTTTAGCAAATTTGCTAATTGTTACGATACATTTGAGATCAGCAGTTTACCTTTTTTTAAATTCAAGAGCAGATTTTGTTTTGGTTTCTAAAAAGTTAAAGAAACCAGATAGTTTTAGCTTATATCTATGATAAATTACAAGTGTATAAGCTCATTAGGCATCTCATTTTAAGTTTTAGGGAATCACTTGCTTAATTTTTATTAAATTGAATTTGAGGCAGGGGGAAAAATACATACCGTTTATTCTAATTTGGATTAGTAAATGAAAAAGCAACAACCCAGAGACAATCTTTTCACTGTTTAATTCCATCTTGTTGGTATGAAAAAGACTTAGATCGTTTAGTAAGGTGCAGCATGATTTTATGATTGCAGTTTCATATCCGCTTTGGTTTTTAGTTTAAATGTTGAGGTCAAAATGTGAAACCAGAATGCTTTTTTTGAGAGGCACAAATATCCAGGACAGACAGCATGAAAAAGTTCCTGAATTTCACTTTCACATTCAAAGGTTTCTTCTTGTGTGGGAACAGTTGCTGTCTAAGGTGCTGAAATCAATTCCCAACTGCCTTTTTTTGCCTCATCACTTTCTGCTGCAATCCTGAACTTTTGAAAGAGAGAAAAAAAAGGATCTCTCACCTTAGGACCAGGAAAATATGTTCAGATGATCCATTTTCATGATTCGATCTTAAAGGTTTGTTTGATGTCAGGACAGGAACTGGTTTGTACAGATATCCATGATTTAAAGACATGGGAGTAAATACAAAGCAGATTGCACTCCAGAAGATAAAACAGTACAGGAATTATTAAATTGAAAGAGATGGTCTTTATTTTACTCATTGGAACAATGGCCTTCACTGTGCATAGCAATCATCAACCTAATGCTGTTTTATTTGGGGTTTGAGTGGCAGTTATTGTGGGGCAAATTGAGTTCAGCAGCAAATGGATGGGCTACAATAAGCTGCATCTAGGACACAGACAATAACACTCGTTTCTTTTTATGGCATGAATGCCTTGACCTTGGTCGATTTTTTTGTTATATGTGCGCTGAGAGAGCACTGTTCTGGATTTCATTACAGGACAAAGAAAGGGATGAGGTGTTTCATCAGCTGTAAACAGAAANAGTCCATTCAGAGCCATCTGGATCAAGGGATTGATGAAAGATCCTGTAGCTTTGTGGAAGAACAAGCTGTGATATTTGAAAAAAAAAAAAAAACAAAAAACACATTTACTGTATGAATATGAAAAGATGCTACTAGTCACACAAGTGTGAATGACACAAACAAGTAGCCAAATCTTGTAATTACCCTTATATCATGCCTATAAATGCCGATAAATTACAGTTTGTTTATTTTTTACTCTTCATGCAGAAATAAGATACAAAAAACTGTAGTGTTTGAGCAGACTTTTTCAGCTGAACACTTCTGTAGCTATTCCTTCACCCTCTTACTTTACTTTTGTGCACTCAGTGTGCCGTAATACTGGTGTGTCTGACCCACACAAACCCATCAAAGTTTATTCTGGCCTCCTACAGAACATTTGAGTCAGTCGGCTCCCTGCAAAACACTAAAAATGTACGTAGGTGCTTTTGTAACTCTGTTTGAAAATGTGGTGGATAAAAGACGTTGAATTCAGAAAGGTATCGTGTCTAAAGCCTTTCTGAGTAAGTCCATTGTGGTATGGTTTTCCTATCATTTTGGCTGTTTGCCCACTTCAGTATTGGTCCAGTGAATTTTGGATCATAGGGTTTATGTGTTTGCACTTACTAACTGAATTTTTCAAGTTTTAAATTACAGTTTTCTAAATCATATACAAGCCAGATTTTCAATTGTGAGGGATTTTGTGACACTGGTGTGGTTGATTTCAATCACAGTCATAAGCCACTCGATATATTCCAAAATTTAAAAACACTGAACACATTGACTTTATCTCAAATTGGTCAGAATATGTTGACTTTATTTTTTATTCTTGTGCACCAACAATTTGATTCCAAGATGCAGAGGATAGGCCTAGTGATTTTGAAAATTGGCACCACATAACAAATGTGCCCTAGACTAAAGGTTGATATGGTGGGAAATCGACAATGATTGCTCAGATTATCTCGTCTTTGTTCCTTTTGTGCTGAACACAAACGGACTACCATACATGTTCTTCACAAAGGATAAACATATTGATGTCTGAATCAGGCTGAAAGGTATGCTGTGTGCTTTGGGAGCTTTACAGAAAAAGGTTTAGACTCTGCTCGCCTTATTTCCAGGAAGGTAGTCGTGATCTCTCGGGGCTCGCACAGCCCGGACCTGATAAGTGGGTCTAACAAGTAATGACATGTTTCTCATTTTCAGACTAGAGGCAGAGGAGTAAGAATACTTTAGATTACCTGTGATGTGTTCATGCTTGTCTCCGCTTTTACACTTGTGACATGACATTTCACAGCTGACTTCAAAGAGAAACCGAATAGTCGGAAAACAGACCGACAGTTAAAGAGAAAGGCGTCTTTTATTGACCAACAGGGATGATTCGACTTTTTCTTAATTAAAAGTTCTTCATATCGACACTCTAGCTTCTGATTGTACATCAAAGCCTTTTTTTATCTTGACTCAGACTTGGATTTTCACCTTTAAAGAAACTGTTGACAAACAAAGGCCACTTAAGCTCTTGATCTGGGGCCTTAATCATCAAGGTCACATCAGATCATTTTAGATCGATTTTTGTCTTTTAATCTCAAAAGGGTTTCTTGAAATAATGACATTAAAACTGAATCCTCTTCATGACTTTTGCAGTTAAGTTAGATAATCAGTGACAAAAATGGCTGTTTTTTATATTTTAGTGCACATTTTTGGATGTTTGGGTTGGATTTTTCATGAGAGAAAGAAGGTGTTTGGCTCTCACCTAGAAGAGGTTGTTTATAGCTCTGTGGGTAGGTTTTTTTTTATTATCAATCAGATAATTTCCTGCTCATGATATATTTTATTATTATCAGAGAGGACTAGGCATAATAAGCTGAAGTACTGTTTGAGATGGAGAAACTTTTAAACCAAGTTTTACTTGCTAAAGTGCAATTTCTTAACTGCTCTTCAAGGACAATACAGTTACACTTTTTAAAAATGGTGGATCCTATACAATCCAGTTTTGCATAAACACATTACATTTTTGTATAACAGCTAAGCTCTTCTCTGGGGAATAATAAAAAAATATGTTATGATAATCAGTTTTTTCACTTTAGCAAATTTGCTAATTGTTATGATACATTTGAGATCAGCAGTTTACCTTTTTTTTTAATTCAAGAGCAGATTTTGTTTCTGAGAAGAAGTTAAAGAAACCAGATAGTTTCAGCTTATATCTATGATAAATTACAAGTGTATAAGCTCATTAGGCATCTAATTTTAAGTTTTAGGGAATAACTTGCTTAATTTTTATTAAATTGAATTTGAGGCAGGGGGAAAAATACATACCGTTTATTCTAATTTGGATTAGTAAATAAAAAAACAACAACCCAGAGACGATCTTTTCACTGTTTAATTCCATCTTGTTGGTATGAAAAAGACTTAGATCGTTTAGTGCAGCATGTTTTTATGATTGCAGTTTCATATCCGCTTTGGTTTTTAGTTTAAATGTTGAGGTCAAAATGTGAAACCAGAATGCTTTTTTTGAGAGGCACAAATATCCAGGACAGACAGCATGAAAAAGTTCCTGAATTTCACTTTCACATTCAAAGGTTTCTTCTTGTGTGGGAACAGTTGCTGTCTAAGGTGCTGAAATCAATTCCCAACTGCCTTTTTTTGCCTCTTCACTTTCTGCTGCAATCCTGAACTTTTGAGAGAGAAAAAAAAAGGATCTCTCACCTTAGGACCAGGAAAATATGTTCAGATGATCCATTTTCATGATTCGATCTTAAAGGTTTGTTTGATGTCAGGACAGGAACTGGTTTGTACAGATATCCATGATTTAAAGACATGGGAGTAAATACAAAGCAGATTGCACTCCAGAAGATAAAACAGTACAGGAATTATTAAATTGAAAGAGATGGTCTTTATTTTTACTCATTGGAACAATGGCCTTCACTGTGCATAGCAATCATCAACCTAATGCTGTTTTATTTGGGGTTTGAGTGGCAGTTATTGTGGGGCAAATTGAGTTCAGCAGCAAATGGATGGGCTACAATAAGCTGCATCTAGGACACAGACAATAACACTCGTTTCTTTTTATGGCATGAATGCCTTGACCTTGGTCGATTTTTTTGTTATATGTGCGCTGAGAGAGCACTGTTCTGGATTTCATTACAGGACAAAGAAAGGGATGAGGTGTTTCATCAGCTGTAAACAGAAAATAGTAAACAGGGGGACTTAACATTTGAAATTGAACTGTGTGAGAAAAGAGATGAAATCATCCCTTGGCTTTTGTGGGTGTAATGTAAACTATTTTTCAAGGTGATCATTCAGCTGCATGTTTTTTCTCCCTCTATGTGAAGAAAAAGCAATCAAGATATGATGATGAAGACGGGTTTCACTTGAATGAGACTCGGTCTCCCCCATCCCATTATTTGTTGTGATGGCTCATTATGATTTCCATGCACTTCTTGCCCACACACTCACAGTAGTTCATCAGCACTTTTCCTCAAATTACACAGATAATTAGAATCAAACACACGCCCTTGCCGCTCACGAGTGCATTCGCTTCCGGTGCCATGTCCCATCACATTTATCAAATTAAAGTGAATTAAGAGATTGTTTTTGATTAAATCCATTTTTGTGTCATTGCATCATGATAATTACAAAAGAACAACCAAGAAAGCCCTTTAGAAATCAATAAGATTGTGTGCAGAAGTTACTCTGGTAAATACTGCCTTCTTATAGTCAACTATGTAAATGTTGCAATGTTGGCTTTTTTTGCTCTGAAACTGCTGAACTAACTATTTTTTTGTATCAACTGTGTAATCATGACATTATGCTAATTGAATTCAGATATTTGTAAATTATATTGGGGTCAGTCTATTCTCTGTGGATGGAAGTTTTTTAAAAGATCTGGAAACAGATCTTTAGCCTTTTTTTAAACATAAATTGTATTTTACTCTTATCTCTACAGCAGTGTTGGGCAGTAATGCGTTGCCAGTAAAGCATTGCAGCACTAATGATACTTTTACTGGTAACAAGTCACGTAACAAACTCCTCTTGAAAATCCAGTAATAAGTTATAGTTACTTTCCTTACTTAATAAGTAACTTGTTACTCCCTTACTGCTGTTATCAACCCACAAATCATAAAAAAAAAATAAAAATCGCAGATTAATTTCATTGGGCGTGTCAGCCAAGCAGCGAAGAGGTTTGCTTCATGGTTGCCAGGTATGGGGAATTGTTCATCTTAGGCGCTTCCATGGATGTTTATTTTTTTGGCTGATGGACTTGTTTATTCAATTGTTGTCTTACATACCTGGCAACACCCTGACTGGCTTGAAAGATGGAGCAGTACGCATTTCCTTTCAGCAACTGGAAATATGCCTATTACTTAAGTTTTGCCAAGGGGAAAGATGACAAGAACACTGTTGTTATATGTAAAATGTGTCCCCATACTAGGTCTCTTTCAACTTAGACTGAATTTGAAAAATCATATCTTAATATCTCGCCCTCAGCCTGTGTGATGAATTTATAGTCTGTAGCAAAAACGCACCTGCCGGGAATTTCATTGATGATATTCACACATAGGCCATGTGCAAACTCAGAATAATGAGGAAAAAGGGCACAATTACCAATTGTATGGGGTATAAAGGAAAGTAATTCAGTCAGTAGTGGAATATATCACTGGTTGCAGAGAGTATTAAGTACAGTACTATTATTACCGTTGAAAAAGCACAGAGTAATGAGTAATATGTTCTTCTTTTTTTCAGTAACGGGCCCAACACTGATCTGTCATTTACCAGAAAAGGTCTCTTTGTATATTGTTGTAAAAAGCAAAGGATTGTTAGGGTAAAAAAAAATACGGTAATGATTTTTTGAATGAAGATACAGTACATACAGTAAAAGTTTTTGCTATACAATTTACAGCATCTTCTCTACATTTCACTTTTTCCAAAACCTAACAAAAGGTAGAATCTTTCAGTCTAAACCAAAAGTTGTTAGAACATTTTTTATGTCTCCAACAAACAGTCCAATGGTGTAAATTTTTTCTTTCAACTAATTCCTTCCTCCCTGTGCTCTGTTTGCCCGCCCTTTCCTTCCAAGTGCCCTGACAACAGAACGGTCATTATCGGCCCAATGCCACCGTTTTACACAGATGGACTCAGCAGGCATCGTGGCACGCATGGTGTCACAACTTGAAAAGATGTTGTAGCCATTTGTGAAAAATGTTGACCGCAGGATTCAACATCTTTTTATAATTTCCCAACTGTCAGTTGCCACCATTGTGCCTCACATAATAACCATCAGAAAAAAAGTATGATAGTTCAGTGCCACAAATGGGTTGTATTTTAGATAGAGCATATTCACCAAGGCGTCAAGGCGTCAAGGCGTCAGTTATCTCATCCCTCAAATGGGATGTGGTTTTATGAATTCATCATCTGCCACATCAGATGTTTGAAAGTGCGAATGAGGACAAGTTTAAGGACATTAGCTGTCACTCAATGAAAAATTCAACCCCCTCCCAGTTGGACGGAGTGTATAGTATCATCATTACTTTGACAGACACGTGAGAACATTGGCTGTGAGTTTAAAGCGATTTACTGTTAACGCGCATCTAATTTTATCTATACCCATTAGCTTGGAAGATTCACTTGGATATTTTTACATGGCCTCTCTTGCTGATGGTATCTTCTTTTCTATTTCAAAATAGCCCTTTTCAATTTCCTGCACTATTTACTCTGCTGTGTTTGGAAATCTTACCCATGCCAGTGTTGAAGCAAGAATAAATAAAACAAGCAGAAGCGAACAGTCCAGGCCAACCAAAATCACATCCATCCTCCCTCAATGTGCACTGAAGCGGAGGATTAAGATTCATTCTGTAATATTTTAAATGGTTTTGGTGGTTGGAATTTATGCAGGATTCAATTGTATCTCTGTCTCTTTGATTTATTTCTGTGCGTTCTCTTCTATTGCCTTGAAAGGCCCGGGATGTTTTCTTGCTTTTAATTCATCAGGCTGCTGCATTATACGATGGCAGCACAGGGACAAGGGTTTCAGACTTTAAATACAGATGTTGACATGTCACTGAAGACGGTATTACTCCACCGTAAAGAACATGGGCATGCAGGTCACATATATGCGTAACCATTAATTGTGAGTATCATATGGTCTCTGCTTTAGCTTAGTCCACTCAAACTTACAACATGAAGGGCTCTTAGAAGGTATTTCTTTTTTTGGCTATATATGGTCAAGCTTCCTCTTTCCAAATTGGCTCGGAAAAGTCTCCTGTGCCCCGTGACCTTAAACATATGCTGTGGTGGAAAAGGCTGGCCTTGCCTCCGAACACTGAATATCTGCCAAGAATTCAGACCTATCAGAAGCGCACTCTTCCCCTTTCCAAAGGGAAATCAGCTGATATGTACACTCACAGTGCTTGGCTGAGTAGATGAAATGATATCAGAGACATCTTCTCTGTTGGCTAGTGAGGAAAGTACTGTATAGAATATGGATTTGAGCCAACTTAGAATGTTTACAGCTATACAAAAGATGGTGTTTCCCCTATGTTTTCAACAAAAAGCCGAGCTTTAACAAGCATATAACTTGAGCTAAGGCCAGTTGCAGACTGATATGATCTGTTTTCTGTTTTTTTTAATTTTTTTATTAACATAACAGCGATTAGTGCTTGTTGTCGAGGTCTTTCTCAGTCTGTCAGGGTTTTAATCCACATCTGCTCACGACAATACATGATCAGAAATCATTACCTGGACAAGCACAGACTCAAACAAGGCATTACAAAAATATTTATGAAAAAAGTGACTTAGGTCTGAATAGCCACTTTCTCTATAATCACGCTATGTATGGGGATGAACTTTGTTCACAGCAGTTTAGAAGATATTAAGATCATGAGTTGGTCCATCAGAGGCTCAGCTCAAGTGATTGACGGGTCGGGCTCCCTAATCCTGTTAGTGAGGAGGTTCAAAGCCGGTTTCTTTAATTCAAATATGGCTCCTGCTAATGAAAGTCTTCATAACTCTCCTTGGGAACCAATGGGCAACATAGCGGGAACTACGTCCATTAGTTACATAGTTAATGGCTCTGACTAATCATAGGGCTTGTTGTCCTCATTATTATGGTGCTTGGCTACTTTTAAGAGGAGCTGACATCAGGTTCTGTGTGTAGGCTTCTTAAAAAGGCTACACAGACCAGGCTTTACACTTATTATTTTCAAGCTCTCGTGACAAGTTTAACATAGAAACTAGTGGTGGGTGGATCAATCTAAAATATCAATATTTTGATCTCAACGTTGTTGTCGGTATTAATCAATACTTGTAGTGGGATCGATACTAGAAATTATCAGCACATAACTGATTTCCTAAGTATAATTATGTTTCTATAGTAGCTCATCTACCAGTATGTGCAAGCTGTTTGATCAAAGTGGTGCATTTTAATTTTCAATTATCCACGGACACTCAAATGTAGTGTTTTACTCAAAGCAGAGAAAAATTAAAGCACATGATTATTTTCTTGTTGAAAAATTATTTACTTTCATCCATGAACAGAAGCATTAGTTTTAGTGTTTGGGTATTATTTTAGATTAATTTGAAACATTTCTTTCCAATGTAAAATGTTTTGATATCCATATTGTTATTAGCAAGATCAACTCTATATTTACTTTTTTGGCCACAGTGTCAACAAGCAGAGTTGTAATGTGGGGGAAGTTGTGTGTTGTAGCTGGTGTTGGTTTTACTGCTGGTAGTAAATCAACATTGTTCTGTTTTTTTGACTGACTGAAATCAAGCATTTCCCACATTTTTATTCTGGCTGTTTTGGTGGTTAATTCCATGCTGGCAACAAGTGAATTGCAAAAATCACCAGTAAATCATTTTTTAATCATGCCTCAGAAGCAGTTCTCAACCTTGTAATGGGAGATGCACCAGGTGTGTGCCCTAATGTGCACAGTAATCACCAGTAAATCATGTGAATTTGAGAGACACTCACTCACTAAATCATAAAAGCCCCTCCCTGATAGGAAGTTTGTCTTCGCAGGAGGCAACCTCTGAAGAGCGTTGCATATGCTTGTACATGTAGCCTGCTGGGCCACATGGCGATCGAAATGCAGTTACATTTAACCTACATCCGTTGAAATGTTTCATATCCAAGTAGATGAGATCATACAGCATGGTGGTGTCTGAGTGGGAACACCATGTACAGAATGAAAGAGAATAAGTCAATACTGTGTGGGAAGACAAAATCGCTTCACAAAGTCATTCATGGGGGAATTACCGTTATTGGATCAAAGTCTCCCCCGTTCCTTGCAGCCTGCCAGCGTTTTTCTGTCGAGGCCCTCCTGCTGCATCACTATCACTCAGCAGAGCCTGGCTCTATGATGAACAGTGTGGCAAAGATTCAATTAATGATTTCTATAGAATATATAATGGGCTTTTGTAAATAATTTAAGATGCTGTAATGTAAAATCTCCATTAAAATGATCATTAGCTAATTAATTTTAATAGGGAAGTATTATGGCTAAAGAAAAGTGATATCACGATGAGGAGAATGATCCCCCCCCCCACTCCTCTCCCTTCCCCTCAGTCTCCACGTTTGATTGGCTGGCATTATACTCCAAGCTGTCATCAAGCTGTGCACCAGTTATTACTTTAGATTTGTATTGATTTTTCTTCTTCCAGTCTAGCACAACACAAGGATTGTTGTCGCCTTTTCAGCAGACACACTTTCTCACTTATTTTTCACTCTTTCATCCTTAAAACAAGTGACGCAAATCTATCAGACAACCATAACACAAATAATCTTTATCCCTTGCTTTTGTTAACATCTATTTTCTATCGTGCAAAGCATAAACATTCCCCGTGTGATAGTTGACATTAACTAAGAAATCACACTCCTCTTTTTATTGTTGCTTTTTTTTTTTTTTCCAAAAAAGGTCTTTTGATGGATTATTATGTTTATGCAAAAGAGAGCAGACGCTCATTAGCATAGCCTTTATCTCTGTGTCACAATGTTTTGTGTAAACAGTGTTAGAGATATGGAAATGTGGAAGTAAACAACCTAACAGAATTGTTAAAAAAGCACAACTTGATCATCTTTTTCACAGTCGTTTAACAAATCAATGCTTTTGTAATAAAGTAGTTCCAAATTACAATAGCCTTTTCCTTGGCCACTTAACATATTGTTTATATTTTTTAAGGGGACTTGAATAACAATGAGGTGGAAGGACAAAGCTTTATAAAATATGTGGATAAGTACAGTCAAAAGATCATGAGGAGATGCTGCTTGTGAATTAAAGAGGGGGGTGTTGTGTGTTCCCATATTCAAAACATTGACATAAATGAACAGTGCTAGATGTCCATATTTATTGTGTGAAGATTTTCAAACTGCTCCATAATTTATAGAAATCTCCGAATCTATCTGTAAAGTGCAAAAAAATGTAAAATTAGCACAATATCTTTGGGAGACTTGTTAATATGATGAGGTCATCTCATAAGGATCTCTTAACTGGTTAATGTCATGCTGGAGGGGCTGCATGGACCTCAAACACTAAGGTCTGAATATATTTCTCTACTCCCTGGTAGGCCAGTCAGAAAGGGGGGAGTTTTTTGAGAGTGGAGCCTTAAATGGACAGCAACTAAAATCTAGTATTTCAGACAAAGGCTGCAATAGGGTTTTTTCAAAGCACCCGTGTGAGAAAAAATACATTTTTTCTTAGCTGTAAAACATGTAAAACTACTATAGAGGTAGCATAGGGACATTTCAAAGCCCCAAAGAGCAGGATAACCCCTCTTGAAAGGATATGCATCAATATTTAACTGAATCAAACAATTAAAATAAAGTTGTTGGTGAACCCACTGACATAAGAAGGTGAAGCATAATGAAATACAAACAAACTAATTAAGATACGTAGATAACAGAAACCCTATTGATGGATATAATCAAACAGAAAGATGCAGGGGCAGCATCAAAATAACAAAGAATTAAGGCTTGTAGTTGGAATACCAATAAGAGCAATTAAAATGCTGTCCTGTAAGCATGAAGCTGCCATGCAAACAAATTTTGACTCAGCTTGAGCTGTTTCAAGCCTTCCGTGCAGGGATCAGATACACAGCAGTTGATGTCTCTTCTCCTCTGATTTGTTGCCGCAAATGGACCGTTACCCTCGGGAGTATTTTGTTATGTGACAATAAATTTGTCTAAAGTAGATAGTTTAAAACGGTGTTGTTGTGCCGTATCCTTTTCAACCAGCAATTGACAGATTAGTCAAGTCATCCTTTGCAAACAAGTAGTGGAACAAATGACTAAAAATGAAAGGTTCATCGTTCATCAAAGCATGAAAGAGGATGCTGTCTGTTCCTTCTCATATAAGGAGAAGCAGACAAATCTCCAGGAGTAAATCAGTGGCCTTGAAGACACACACAGCTCATTCCAAAGAGGCACAAATTTCACAGGTACCCAGAGAACAAGTATTTCAAGTTCTCTTTTCAGATTCAGAACACAGTTTTTGCTATTTCTGAAATTGTATCTGTCCTAAATTTGTCATTTTGCAAAATTCCCATGCAAACCTTATCAGTTCAACAATTTTCAAATTTTGCACTGCTTTCAGTTCAAATTAAGTCTAAGCATTTTTTCCTGAAATAACAATGATAATAATTATGATAATAATAATAATAATACATTCTAGAAGCTTTACAGGGTAAAAGGATAAAAGTGCAGGTTAAAAACAACAGCACAATATACAAAATGGAAAAAAAGACAATACAACTTATGAATGTGGGATACTTGAGATGTGAGAGTTAAATGCTAGTTTTTACTGCAACAGTAGATGGCACCACTTGTCACCACCCAGGAGGAGGTTGTGGGTTGAAGTACCTCGGGGTCCAAATCACCAACAAACTGGACTGGTCCACTAATACTGAGGCTATCTAAAGGAAGGGTCAAGCAGACTGTTCTTCCTGATGAGACTCAGGTCTTTCAGTGTCTGCAGCAGGCTCCAGAAGGCCTTCTACCAATGTGACGGTTAGTGCAGTGTTTCGTTGCCGTGTTGTGCTGGGGCAGTGCCATCAAGACTGGTGAGGCCAACATGGTCAACCAGCTGGTGAGGAGGGACCAGTCTGTGGTTGGACGAGAACTGGACAGTTTGGAGTCGGTGGTTGAAAAAAGGATGAAAGACAATATTGAGGCTGTCCTGGATGACGCCTCTCAGTCTCTACATGAGCTGTGGCAGATAAATCATACACATGGCCATAACCAGTTATCAATGAATGAATGGTTGGTGTATGAATGAATGAATCAGTCGGTCAGTCAGTCAATCAATCAATGAATCACTCGATCAATCTTTATTTACAAAGCACCAAATCATAACAAGCACATCCCAAGACACTTTCCAAACATTGTCTGTTTCTATTTGTCTGCCATGTGATCGACTAGCGACCGGCCCGGGGTGAACCCCGCCTCTTGCCCAAAGACAGGTGGGATTGGCTTCAGCCACCCAATTTAACGTACAAGTTTTGCTCATACAGCGGCATGACTGACTCGACCAACAGGTGAACACCCTCTTACTGTGTCAAAGAGGCTAAAGGCAGTCCTCATGATAAAGGAAGCATTGCCAAGATGGCACCTGCCATCATTGGGCATCAAAACTTTGTGACGTCATAGTCACTGTGTCACTCTTTCACTGTAGCATAAAGTCTATGGCAGGGACTTTGAGGTCTCTTCTTGTTGAAGAGGAAACAATTAACTGTATTCACTAGGGAGCATCAACAGGAGCTGACAGGAGGCTTGCCCTATGAAATAAAATTTAAAAAGAGCATTGTTCAATCTTTTCTCAGTATGATACATAAATAGAAAATTAAACTGTAACCCTGATTATGAATCCAAGTGCTTTATGTTGACATAAACACATTTAGTACCATTTGAATGTCCCAGTTTCATTTAAAGGTTTGAAAACTTGATTATTATTTTTCTTTATCTTAAACAATTTGACAAAAAAATTAACTTTGAAAAGAACCGTCAGGATATAATCAGCTATATTTCATGTTTTTTGGGCCAATACGACATTTATGAATTTCCAACAGTGTGTTTAAAGATTCATGCGAAGCCCAAGATAAGCACAACAGTGAAACGATGTTGCAGAATTAATCACTCAAAAAGTCGTTTATGCCCTATGGGAATGTGGACAAGAACAGACAATATGTCTGACTCACCAGATACGAAACATGTGTGAAAGGTGATATAAAGAAACTGGCTTCTTGGGGACTGAGTCTGAAATAACTACCAAGTGTGATTTGGCCCATGGAGGCTTACAAAATAATGTACATCTGAATTAAACATTTGGTGTGACTTCAGCTGGATAAATATTGTATTCTTGTATACAGTGAGACTCTCAGCCTGATGAATATTTCATCTTTATCTATAAATTAAAACCTTCAGGCTAAAAATAAAGGAAGGTTCGTTTGGGGTATTTCTTTTGCACTACAAAGATTTTAAATGGTTTAAAGTTTTATAAGCTGAACACGTGTAGCTTTTTATGAGTCACACTTATCTATAATTAATCACAGGAGCAGACTCTTCCTCTCACACCTTTTTAGTTTCAAAATGAATATGTGCTGTTATTGATTATAGCGCTGATGATTAAATGTCATACCCAGGTGATCAATCAGTGATGTTGTTGGTGCTGTGCCAAACAGATGCTTAAACTCGTCCTCACTCTTTGAAAATGTCAGTAAGCAGATGTGACTCAACTGGCCGAACATATTAGTTCAGATCCCACTTCTGAGTACGAAACCTCTGTTGCTCTTTTATTACAGCATCAAAGCACTGGGAATTTTACATTTTTAATATTGCCAAAAATCCTAATTTTCATTGCACACTTAATGGTATTTGTGTGTGATAGACAGGCTTACTATGAAAAGTGCTGCTACTGTGAGAGAGTGATGTAACTCAGTACAACATAAGCATAAACTGCAGCTACAGGAATTACAACATGGTTGAATCATCGACTGTGTGACAGTGTCTTGGTAAAAGTGAATCATTATGAGCAGAATGTACAGAACAGCAGTAGTTAAATCCTCATGTCTTTGTTCTTCAGTCTGTCTTACAAGAGAACTCATGCAGAGTCTTCCAAAAGTGTAAGTGAGACATCAGAGCATTTGAGGTCAGTTCTGAATCAGAGGTCTGACACATTTTCCACTTTGGCAGATACTGAAATGAAGCATTTATTCAGCTACGATGAGCCAAATGTTATCCAATCCAAGACATGCTGCAAGTCTTTTACCTTATGCACCAACTTTAAACATGTATCACCTTCTTCAATGACCCCAGGCTTTAAAACATGACACAGTCGGTAGCCATCTGAAATGGTTTCACTAAAGCAATGGTTCCCAACCTTTTCCAACTCAGGGCCCACTTTAAAGTCTCAAACCCCCACCCCCACCAAACCCTCCACCACAAGTGTGGAGGATATAAAATGCCTTATTGGTATCCCATTTGTAACAACGACCCAAAATGTAATAACTAGTCAATAATGTATCAGATTCTGAGCCCAGAACAAAACAACTTTTTGCCCAAAATGTAACAATGTGTTACAGTTTGAGTCAGTTATAACATTTTGACCTTTAATACATTCTATTTGTTGCATTTCGGGCTTGGCACTTTCCAAACATATTTGGCAAGTTATTACATTTTGGGTGTTATGACATGTTTTTTACAACATATTGGGTTATTGTGAAGTTGAAGTTGAGTCATTTGCCACTAACCTGCCTTCTTTGTGCACGTTTTTTTATATGTGAATATCTGAACATTTTTAATTTCCTAACTGAGTTTGTAGCTGATTTTAACATTTAAGACATAATTTGGTATAACTGTATCTTTATTTATTTATTTATTTATTTGTGTGTTGTATCTTTATATAATTACGCTTCACTAAAATCACACCAATCTGGAAAAACTTTGGTGGCCCACTTGCAAGACCTTCACGGCCCACTAGGGGGCCACCGCCCACAGGTTGGGAATCACTGCACTAAAGGAAACTCGTGAATTTACCACAGTGTCAACAGACAGAGGTGGAATTTGTATCAAATCAGAATTACATATTTATTTCAGCTGGGTTATTAATCAGAAAAAATATCAATCTGTATATTATAACATTTCTCATTTGCTTCAATTATGTCAAGGCATGTATTTTTAATGCAGATTCAAATTTTTACTGCTTCATTGTCCGTGTCTTGATCTATAATTGAACACTACATACTGAGGGTCTGCTCTCATCCATAGAAAAAAGGCACAAGGCCCTTTAAAAAATGGAACATAAAAAAGTAAGATTTATTTTGACTCCCTCTTTTCTTGCACTGCTTTTTCCCCCCTTTCTATCGCAGGTGCATCCTTTAAATCTTCCCTGTAATACGCTGAGTGCCACACCGTTGCCCTTTATGACGACGCCTTGTCTGCATCAAATGAAGCCAGGCTGTTTTGATAACACTAACATGTTTTATAGCGAGGTGTTACATTTTTATCCGCTTTGTTTCATCATAAATGGTTGTTTGTGCCTCGAGTGGAGAGAAAAGGGTTCAGGGTTGTTTTTTGTCACATATTCATGTCTTCTTTTTTAAAAGTACTAACTGGCAAAGGTCAAGATGTAAGAGAACAGCATATTCCTATGTTGTGTTTGACTGTTCAGCCTTTCAGTGTTTGGAGGACAGAGTTAAATAAGAAGCAAGTATGACAAGTCCTGTATATTACTGTCACTCCTGCTTTTATTGCCTCTGGATGCCATTTATGAGGCGCCTACAAACATGTTGTCTGGGTTCGGGTCCTGTCGAGCCAGATTCCCGCTCCATTAATGAGAGATTTTTCTCCACACAGCCGCCTCACTTCTTCTCTGAATGTCTGTCGTGCTCTCTCAAGGTTTTTAATCTGGGCTCAACAAAGTGCCCATGGTGACACACTGCATGATGGCCGTTTCCTGCCCCTGTCAGAGCTTAGGGGGAATATTCACTGGATGTCGATACAGAGCCAGATGCTAATTGAGGCAGACAACATGCAGGCTGGGAGGTGTTATGACACGCCATGGACACACTTGAAAGAACCAAGATATTTGTTTTGCACACTGTGTCGAGCGTCAATCATTGCTATTTATATTCATTACACCTTATAAAATGTGCAGAATGAGAAGTTAGCTGTCAGAGAACACAGGATATGAAAACTGCTGTGAACAGATTCTCTCTACAGATGTGCAACTGTTTTTATATCCCGTCAGTTTCATTGAAGAGCCTCTTAAGGATTCTGATGCTACTTTATGCGTAATGATATGCATTAAAGCCATAGATTCAACACACTGGAAAGAAAAAAGAAATCAATCATGAAGTTGATAGCAATGTTTTTATGAGGGAGTGGAAAGTGTTCTAAAAGACTTGCACTTTTAAAAGTCATTCAAAAATGTGATTTCAAGGCCCTCTGAGTGCTTTATAAGTGATTAAATCTTTTTTGCATTTGTGTCTGTCCATAAGCCACAATTTAGAATGAAATTATCATCAAGCTGCCTCCGTGGACATTTTTAAAAAACAGCTCAAAACCTACTTTTACCGCAAAGCTTTTGGTCAAGGTTTTATCCAGTGTCTCAGACTTGTTTTAGATTAGTTTCATCCAGCTCCTTTTTTTTTTTTTAAATCCTATTTTATTTTTATTTATTCATTTTAACTTTTTAACTTCTTGACTGCTCCACTTTGTTTGAATTTGTTTTGTCTTGTTTTGTTTTAACTGCTTCGTAAAGCGCTTTGAGCTGCATTTTATGTATGAACAGTGCTATATAAATTAAGTTATTATTATTAAAGATATTATTATCAGGCACCAAAATTGATCATTTCCAAATACTATTTCTCAGAATATGCAGACGACCAAGCCAATTCATTTACAGCAAAGTCCCAGAGATAATACCACGATAATACCAGCGAGATCTGTCCTTTTTATTCAGCAAAAAGTTGCCTTAAACAAAAAAAAAAAGAAAAAAAAAAAAACAAAAAAGGTAGTGTTAAAACAGTGATCTGATCTCCATTCATTCATTTCCCAAACAAAAATACCCTTGGCAAGAGTTTAGTTCTTACAACAGTGGGTTATAGTCGGTAGTCAAGTTGTAAAAAAAAAAAGAAAAAGTCAGGGGGTGGTGGATTTTAGTGTTTAGGATATATTTTTTGTGCTGATGACTGCAGTACTTGTGATTTACATTCAAATGCTTGTGCACTCTTGATTATACTCATGTGACTACTGTATCTGATTCTTCCTGTCAATACAATTAATGATGCTAATGTTGGCAACTTTACCTGCCGACAGTGTCAAAAAAATGTTCCCTTGTTTTTGTTGCCTGAAGAATCCCAGAACAAACTGATGTTGTGTCTTGTTCAACCCGAGCTGATTAAACCAAAACGTCATAAGCTTATTCTCCAACCTAACATCATGTGCTGTGTTGTTAGTGCTATGTCCAAGAATTACACCTTTACATGATGCTGAAATATCAACACCATCACCTGTGCTGCTTACTAACATCATTTTAAAACAGTAAAAGAAAAAAGAAAAAAACATCTTGTGTCATATTTGCATGTGGCATGTTGCCCACAGTATTTTGCTCAATATGTACTCAACCCCTAAACATTGAAATGGTAGTAATATTTTCAATGTTAAAATAGCAGCAACATTTTCACATTAATTAATAAAATGGCTCAAGGGGTGGGAAGGGGGAAGATTTTGACCATTTTTATATCAGGGGGATGTTCCCTCCTTCATCCCTCGGTCAACTGGAGCATTTATTATAGTGCTCATGGGAGCCTTTATTGCAGATTAATAGTAGATTTTCTGGATAGTCCTCACAGCACCTCAAATTTTGATCGCTGCCCCAGAAAGTTAAAAATACTCAGATAAAAATACCCATCAGTTTTAAATCAAGGCCTTAAGTCCTTCCTCATAAATTTAAACAGAAATGTCCTTTGTCTTTGTTTTGGGCGTATGGAAGTGTTCACTGTTAGCATAGTTGAAAGGAGTGTGTCTTTCCTTTTTTTCTTCTTTTAGTAAGTAGCAGCAATATATTTATGCATGGATTCAATATCAACACCAAACAGTAACCTCTTTTGTCAAACAAAGAAACCAGTGTGGATGTGTGAAAACAGAACAGAAACAGAACCTAGAGTGTACACTTTTTGAACTCTGAGGCAAAGTCAAGCTGTATTAAGACCAGATGCAAACCCTTTTTTTTTTTTTTTTTTTTTTTTTACAATATATCTTTGAAGATATATAAAAAGGTTAAGAGGTACATTAGAGTCTCAGCTTAGTTTACTGGAAAACAAGCGGCTAAAAGTGACAAAGATCAGCAAGATAGACCCAAACACACATCCTGGAAACATGCAAAATTACAAAGTAACAACTAAAAATGACCAAATTTAAATGGGAAACAAAATCAAAATAGCAAATACAAACTTGGTACAGGCTTGGAAGGGTATCACAATAACAAAGGAGGAAAAACACTACAGCAGTAAGTGAAGTTATCTGAAATGAGAGGAGATACGTGACCATGAAATGAAACTGGACTAAACAAACTATGAAAGACAAGACTGAAGTAGAAAGCGACTGATTCACTTCAGGACTGAGACTTTTGCATGCGCCTTATTCACAAAGTTTGCCCAAAGGGTTAAATGCTCCACAAACTGCACTGCAAAGCAAATAGTGTCTCTGTTCCCCAGCAGTACTGTTTGCATACATTTAAATGAGCTATTTGAACATTATTTGGAGGCCATTTCTATTCAAATCAAGTCTCAGTGTTTAATATGGGTGGTAGCAGTCAGCGTGGTGTAATACTACAGGTCCCAGAATTCTTAGACAGGCAAACATTCATCTAATAGAAAAATATGAGATTAAAAGAGTTGGAGTTAGCTTCAACTAAGTGGCTTTTATAGTGACAGCCTCACTACAAGGGCCATTTCACAATAAGAAGTGCTTCATAATTCCCAGTAGGAAACTTTTAATGTGAAGAAGTGTCAGAAGGAAGTGTGCAGTTAGCAGAAACACAGTATTGCAGTGCTGGTTACAACATGATGAACAGTTTGGTAAATTTCATTAGTGACAAAAGCCGCTTTGATTATGTATGTTGATTGTTAGCTGAAAATCCTAAATGCATATATAATTGGGAAGGGAGAATTTGGTATGATTTTAAATCACTGAATGATTGTTGTTGAAAATCCTTCCCTTAATAGTGTAAAAATGTTTTCATGAAACTCTTATTCTTATTCTAATACTGATCTTTGGTAGTAAGCAAGATCATTTTATTTTAGAAAAGCAATTAGTCGCTTTCATATCATTATGAAGTCGATCATTACTGAAATCACAGTAATTCATCCTGTTTATTTCTTTTCGCAGATTGATGCAGTTGATTTGGCATCATTTCCAGTGGATGCACTGATGCGCAATGTGAATCTTTACGCCCCTTGTAAACATCAATTAATCCAAAAAGTATCAAAATCCCGACACAGGCAGAAATGTCTTAATGCATTCTGTTAAAATTTTAATTTGTTTTCGTCCTGCCAGCTGAGTTTTGCATCCTCAAAAGATAACTTTCAAGTGTGTTCATGAGCATCCTCTGTAATTTGCCTCTAAGAGACACAGAGACTGTACTCACTTCATATCTGTGTTTCTGAAGCAAATCAAAGCCGTGTTTACTCGCTTTATTACTTAGGTGTTGACTTTGACAAAGTTACCTTGAGTTTCCCAGAGCTTTTATTTTCACGTTTTGATACCTCATTTTATTGCATGTGCTCTCCAAACATCACGTTAACTCAGTGTTTTCAGAGTCAAGGTTTTTAACAGAAGCACATATGCTTGTGGTAGTTTAAGCTTATTAGTGCAAATGAGCTCCCATGAAAAAAATAACCTTGTTTTGATCCATAGGAGATGAGAGAATTGGCAGTTTGATTGCAGTCATTTGTTTCCAACTGTTATCTGTGTTTACATAACTAAACCTTATCTTGCACTTGAATCAGATAATCAGTCTTCTGTTCTTGGGGGCACCTTGGGATGAATTAGCTAAAAAAAAAACATCTTAGGGAAAAAAACCCATTCATTATGAAGATAATTATTTGTTCAGAATGCTTAAGTGTTGCTTATTAAAAACATTAATCTGAGTTTATGAGAGGCCAATTAACGCACATGAAAAATAATGTACATTGAGGAGGTTTGTGTAGCCAAAGGAACAAAGATGTTCATACACAAGAACTTACTTAAAGTTCAATTACATAAAGAAAACAGGATGAGCTCATTTGGGCTGGAAATGTTTAATTTGCTTAAAAAGGGATATTACGTCATCCCCTTAGGAGGCTAGGGAGCTAATATATGAAATTAGAGGACTTTGCTTAAACTAACATTACATAATTGCTGCACCACAGGGATTATCAAACTGTTCACCTGAAGTATTGATTCTGAAGACCACTGAGTCCCTGCCATGGGAATACACTAAAAAGCAACTCCAAAAAGAACATACATAAGTGTGCAATATCAAAAAAGAAGAAAAAAGGAAATCTATAGAAACTTAGCTTTGTCACACTGCAAAAAATTGAAATCAAACCACATCATTATGTCTCGTTTCTAATAAAAAATTGTTTCTTTATTCTTGATTTAGGCCACATTCAACTGACAAGTCCAGAAAAATGTCTTGCTTTAGGTTACTTAAAGAAAAAAATGTCTGAATTGCTTGTAATATTTAAGTATTTTCAGTGCTTAGGAGATAATTTCTTGGTTGTAACAATTGGACCACTGGAATGCCGGTTTATTTAACTTTTAAATAGTGTCGTATTTGTTAGGAACATGCATTTGTGGGATGAATAACAGAGCTGTGAATGTTGGTTATGCCAATGAAGGGTTATGCCAAATCTCTGCCAATGCCAAACAGCTCATTTTGCAGTTGCTATTAACACTTGTTTTCAGCCTCTTGTACTCCCATGTGCTACCAATCAAGCACCTGTTGGGCAGTACCTGAGGGTCAAAGTCATGGATGGAGGGTATAATTTTGTATATTTTTGATTTAATAAGGCCATGACCCCACTTATGCTCTGTAGATGGAGTAACTCACACACAAACAATTGAAATGCCTTTAATATTATGACATCCCCATGTGGATATAATAACTTTGACACGAATCAGCATCAAGCCTTCAGGAAATCCAAAGAGTTTCATATGTTGTCTTGTTTCTCTGTTTTCATAAGCCCTCTGTTATATTGTTGATTTCTCTACCTCAGCCTTCAGTTTTGTGTTTATACACAAATGTGTTCTCTATTGTTTCCTCTCGACTGCTTTTGTCTCTGCTTTATCCTGCAATGAAGAGGCTGATGTTTAATTTACAAGACTTAAGATGGTAGCTATTTCATGATTGGAATAATATAATCAGGGTCCTGCTCAGCATGTCAGGGTTTTGAACCCCTGGAAGCGGCTGCTCAAGACTCCTCGTCACTTAAGTAATAACCATACTCAATGACCCGCAAACCAGTTTATGAAGTCACAAGCACCTTTCCTCATCATACACAGTTGGCAAGGCCGTCCATGCTATTTTTAGACATCTTTATACATGTGTGGAGTATTTATTTATGGCTTTCTGCCTCTGCATCATGTATCATGTATTGTCTGTGGGTCACAGACTCATCCCCCACACAGGCAAATGTAATGTACCGGCCCTCCCACACCAGTTACTTGAACACCATAAAGCAATGATCACCTACGCTCCCATTTCCCTCCTTTGTAGCTGCAATGCCATTTATCTCCTCTTAACTTCCTCTGATAGGTCATTAAACTGGTCTTGGAGCTGCGGAGTAAAGCACTGAATCATGTCGCAGGTTCCATCTGCTGGCATGCTTAATCTAGGGCACGAGGGCCCGAGTACATATGGCTGCCATATAAAGTTTTATATAATAATTGGTAGTGAAGGAGCCATGAGGAGGATTCAGTGGAAGTGATTGGATATGGAGGAAAGAGGGAGCGAAGAGGGGTTAAAGCGAAAGTGCTAGGTAGTGCATGAAAAAAGAGAGATGTTTTGGTACATGGCCGCAAATCTGAAAGTCTTTTACTTGCTCTTGGCTTGAATGTTATGATCCAGATTTCAGAAACTTGTACCTCTTCTGCGGGAGCTGAATCAGCATGTACCAGACAGTGGGCAGAGAAAGACTTCCTAGATGAAAACTTGTGCCTTTGCAGGTTGCAAAGTTATCCAAAGTTAGATTCTGCAAATCTGTCACAAAGTGTCTATTGAATATCTGGTTGGAGAAAAAAGAAGTTACGTACATTATGAGGCAGAGAATAGAAAAAGCAGACAGTCCCACTCACTTGTAAAAGCATTCACTCATTCTGACACTACAAGTTCACGTCTAACTGCCCTTTGATTGTGCTCAATGTGTAAAATAACCTCTTCGTAAAGTGACTCGTCAAGATATTACCTCCGAGATGTTGGCGATTACGTAACCGTGCACTGGCAGAAAGAAAATTCAACTTTAAATGCTAATCTAGAGTGCTGAATAGAGCATTAAAAAGTGCTGCCATCAAGCTGCGCTCAGGCAGACTGACACATCACTGACTATGTGTCAGAGGATTTCTAAAGAAGTAACCGGAGATCAATTTGAAGGGGCCCACCTATTCATGACTAAATCATTATGAGGAGCCCTGGAGGGCTGTAAAGGAAAAGACTTAAGAGGATGAAGCTGTTAAAAAGGCAGTAAGCTGTAGCTTCTATCTGCATTTCTTACGTTTTAAACGAAATAATCACTTTATATGTGGTGATAATGGCACTTTTGAGCCATTAAACAATCTTTGAACAAACCTTTCCATCACTCTGGGGTATTTTGAACAATTTCCCTCAGCTGCACCATATTTGGAGAAAAGTCTGTGCAGGTTGTGTTGGAGGCTGAACTCACTTCTTCAGTTTATGCATTTTAGAGTTGTATAAATGAACAGATCTTCCACTGACAGCATGAAGGAGAGTGTCAACAAAATCATTTTATATCCACAGAAATCCACCTTTGCCTCAGATCAAATCCTTTGATGTCACTGGAAACGTTTCATGCATTAAGAGTGAAAATTACCAAGTTAAAATGTGAAACACTGGAAAATAATACAATTTAATTGTTACACACTTGGTGTGAAAGGGAAATTACTGCTTTCAGAGGTCTGCATTTTCTCTAGAGCAGACTGTTGAAATGAGAAGTATTCAACTGCAATCAAGTAGCTCTTATTACAGACTTAGAAGGACGAGCTTTGATCATACTGCTGTTGGTCTCTGCATTCTGGTTACAAAAAAAGAAAAGAGAGGGAAATGGCAAAGATAAAAAGATGCTTTCAAAAAGAAAAACAAAACAAGGAGCTGAAGCTACAACAGAAAATCAACAAAGTTTCAAAAAGAACAAGACAATGGATAATAATAAAACTCATTTTTAACACAACAAAGGTAACGATAACATAAAAATCCCACTGTTTTGAGATTTAAGTTGTAACATTATGGGGTGAAGTTGTAATGACAAGAAGGTCTAATGAGATTAATGAAGTAAATCTACGAGAATAAAGTTGTAATGGGTGGGTGGCCCAGGTTTGAGTCCAACCTGTTGCCTGTGTCCCACGTTTCGTTCCCTCCTCTTGCCTTGTTGTCTACTTTATCTGCTGTACTGTCCTCTACCATTAAAGGCATGAAAAGCCCGCAAAAGAACTTTAAAAAGTCATACTTTTATGAGATTTAGGGATGCATGCTGTATATTCGCCACATCATCAATAATGGCTGATATTGATTAAAAAATGAACTTCTTGTAGAAAGAAGATGTGCACAGTGCAACATGTTCTCTGTGAATGGGGGTTATGTTTCCTCCCTCTGTCAATTATGAAATTGGCCAAATTTGCCCTGGTTGTGAATATTGTTATGATTGACTCAGGTAGAGCATCAAGTAATTAGGTATTTCTATTATTTTGCTCAGTAAATCAAGTCATAACGTCCTGAGGATGAAGTAGCAGTAATACAAATTAAAGCTATAATGTTATATGATAAAGGTTGCACAGTTACAAAGATAGTTGTAATGTTACAAGATCAAAGAAGTAATGTTGAGACTGGAGTTGTAATGTTATAAGAATAA
Source organism: Thalassoma bifasciatum (assembly GCA_008086565.1). Taxonomy (NCBI): domain Eukaryota; kingdom Metazoa; phylum Chordata; class Actinopteri; order Labriformes; family Labridae; genus Thalassoma; species Thalassoma bifasciatum. The sequence continues at coordinate 122,473 of RPOG01000576.1, read as the reverse complement.
TCATATCATTGAGATTCAAGCTTTAATGTGATAAGGATGAAGTCCCAAAGTTACAAATTAATGCCTCAATGTGTCAAGATTTAAGTGTAAATGTGACACGGTTAAAGTTGTAATGTTACACAAGATTACATTGATATACAAGGTTATATTTTTAGTGTTACTCAATGAAAGTGGCAGTGTTACAAGATCAAAGCAGTAACGCTATAAGATTATAGTACTTATAGTTAATATTACACAGTCAATGTAGCACTTTTAAAGGATTAAAGTTGTGTGTTATGAGAATAAAGTCAAAAAGTCATGTGATAATGTTGGTTATGCTATGAGGATAGAGTTGCAATGTAATAAATCAAAGAGACAGAGAGAGGCTGTTATATTTACCTAGAGTTCATGTAAGTTCATTCAACAGCACTCATATCCCAGTCACAGCTGGCTTTAGAGATTATATGATTTAGAGGTTCAAGCCAGTGCTATCAACAGAGCTTTGTTTCACCGAAGTCAAACACTTACTGGAATTGATCCCATCATTTATATTCCTAAGTCTGCATCAGCTAATATATCTAATTCAGACTAAATCTAATTCTGGGAAAATGCTTTTAAAACTATCAGTCAGCAATTAGGAAATTACATTTTCCCTTTTCTTTTTTTATTCAAGATTTTCTGCTCATCATCATTCTCAGCATTGAGAATGAAGCTCCGATTACAGTAACGTCATTTATTAGCGCATGCAAAGTCACACCTTTGAGTTTAAATGTGAACATATGCATTTCACGTCCAATACACTTCTATTATTTACACTTCTGACTGACACACACCTACAAACATATGTCTGATAGAAATAGAAGCAGCTCTGTGGCTGAGTTGATGGAAAAATGATGGAAAGAGAGAAAAAAAAACTATGAATTTTTGAAACCACTCACCAGATTGTGGTCGTATAACTACATTTGCATGCAGCTCTGTGAACAGGAAGTCACAGGATATGCTTGGTATCAGCTGCTGTCTTAATAACAGAATGTGTTCTTCTGCTTTTTGATGGCTGCAGGAAACCTGGTCTGTTTTATCCCTGGGTAGAGTTATAACACAAGTGTGGCAGTAATGTCTGTCTGTAGAAATGTTTCTGAATGTGTCTCAGCGGGTACTGAAGCAAACATCATGAACATCTAAGAAATATTTCACAGCATCTTTTTAATATTGATGCTGTTAAGTATATTTTTAACTGCATCCTGAAAGAGGGGCAGTAAAGTGATGTGCGCTTTGGAAAGTTGAAACGTTAGTTGATGTAGTTCTCTGTTGGTTTTGATATGTTTTTTTTGTATTTTGTTTTTTGGTAAAAATTTCAAGTTGGAACATAATGGAAAAGTGTGTAATTGAAATAAACTAAAAAAAAAAATCTCATTATATGAAGTAGGTCTAAGTACATTCAGGAGAAAAGAGAAATTTTAATCACAACAGAAAACTTCTGACTCCAGACTCTTTAGGATTTGTGTTTTCTGATTTTTTTTAGCTTCATTGTAAAGTTTCTGAGCTAGGAGTTCCTGTGTGCCATATTATTTATTAAAATTCCCCACTTTTAATTATCTGACACATCTCTGCGCCGCTAAATGTGTGTTATCTCACCACAGAGTTAGAAATGTTACCAGCTTTAAATTCCTTATTAGCTGTGTTTGTGCCGTATATGAGTCATCGTGGTCCGACGATGTTGTTTCTCTGATTTTTTTAGGGAATTTGCACGTTGGAAGGTGAGGAACACAGCAATCGAGAGGAGGGACCTGATCCGGAACCCAGTCCCGCTCATGCCTGAGTTCCAGCGCAGCGTCCGCTTGCTGGGCCGCAGACCAACAACTCAGCAGTTCATCGACACCATCATTAAGAAATATGGCACCCACATTCTCATCTCAGCCACCCTGGGAGGTAAGAAAGGGTCATTAGTTTTATTTGCTCACTTCCACAAGTTTTTACTCGCTGTTTTTAATGCTGCTCACACAGGGTTTGTATTTTTCTGAAATGCTTCATCAGAAGAGAAGTAATAAGTCATAAAAATGGGAGTCATTCCTTACTGTAACAGAATTTCTTGGGCTGCAGATAAAACTTGAGTGAGAAAATTTTTGCTACCACATTGGGTCCAACTTAAAATCTCATTATCTGAGGTTCCTTTCACTAATGTCTAAAATATGAGCAGGTAGAATGATTTTAATTAGAAGAGCCCAATAAATTAAAAGTAAAGTTTGAAATAAGATTGCTATGAATTCTTATCTTCTAGTAGGTTTCATAGCTGCACATGGTATACACTGCAAAAACTGGAATCTAAGCAAGTCATTATGTCTTCTTTTTAGTAAATAATGTCTTATTACTCTTGATATATGCCACATTTAACTGACAAGAGCTGACAAATGTCTTATTTCAAGTGATTTAAAGACAAAAATAAGGTCTGAATTACTTGTAACAAGCCAAAAAAATCTGCCAATGGGGTAAGAAAAAAGTTTTTAGTGTTAAAACATCTTTCTAATTTCAAGAGACATTTTTTTTATCCCATTGTCAGTTGTGTTTTTTCATTTTATTTAACTTGTTACAAGCAATGCAGATCTCATTTTTGTCTTTAAAAACTTGAAATAAGACATTTTTCTGGACTGGTCAGTTGAGTGTGACTGATATCAAGAATAATAAGACAATTATTACTTTACGTGGTATCATCCATCTGCTTTTTAATAATAAGTTTTGAAGCAAAGGGTCCATAGGAGCCATATTGGAAGTGGCTAGTGGGCTAGAAAAAAAACATCTTCCGCCTCCATGGAGGGGTTATCTATTCAAATTGGAGTAATTTTGTGTACCAGGCTGTAAAGATGTTCATTTCTGCTATTAAAATAATGTTTTTTGATTGTGTACCCCTGGCCTGGCTCCATCAGAAACTTGACAAACTGAAATTTTTAGCACTACCAGTGTCGTCATTTCTAGCACCTGAATGTTTTGCTGCTTGTTTGTCGTCAGCTGTGTCTGTTATTTAGCAGTACTGGCAACTAACAAATAGTGATGTTATACATTACATGATAGTGCTAGCATCGTTCCAATGCGAATGCTAGCACTGTGCCAAAGCTGACATGCTAACCTTCTATAATGCTAGCCAGCACATTTTAACTGTATGTGCTTTTCTACAAGTTGATAATTCAACAGTTTTTTTATTGAGCATTTTAGATTGGTGCACATACTGACTGAATTGTTGTGTTGTCCAATTCTACACTGTGTTGCTTTTAAAGACAAATTAATGTCAAGAAAACTATTTAAAAAAAAGACTGTGTGTTAGAGTCTGCAAGAAGCTGAGATCCCAGTTTCTGTGTCACTCTTATCAGAGCTCAAAGAGGAAACTAGCTTGAGTTTTCACAGCTGACTACCAAAAAAGTCTAAAATAGAAACATGAATCAGTACAATATGTCCCTGTTCATGATAAAAATGCACATACTTTTCAATGACTCTCCACATGATATGCTTTGAGAGTGCAACACCACCGTGCCCGGGATTATTCATCTGCCTGTTTGCAACAATGTCAAAACAGCTCAGTGAAGCAGTTTGGGGTCAAGTTGTTCTCCAGGGTGCTGAAAAAACTCCCCTCCAGCAAAACTGCAGCTACATCACAAGAGGGCAGGACAAAGCAGACAGGGGAAATGTTCACACCAAATGACTTTCCTCTGAAGCTAGATTAGGCTCGTTTTAAATGACCACGGTGAAAGACAAGTCGACTTACTAAACCATTTTAATGAGACATATCTGTGCCAGAGAAGTGCTCGCATCCATAAAGCAATGCTAAAGTACAGCTTTAATGAATGAGCAGTGTGCTAACGTTTAGCCTCAGGCCACACAAGTCTAAGACTTAAATCATTCTGAAAGTGAAAATTTGTATTTATTAGCTTATTTGTCAAGGGAAAGTTACTAATAATATGGCAATACAACAGACGTTTTCGAGAAAGTCGAACAAAAACATTTAGTAAATACACAGTGTAGACTGTTTCCAGTTTTGATTTGTCAGTCCAGCTTTTGTTGTTGGGAAAGGTAAACTCCACACTGACCAAACAGAAGCATCCTTCACTCTAAGGAGGTATTACATCTATTTTATCTGCAGTGTACTCCCCGAAAAAGGGACCCAGACTTATATGTTACACCATCTTGTCTTCAGAGGCAACAGTTGCTTCTCTCCAGTGAACATATGTAGGGACATTAAAGCTCACGTGGAAAGAAAAGCATTGTGTAGTAGTATAACATTATCTAAACTCTCAAATTCATTAATATCACAGCACACACTCCAAAGTACAAAGCATGTATTTTTTTTCTGATTTTATCGTCTATAACTACTAAAATGGAAGTATTATACAGGTGCAACATTCACTTGTATAATTTTAAAGCTCCTGTGTGAAGTTTTTCATCGTTGACAAAATGATGATATTTAAACAAATGCATTTCTATGAACAAAAAGCCCATTTCACAACTGACAATCTAAATTGTTCAACATTGTCTCTCTTGATGTTTGAAACTGCTGCCAGGGGGTAGGTGTCAAACACATTTATCATAGGCACTCTTCACAAACAAACTCAATAAATGTCTGATTGTGAAATGGAAGCAGAGTATTATATTTTCTATAACTTTGAGCACTGCCATAGTTACAGATGTAAAATTAATTTGTATTATCTTAAAGCTCCTGAGTAGAGTTTTTAAATGATTACAAAAATAGAAAAAAATGCATTGATGTGACTAAGAAAAGCACATAAAACCACCATAAATGAAATTGAATACTATTAACTGTTGTTTTTTTATTTCTTTTTTTAATCTGCTGCTGGGGGGTAGGTGTCAAATTGATTTTTGAAATCAAACAGATTCAACAAGTGACATGTTTGAATGTGAAGTGGATAGAGGGTGACATTTGTACCATTTCAACCACATTAGATGCCAAAGTTGACACAGACTGGAAATTCCTCACAGGAGCTTTAAAAATAATTAAATACAGCTGAATGTTGATGCAAACCAGCACATTTTTCCCACCTGGAACTTTTCCCTGCCAGCCCCCCAAACATGATTTCAGGGTGAAGTCGAGGTGAGCTCATGTGAGTAACCACAGGGCTCCTGCATTGTGTTGTGATTGGAAATAATGATGCTACTGCACCCCCATTGGATCCGCTTTGTTTCCTCACCTTGGTTTACTCTGGCACAGACACAGACAGACAGAACCACCGTGTAAATATTGCAGCTCGCTCCAGCTCCTCTCCCACAGGGGTACAATACAAAATGAGACAGAAATCCACAGGAAGGAGGGGCTGCACATCAAAATACAAACACACAACAGACATTTACACATAAACAATTGCTATATTTTGTGTAATTACCAGAAAAAGAGATGTGGAATAAACTGACCCTGTTTCATGAGAACGCATCAGGAAATCTTGTTTGTAAGATGTTTATATCATGAATCATCTTGACTTTAAAAGCATGAATGCGTAGCAGATGCAGTCAGCTTGCACTATTTAGTGAAGGTTATTGGTCACAGGCAGGGTTAAGTGTACTGTCAGAATGAGGTGTAAGCATGTTTTGGTATTCTGTTATGATACTTGTACTTAAGATTTCAAGAAAGGTGCTTAACAGTGCACCACTAATGCACTCAGTACAGAATCACTTTGTTTCCTGCTTTATTCTTCCATTTGCTTTGTCATCTTACAAGGAGTGTGTTTTGAGTCTCTGTTACAAAATCCTTGATAAAGACACCAGAAGAAACACATCTTGGAAAATAATAATTCTCCTCAAGATGAGAAGTGTGCAGGATTCTGATTTTATGCATGTCCTGAGCATGGACTGAACACTAAATGGATGTAGACTCTATGACATCACCCATTTGTTTTGAAGAAGAAGTTTTGAAGCCAAATGTTGGTGGACGCCATATTGAAAATACTGAACTCAACCTATCTATGTTTGAGCTGGAATAAGGTAACTGGCCTCTTTGCTCACAGCGACTGAGTCTGTAGTTATCAATCAAGTCAGCATTGTCTTTATAAGGGAAAAAATTGTCAGCATGATGACAATGATAAGCTATGAAAAACTTGTTATAGTGTGTTCTTATGGATAAATGAACTATTCAGGCCCTAACAGTTTTTTCAACTGGGCTGTAGTGTGTTTATTTTTGTTGTAAAACTTGGCTTTTTTGGCTTGGTGATTATGTGGTTTTCTGTTTCTACAGCCAGCCCTAAGTGGACACTTGTTGAACTGCAGCTCCACATAGTTTCAGACTGGAGGTTACTGCTTGGTTTTAAGCCCCTTAGTAGCAAATTTTTAAACGAGATAATGTTCAATAAAACAACATTGCGAACTTGGTAGAGCAATGTGTAATAGGGTGAAAAAAAGCCATCCTCATACTCTCCTCTCCTTTCCAGAAAGTTCATTTTCACTCATTTGTTTACAGTGTGGGCGCATTTGAATATATAAAGCTGTCGTTTAAATGCTTAAACTGTTTTCAAAGACCTTGATCTTTTCTGACAATTCTTTGAATGAACTTTATTGCCATCAGTGACATTATCACTGATAGTTTGTCTATTATGAATACACAATCACATAGCTTCACTCTCTTCTCCTCTCGAGAAAGTTCTTTTTCACTCATTTGTTGACACTGTGGGTACATTTGAATACTGAAAGCACTCATGTCAGGGCAAAGACTGTTGTCTTTTCTAACGACTCTTTCAGTAAACCCTATTGCCATCAGTGACATTATCACTGATGGTTTGATTGTCTGTTATAATACACAATCACACAGCCAGGGTAATGGAGTGATAATAAGTTAACAAGATTGTTAAAGATTACAGTGTTACCTCTGATGTGGCCACTTGATGTTATGTCTACCAACCAGCATGAAATCTGTGTTGACACAATGTGTGTTGACCCCAAGCTATGTTCTCACTGCCTTGTTTACAGCCCCAATCAACAATCCTCACAAATACAAACATGATGCGATTAGTTGTTTTACTCCTTGGTTCCAAGTGTTAGATGTTGCCAATTTGATTACAACAACCTGATCCAAAATGCATTTATCTTCTGAATCAGCTCCTTAAAGGCTCAAAGATCTAACAACACAGCTCTAATTTCACTCACTCATCACCCCCACGCCATTACAGTCATACATATGGTAATTGCATTTCAGGGTACAGCACATGCCAAATTTAACTGCAAGATAATTGTCTTATAAACACTTGTGCTCACAGACCTTTCAGGTAGTAGTGGGAGGATGATAATCATGTGTTGCTCAGGTTTATCTTGAGGCAGTGTGCATTAAGGAAGAGTAACAGAACACTTAGCATGTTAAGTACTTCCTTAGACTAGCCCTTATAGAAATGTTATTTCCTTTAGAGATATCATTCATCCTGTTTGCATCACTGACTCCTGCAAGTGCTGAACATTCTTAAAATCATTCTCTGTTCCTGTACAAAAGAGGAATAAATGAATGGATTTTGGACGTGCTTCCCAAAATGAAAGTTAAGCACCCCTGCTGTTCAAATCTAAATATAAACGACTCCTCCCACGATTCTCTTATCTTATCTCCAGCTCCAAGGGACGCGTGACGGCAGCTAGCAATGATTACTTCGCCAATTGCATTTCAAAGATATAATTAGTGAGATAATCCACTCCTTTTCCCCAAACCCTGTATTATGTAATTGTATGCATGAAACATTGCCAAGTTGTCGCTCCAGTTGTGTAAAAAGGAGGTTTGTCGCTTTGTAATCTCACAATCATTGCCTTTGAGAAATGCTCATGATACTTTGCTCCTTTTATCATAACACAGTGTTGGCACACTTACACCATCGAGGTTAACACATTTTTATTTGCTTTAATTGAAGTGTTTGTGTTTATGAGCATTTTCCGGCACCAGTGGAATTTGTTTTGAGATCTTTTTGTTGAAAGGAGAGAAGAAAGTTGCCCATTCTTCCTCTTTTTTTTGAGACTTCAACTCGCGGGGAACTTTGCAGAAAAACGAAATCCAGCAGGAGACTTCTTTTATTGCAGGATATTGCAGTCCACTTAATGTCAAACACTGAGCTTTAATAATTTAGCCAAACTGTGCAGAAGGGATATCAGGTGTGAAGGGTTAGCTGCAATATCACACACACCATTCTGCATGATAGTTCATGCTGGGACTTTCATTTTGGAAATTGGAAATACAATATTGGGCTGAAATATAATAAGAGGGTTGAATGTAATTAAGTGTGGCTAAGCTAGGAAGATTACTGCCACCAATGCACCATGTGGTTTAAACTGGAGAACAGCTCACAGTATCAATTTCTACCACAGAATCCTTCCTAATCTTATCATGTTACAATCCCATTTAATTCTCCTTTTTATTTTTTTACATTTCATGCCTTTCATTACATTTGTTTTCAATCCCTTTCTCCTCTTCTCCATGTCTGAGTTATCACCTTATTATCTTTAACCTTGAGGCCATTTTGTCTGAAGTTATGGGTCAGTACCCTCTTATCTCAATCTCAAGATTGCCCATTACAGACACTGTTATATGAACCAATAAATGTGCACACTGGACTGTAGTGATAGAGTGCGAAGAAGAGGCTAATTCTCGCTTTAGCTACCATCATTTTCTGCTCTCCAGAGGCACGATACACCTGAGGAGAGAAGTGAATTCCCCTTCTTGCAGGAATGTGGGGATGAGTGGTCGAGTCCGAAGAGCCCTATTACAGCCCTCTTCCTCTTTAAGTGAATCAAATTGTTTCACTGTCTTCGCTTCTAATGTCAGATAGGAGGTTATTTTTGTCCTTACAATAGTTCAAGTTAGGAAAGGAAGAAAATCAAAGACAGTGTGACCTCTTTAAGATTCACATATCTGAATATATCAGAGTAAACCAAAAAACTATGACCATGCTCTTAGTTTTGACCATACATTGGTGTAATAGTAAAATAGAACCAGCTCTTTTCAGGGACGATCAGCTCAAATATAACAAAAAAAGTGCTGAAATATGTACTGCTGTGTGGGGCTGAACAATTAATCATTTTCTGATCCAAGTCGCAATCGCAATTTCAGACATCATGATCATGTGATCACCAAAGCTGCAATTTTTTGCTCCTGACTGACCCAGGATCAGTTGTCACTTGTTTTACACCAACATCCTTTGAGTGTAAAACTGTTGGGAAAGATCCTATTTTCCTGTTGGATTTTGTTTTGAATTTTTTTTTATTGTTATTATCACTTTTTGAACTTAGTCTTTTTTAAACTGTTTTGTATTTTATCTTTTTTCACTGAACACAATTAAAAACCAGCAGCTGCCACTACTTTACAGTTATGAACACCCTTGTCATTTTAACCTTTTATTGCCAAAGTAACAGTGTTGAAGTCACCTTACTGGAAATAGTAACACTAACAATACCTTCTTTTTAAACATGCAAACAATGAACAAGTTGCTGTTTTATTTGAGTTTGTAGAACAAGGATTCAGTGTGTTGATGCAGATTATATTGAGACTCATTTACAGGGAAAAACACCAATAAGGAATGGGTGAGAAGGTTTTTAAATCATGACTGTAATAGGGGTCTTTAAGGGTTGGGTTTACCTTTACAGATATCGGTAAAACCAGAATGACCCTGGCTGCTCTTTGATTTCGATTTTTATTCATACTCATTCAGGCGTGTAAAACTATTTGTGAATTAGATTTGTTGGATGATGCTGAGCTTTTACACAAAGCTATTACACAGAAATATGAAAGAAATGCAGCCATACTTTGTTCATCCTTATTCATTCTTTGAAATATTGATGTTTGTTGCACTGATGAAAGTCAAGCTTAACTATTTTTGCTGCTTTTCACATCACGTAAGGCACTTATTGGTTTGACCACTCAAATTTTATTCTAGGAGAGTTTATGTGACTCTAAAATTTAAGATGAAAAATGGATGGCAGCCAAATTGTAAGCAGGTTTAAAACAATGCTAATAAGAGAAATACTTTTTTATGTTTAACAAGCTTGTCTTTACAAATGTCGTGCTACACTGTTGAGTTTTAAGACGTAAATGAATAAATGGTAGCAGTGCATTGTGTAGTATTATAAAAAAAAAAACCAGAAACTAAATAATTAAAACACTTCATAGTTGCAGCTACAATTTTTTGTTTTCATTCAATGAAAATAATGCATTTTATAAGCATGGATGATATTTATGAAGAATGTAGTCCATATTGCTTGCAGAAACACGTCTCTGTTGTACAGATAGGCTATATAGTCCTGAAGATGTCAAGGGAAATTCCTGGAAAAAGGATCTGGACCTGTTAAAATAAGACAAGTAACAAAATTGGCTCCTTTAAATTGAAAAAAAAAAAGCGTGAAGGTGATGTTGTGAGGCTCAGCTTGCAGAGTGAACACAGAGAAAAACATCTCTATAAGATATGCATATTTTAAATTATTCAAAATACAGCACGGCATGGTGTTTTCAGATGAAGAAAGTGCAGTCAACACATTTGTTTGGCCTTGAGGATACGAGTAATGAGCTACATTAAATTGAAACAAAATCGATAAATTGCCACAAGGCACATTGAGGGGATTGTTAAATTAAAGCAGCTTAAATTATTTGGTGAGGGGAAGGAAAGAGAACACAGTCAAGGAAGACTTTCTGTACTAGCACTCCTCCAAGCTCACATTATACAGTGTATAAATAGTGGCACTGAAATGAAACCTAAACTATGTGAACATTTATATTTTCTGTCAAGTGTACATAAAAACAAAGTATTCCAATTAGCGCCTTGAGTTAAAAAAAATGCATTTGAGTAATCAAAGCCACAAGTGGTGATAAGTGTGCACATGTCAGGGCATGTTGTGCATTTGCTCAGGAAAGAGCTTTTGCATGTAGCTTCTGCAGCATGTGTAGAAAGATCTGCATCAGCAAAAACCCAATTTCTTCCTGTCGCCAGCAGGGGGCATCTTACTTTCTTATATACATGCACTCAGGCTGTGACAATAAAAGTGTGTTTGGTCCTGATCCAGTATGGCGCATAAGAGCTATTCGGGTTTACATGCCTGCGAAAAAATTGGACACCTTCACTTTGGGTTACAAAAATTCATTTTCTAAGTTTTCATCCTCAATTTGACGAATATACATATATTCAATTTGAAGATAACTCGATAAAAACTGTGCTACTAGTTGGTTCAAATATACCATATAATTTGTCAAAATTGGACATCTTGCAGAAGTTTCCTAACTTCCTGTTCAAGATTCACTATGGTCGCCAGAGACTTTTTTGTAGGTCGCTGCATTATACAGCTCTAGAAAAAATTAAGAGAGCACTGCAAATTTTCAGAAATCAGCATCTCTACATATATGACAGTCATTCCATTGCAGGAATGTGTTGAATTCTGACACAAGCTCACCTGTTTCTACCTATTAAGATACTAATGAGGTGATCGTCTGAACCAAGTCTTATTTAGTAATGTATAAAAACCATTGCTGTGGTCATCACTCTCCTCTGTGAAATACTGGTGGAGAACATGCCAAGATACATGAGAGATGTTGATACAAATCGGAGTTATTCTACCAAATATTGATTTTCTGAATACTTCCTAAGTTAAAACATTAGTAATGTGTTTTTTAACATTGAATATGAACTTGTTTTTTACATTATTTGAAGTCTGAAAACAGTGGGCTGTTTTTTGTCTGTTGACCATTTTTCATTTTCTGCAAATAAATGCTCGAAGTGACAGTATTTTTGATTTTGGAGTAATGTTGTCAGTAGTTTATATAACAAAACAAAATGTCCATTTTACTCAAAACATATACCTACAAATAGCAAAATCAGCAAAACTGAAAAATTTGCAATGGTCTCTTAATTTTTTCCAGAGCTGTAGATGTTCACAAAACATTTTCAGGACTTTAGCTCAAGGTTGTGGGTGGGGTAGTGTTTTTCTTCTGTAGGGGGCGCTGTGGAGCACATATTAGCATGAAAACACTGGATTCAAATTTTTTTCAGCATGAATTTCGTGGCATGTTTTGTTTCAACTCCAAGCACGTTCAATCTGGTTCTTTTTATTTGATCTTTTTAGATTTGTAAAGCCATCCTTGACTAGTGATAAATACATCTTAATGTTTTTTTGTATGCACTGGCCCTGAACAATAAAATTAGAATAGTGAGCGAATTAAGCTTAGCTCTAACACCAGAAAAAAGCCATGTAATTGTCGCTCTTGTGTTGTAATGTAGGTGAGCGTACTTCCGTCAAGGTTTTAACAGTGGAGGATTGTCAGTTAGTTTCTACACTTACACTAGTGACTGACAGCATCGGAAAATAAGATGTTTGGGGAAACAAGTATCAATTACATGCTGCCTCTCTGCTGTCGGAACACTTTAACTACCGCACATAACCTGAAGCTGAGTTTATGCGGATGCTTTAAAGAGGCATCAATGTGTATTTTGAAGTGCAAGCATATGACCCGACTGGATCCTGGTTACACGTGGGAGACTTGAAGTTTAGAAGTTTCAGAATAAACACATCCCAGACTTCCCCCCGACAAAAGACACCGCCGCTGTGAGTCGAGGTTCCCGATTTGAACAGAGTTCTGAAGCCGGAAACTGGGAAAGGCATCAAAATGTGTTGACACAGATGCTTAACATCTTTTGTTTGCCTGCAGCCGCCGAGAACAGCACTGTAGGTGTGGTGTGTGTTTATTTACAGTACAATCGGAACGTCTCTTTGTGTCCAGGGCTACAGAAGCAAAGCGCAGACAAGGTTGTATGGAAATACTGGGGAGATGTTGCAATCAGAAACAGTGTGAAGGACAGATTTGCATTTTCGCACAACACATCTGTGACTGCTGCTTTTCATATGCTTGAAATCAGTTTCTCTTTGAGTTAGAAAACTGCTGTTTCACTGTGGATTTTGTTTGTTTTCGCCAGGAGCTAGACATCATTTGTGTTGACAGAGGCAAGAGAATGTGAAAGGCAAACTGCATGGCATCCAAATCATTAACTCAACAAAAAGATCCACCTTAACTGTTCCGCAAAAGTGAATGTGGATGAAAAGTAAACGAGAGCACAAAAAGAAATTGTCTGCAAGTGAGTAAACACTCACAAACTTTACAGAAGTTGTGATTTTTTTTTTACCTATAGCAAAGCTCATGTTCTACCAGATCAACAAAAGTCAGACTGCATACCTCCAGGGAAATGTCTGTTTTTACAGCAACAACTTGCAGAGTAAGACTTCTCATTGGGGAGTGGCTGCATCTCAGCACTGAAGATTTTCCCTCCTACTCTCAGGCGAATACTCAACCTATATGACCGGATTAGAGACCTTTGCAGTGCAACAGTCTTATGTGCTCAGCACCCGAGAGGAAGGAGTGCTTTATCGAAACGACTCGTGGTCACTGAAGCCTGAGGCTAGAGTTCATATGCAGAGCGCTGGCTGTGCCCTGAGCGGTGAGCAGAAGACTACGCACACAAAAACCTCACAGAACAACCTTTGCCACATTATACTTGAAGTTTTTCTCTTTTTTTTGTTGAAGGCTCAGTTATTCTGCTCCAAACACAAAAAAGTACAGGATGTAATTGAGCAGCAAGAGCTACGGCTGTCTGGAAACCTCGGCCAGACTTGTAGAATACATGTATCTCACACTACTTTATAGTTATATCTAAATTCAAAATCAGTTCAATTTATTCATGTATTCACTTGATTGTATTGTGATATGTTGATATTTTTCATTTCAGGACTGCTCAGTTGTATTAATTCTTCTGGATCTCTTAGATAAAAGAGAGTTATGTCTGCATAACATGATCATTTATTCTTGTCAAATTGCAGACAGAGATTTCTCACTCCTCTTTTGAGCATGAACCAATTGATTCGTGACCATGAGCTTGATTTTGCGTAGGAGTGGTGACATAAAGCCTTTCACATAGAGCTGTCGAGTGATTAGGTTTCAAAAGTCACGAGATCGTAGAATTTCAGTTGTAAATTGGAATGAAACTCCTCTCACTCCTCTTTTTTTAATTGCCAATTTAAATTAAAATTATTTTTCATTTCAAAGCAGTTTCCAGTTGACATTGTTTGAATACATTTTTCAAATAATACTACACTTTAACACCAGTGTGGTCTGAAATCCTGACAGAGGTAAGAGGCAAAATAAAGCAGTGGTTCTCACCTGCTCTGGCTTTGGGACCCACCATCACAAGTGGCTCTGTACATAGTGCATTTCCACTTTCTTGAGTGTGCTGTTGTACACTTCTGGTTATGAATAGATGACAAAAGGCTTGAAAACCTTAAGTCTTAAGTGCTTGTCAGGATATTTTTGAAGGCTTTAGGGTATTTTAGCTCAGATGCTCATTATTTGTTAGGATGATGCTTAGCCAGGATTGATATGTTTCCTTTCCTTGTTCCTGCAAATCTAAATTTTTACACGTTTGTTTATGCATTTCAGTTTTATTTGACCGGTATTTTCCCTACCAGTTCTTTCGTCAAAAGCAGCATCTTTGCCGCAGTTCAACACAATCTGCACAGCATGAGCGCTAAAAACTGCAGATTTCACTTGAAAATTTAGGCTTAAGACCCGCCTCTTTGCCTCATCCAAGCTCAAACAAAGCTAGCTTGAGTTCAAGGAGGAAAAAGACATCATAGATTCTACTTTTCTATAGCAGTCTTTGGTCACAACATGCCTACCTGAGTAGTTTCCAATGACCTTGGTCTTCTGCTGCGTTGGCATGAGTCAGTTTCTTCAGTTAACTTTTTGATTTAGTGTTATTCACAGGTCTGTGGTGAGTCACACTCTCTTGAATGGTGTGATGAGGTTACCTGCTGGTATCCCCCTGATTGGCTAAGCTCACAAGTGGTCACATACAGGCTTCTTTGCTGAGATTTAATTTCTTTTGACTTTTCAACTGAATTGTCTGGTACTTTTTAGTGAAATATGCCAAGAAAAAGCAAAGTAATGTCATTATTGTCCGTCAAGGCAGAACTATAGATCATGTTGTTCTTCTCTTTCCAAGCTTGCTCTGTACAACTTCTTATTTAAAACCATTAGATACATAAAATCTTATCTTGAAGGCAGAATTCAGAGAGTGAGGGCAAATGGTGACCTCTGCCATAAGTTGTAGTTTTGGTGTCCCCAAGGTTCTATACTAGGACCACTGTTGTTTTGTCTTTATGCAATCTTTATGCTATGAATCTAAAATCCAGATGAATGCAGATGACATGGTCATTTTTCATTCAACAGCAGAGATGACCCTGGTTATTGAATGGCTGAATAACTCATGCCTTCATTTAATTACTAAAAATACAGTTTGCATGATTTTATGCAGAAAACGATGGATACCATAAAGCAGGGGTGTCCTAACTTTTTTCCAAAAGGGCCGTATTACAGACTGTGAAAATGACCAAGGGCTGATGGCTCTAGCAGACATGTTTCTTAACAGTGAAAGTAACAAACGAGTGCTCAATTTGAAAACTATTTCATTTTGGTAGTTTCTGTCTCCAAGTTAAGTCAGACAGGCTGGTGTTATTATTACAAACCTATGACATAAAGCCAAACCCTGGAAAAATATGTCATTTTTTATGGCAGGAACAAGCCATGGAATTCATTATGTTTGTTTATGAGACAGTTATAAGAACATTTTGATTCCAAATATTTTTGATACTGCATTCTGAACCATCTTATGCATCAGCTTTTGTCTTTTCTTCACCATTTCCTAACTTTATTTCAGCCTTTTGTCCTCTCATGTGTTTTTTGTTTTTTTTTATGAAGAGAGGCCTATATACAATCCAAATTTTTGTGAGATGTTACCAGATATATTTAGTTTTTTTTCAAGCTTCTGACGGAAAATGTAAATGTACACAATTAGAACATGAATAATTTAAGTTACAAAATTAATACATTTTAAAATGAAAGCTATGGGCCGCATTACAATAGACAGCAGGCCACAATTGGCCCCCAGGCCATAGTTTGGACATCCCTACCATAAAGCCTGACGTCTTCACTTATCCAATGTCTGTCACATCAGAAACTCTATGTCAACAAAAGCAGTAGTACCATATTTTAATGCCATTATTATATCACATTTGTCATACTGCCAGACTGGCTGTCTTACTTATAAGATCCTACATGTGATTAAAGCTAAAGTGTTACTTTTGGATGTGTTAACTGCATTATGGTTGATGTATTATCAGCCTTAGTTAGAATTACCAATTCTTGAAGGCAGAATTGAACCTCTAGGGTAACAATCTATTAAACCATATAGTGTAAAATTTATAAGGTTACCAGGCTTGTTATTGAAACTTTTTGAAATTATCCCTACAATAAGTCGCCAAATTTTTAAAAATGATTTGTTCGAAGCTTTCTTCATTGATTAAAGGCAATTAAGTTTGTCGTTTCAAGGTATTACCTCTAAGCCAAACTAATTCAGAGGCATTGTATCATTTCTGTATGAGTCTTTTCAAAATAAAAGCCATTATTTATCACTCAGGGCATTCATTGGTACTAATTTTTTGCTTACTTGTACTGAAAAATTACTCAAGTCCAGACCCCAATGACCTCATAGCTAGTTACAGCCATGTCTGAGCCTTAATGGCTTCTGAAAGTCATTAGAAAACAAGCAAAGTAAACTATTGCATCCATTAGCATCTTTCCTCCACACAGCACAAAGCAGTATATTTTAATGTTCTCCATAAAATGGCACACATTTGTACCATACCACCAAATGGAGCACTCCCAGCCATGCCATTGCTTTTAAACCCTACTTGCACTTATGACTCTCATCGACATCCATATGCATGCACACATACACGCAACAAAAGGAAAAATACATGTTTTATGCAGTAGAGGCCTTTGCATACTGGCACACAAACCCTTGGTGATTTTGAGGTGAAACAGTACGTTGTTTTTAAACACCTCTCAGCTGTAAACACATAAACTCTGCATGAGCTGATTAATTCTGGCAGCGTGCCAGTGTGGTGCCTTGTAATAATCTAACACAATGTATTACTTACTGGAAGGTGCACACAGATGAATTTTTTAAAGCCTTGGAGGTAATGATTTTGCCTGACCAGCAGCAATAACCACAAAATATTTATGCACAGAAGACCTCCTTTACGCCACACTAAGTTGCAATGGAGATAAAAAAAAAAAAGGCAGATCAGCGGCTTAATGTGGGACCATTATTCTTGTGCAGTAGTGTAAGTCAAGTGTGTGTAAGTAACTTTACTATCCCCAGAGGGAGCGAGAGCACGGCAGCGTCACAGAATGAAGGCCTTCCCCTGTTCAGTGCTTGTACTCTAACCAGGCGTGAGACATTGGCCCTGACTGCTACCCACCCCTGGTCACGGTCACCACAAGTTAAGTGACCAACTCACGACGCATCACCTGGAGCCAAATAACCATCCATGTCAGTGGGAAACCTGAGCATATGTGACATGCTCTTGAACGAGTTCCCCTCATATGGTTTGCCTTTTGAGCAATAATCTTCGAAAGGCGAGGTTTTGTGAGCTCTTGGAATGAGAGTTGTTTGCTTTTTGTGTGTCTGTTTCTGCTTGTAGGAAAGAGAGATGGGAAAATATGATGTGTATCGAAGGAGGAAGCAGCTCAGCCTGTTATAGTGTGTCAACAAACAAACATATGAGATGCAAATCGGAGAGATTGTCTGGTTCTCTGTAAATATTTGGCCCTGTTACTGCTCGGAGCGCTCACTTTCCTCTTTTTCTTTTTTTGGTATTCAGATGCTGACTGAAAGGTCAGTGGTGCCGTTTAAATACAATCCCCCACATTGTCCCTGTAGGCATTTCAACTTGATGTACAGTACATACAGTACAGAGCCCAGAGTCACTCAGAGAGAGGCTTTTTGGGTTTAGGAGAAGAGATTAGAGACTTTCTTTTTTGCATAATCAGTTTTACATTCAGAGGAGTGATTCAAATTCACATCACACTTAAGGTGAGAAATCTACCTCTTCATCTCAACAAATTGGAGGGATTATAGGTCCACATTATCAAAAACTACTAGAAGAAGTCAACAACAGCAACAATAATAGCTCTAAAGGATACAAGTTGGCTTAATCTTGGGAAATCCTTAATCCCGGTAAACAGTTATGCAAGTAAGACACCGAGTAAATTCTTCAGATGAGATGAGATCTGCTGTGATCCGATTTGGGACTCAAGAATGAGTGGAGCAAATTAGCTTGTTGTGCCCTTTGGTTATAGATGAAGTAAAAGCGCCTATCTTTTGGTTTCACCCAGATATACTGCGCAAAATCTTTAGAGGTGTGTGAATCAACAATTATATGTTTTGTCCACTTTAAAGGCCGATCACACTTCTCCCTGTGCAGACATTTTATCCACTGCAAATGCAATGGAAAGCTAGAAAAGACCTTGAGAGATGGGGAGTATCTCTTCAAGTGTTCAATCCTAAAACAGCATAGCCATTAAATTTGCATGTTAGGCCAAAAACGTGAAGTTGTTTTTAATTCCAATGTAAGTACTGCAACTTGTCTGAAACTTAATGCAAATTACAGGAGTCACAGTCTGAAGACATCACTAAGTTTTCTCATACTCTGAACAATAAAGATAGTCCTTTCAATATAAAATACATATAAAAAAAATCTGTATTCATTCATCTTTATGTATCCAAAAGGGTTATGCTTGGTCAGACTTCTCCTTAGACATAAATCCTATTGATCTTGATTTGGAGGGAAGCTAGAGGAGACTTTAATGATCGTGGTTTTCACTGCAAGTATTTGATTCTCAAACAGACATCTTTAAGTTCCTTTCTTTTTGTCTGTGGTTTTACAATCAAATCAAACATGTTCAGAGCCTGGTTCAAAACACATCCATACACACTGTGCAAGTAATGAACTTACATTTGTTATTTTTTGAGTTATTGACCATGCAAGTTCTGCAGATTTAAGAATGTGGCTAACTTTACTGAAAGAGGCTTCCTTAACTCCTTCAAACTAAAAGCCAGGTTGAATTCAGAATTTCCAATATGCCCCCCATTGATAATGGACTTCAGTCTTTTAGTGATGTTATGGGCACTACTTCCAATCATTATTCAGTGTAAATAATTGCAATTTTCTTCATTTTTTCTTTTACTTTTACAATCCTCAGAGTAGAAATAGCAGGCCAACAAACTTGAGAGGTTGTTTTTCTCTATACTAACTATAGGAAATCTACAATTACTGGCCACTTGATTAGCAACACCCGTTCCACTGCTTCTAAATAGAAATATTTCATCAGCCAAAGCATCTAAACGCAGTGAAGATGACCTGCTGAAGTTAAATCAGAACATCAGATTGGCTGTGATAGCTGTTGCTTTGTAACTCTGACGTTCATGCTGCATTCTATCCCAAACTTTACACAGTATCATTCCAGCTCCTATGATAGCTGTCATCTTATTGTAATGCAGACAGACTTGGAGAAAAAGGAATCCTCTGAGGTCTGACGCCAATGCTGATAAGATTAAAGGATATCAAATGAACCCTGTCTGTGCTGAAAACGAGGAAGGTTAGGATGAAATAGCTTCGACCTTCTCCTGGCAGCATTAGGGTCAGATCGAGTCTGTCACTTTGTTTAACTATGAACACGAGTGAATAAAACTAAAAATATCAGCAGGATTCTGGTTATCGCAGAACCTGCCAGGCAACCACGGCACAGATTAGCAGGTACAATCTTCCTCAGGAGGATCTGCATAGTAATAAAAGCAGCTGCAGCAGCTTTTTTTCCAAATGTTCCTGGCACTAATTAAACCCCCTGCAATCTGAACTGTTGTTTCATATCTACATGTTTGTATTCAATTTTTCTTTGCTTCCAGAAAGTAGCAAAGAGAAAAGAGAGATACCGGACGTGATATTTTTATTATGCACTGTGGTTTATGTGAGGAAAGAATCCTATATCAGTCGACCTCTCGTGGAAATAATGCTATCCCAATCGGGGTAAATCCGAGGACAATTCTGGGGATGGTGCCAGCTGGGGATAGAGCAGGAAATACAGAATGTGTTCTTGGAAAACTGGGGCATCCGGTTTCAAGAACTAAAACTGCTTGCCTTGGTATTTAGGCCTCTGACTTATCTCTACTTTTAAGAGCTCATCTGACAGTGGAGATACTGTAAAGCTGGGTGGGACGTTCTGCAATGAGTTAGTCCCAAAGCACATTTGTATTATTCATTATTAATTTCACCTCTTCCACATTCCGTCCAAGTTTGTGAAACTTGAATCGTCACTCATTCTCTCCTTCTCTCGTGTCACCCGTAGGAGAGGAGGCTCTAACGATGTACCTGGCCAAAAACAAGCTGGACAGGAAGCTTGCCAATGCTACTCAGAATGTGGAGGCTCTTCATCAGCTGGCCTCGTCCTACTTCATCGACCGTGACGGGACCATGAGGAAGCTGCACGAGATCCAAATCTCCACCAATGCTATCAAGGTAGGTACAGAAGACAGATAAATGTTTATCCTCATGTCAGGGAGCAAAGTTTGTTCGGTAAAGACGAGGATACTTTGAATTTTTGATGTCACAAAAAGCAAGAAAGGCAATAAACGACAACAATGGATCTCATAGCATAATCTTTTATTGCCAAAGTATCATACAGGCCACCTGGACTTTTCTGTTATTTTGGCTTTCAAATTTTCATAAATTATGCCTGGGAAGCTCATCATGTCTCTTTTCAAAAACGATTTTAATTTTTTCACCAGCCCAAATGGTGTAAGTGGCAGCTCTGGCACTCCACATGTGTTGTAAAGCGCAGACAGAATCCAGTTTCGATTTTTGTAAAGCCCAAAACCCAGGAAGAATTTCAAAGTCAATGTAAACATTATGATACTGCAAAAACTAAATGGATTTTTTTTGTTTCATTTCAACTAAAAAATATCTCAATCGACTTACTATAAGCCAAAAACAGATTTAAGACCATAAAAGGGCTGAGATCCAAAAGAGGCACATACTCGTGGTTCAGCAACATGCGTCAGTCACTCAGCAAGGGACTTTTTGTAATTTAATTGGTGTGACCAAGAGGAAAGGTCAGAGTTCAAGGTTTTTTCACAAACACGTCAGCTTTTATAGCCTTCATGCTAAAAATTGGTTCTTAACCAAAATGCTCACACATTCAGGTTTCTATCATGCACTTATCTATCTAATTTTCACTGTTGACTACAACACCCCAGTTGTCAGCAGGAAATTTCATATTTTAGACATTTCTTTTTCTAACGAGAATTTACACCATGGTGAAGAACCTGTGTTAGGACAAACTGGGGCATGTGGCTGAGCAAATGGCACATGGCACTAAGCAATCGATGGCATACCACAAGCGGCTTTTAGATCTCAGCATGACTCAAAAATTGCATTAGGTTGCATGTTATGGCGAGAAAAAAAATGAATCTGCAAATGGAATAAGAAAGATATACCTCTCAAGATAATTAACAAGGTCATATTTTTCTCACACCACTTTTTTTCTCTTTACTTGCAATTCAGGGCTTTTTTCTAGCTTGTTGGAATAAGACATTTTTCTGGACTTGTCAGACACTTTGTGTCGATGTAAAATCCATTAAGACATTTGTTATTGAAAATAAGATGAACGCATTTCTTTGGATTTTATGTAGATTTATTTGGATACATCTTAGATTTTGCAGTGTAAGTGTAAGCATAAACAAAAATTGGAGTCAAATTAGCATAACTGTTTAAAAAAACATTTGATAGACAAGTGAATCAAAGTATGATATGGAAACAGCCACAGAAGAAGGCAAGAGTTGAGTCCAACTTTTACATGCTTTAACAGTCTGACTTTGCACAAGTGATGGAGGAATTTCTGCATCACCTAATGATGTAAAGATGTATTGGGTTAAGTGTAAAGTTTGCAAACAGATCCTGGGGACAATAGTTTCTGGTTTATCTTGCCCAAACATGGCTTACTGTTTTTCCGAATTGAGCATGGGTGGAAAAAGTAGCCGTCATCTTTGCATGTGGATATGCAGCAAAAGATGGCACACACAAACTTTACAGCGCAAAGAGCAAGAGGATAGTTGTGTAGCTGCACAAACTGACAAACTAAGAATAGTCGACAATCAAGCTCATGGCAAAGGTTTAAAAATAGTTTATACATGTGACCGTAAATGACACAGTCAGAAAGTTATTAAAGGTTTTTCTTCCCCTTTTTTCTCTACTCATGTTTTAAGAATTGACATTTTCGTTTTCTCCATCTTGATAAGCTAAAGGAAACCCAAGAGACCAAACAACAAATTGTTTTTGGAGTATCTTCTGAAGAAAGTCTTATCACTGTTATGGAAACATCAGTATAATTTAATCTCTACCACACCAAACATTTTTTCAGATAAACATCACACAACCACCACTTCAATGGCTTTTTATTTGCAGAGGAAATTACATTTAAGGTAGAGCCCCACTGATAAGGTCGATTGATTTAATAGTGTGACACTTGGGAAGGATTAGGGAGAAGAGTTGGGTTTTAAAAAAAACAGTTTCCTTTTACACAACAAACAGTTAAGTCTGTGAGTCAGAAAACGCTTTTCATATCTGTGCATATGCATCACATGCCAGAGTCATGTGGCAGAAGAATTAATTACCCATGAGCAAAAGCAGCCTGAAACAGGTCATGTACTGTTTGTGGACTATTTTGAGCTTTTGGACAAAACAACCTTTGTTGTTTGTGATAATGAGAATCTCCTCTTTTTGTTTCAGCTGTTTGATGAAAAGTGAAAAACAGACTTTTTAGCAAATGTTTGTTCACCCAGTGGGACTGAGAGGAGGCTAGGGAAAGCGGTTGTAAAATATAAATAACAAGTTTGAATCAAATAGGCCAGAGTTTTTGGAATCTCCCTCCCATGTGACCACGATGTGGTAATTAGGCCAAATGTTCATTTGCGTCACAGATGAAGATGAAGATGGAGGCTGGATTAGATGGGGGATTAGTATTGAAACTCAAACAACAGACTTATGAAACACATACTGAGTCTCAATCTTGAGTTGTTTTCAGCTTCATATTTTTACCAAAGAGTTTGCTACTTGGGTGCGACACATATCTCACGGACGAGTAAAACGTCATGCACCAAAAACTTGTGGATAGAAGGTGGCTTATTTGATCAGAAACCCATGTAAAATATGATCATAATTCTTTATAACATGAATGCATACATGCCACCAACCAGGTGACGTTTGTTTTACGCAATCTTTCACTCTTTCCCCTCCTCTATTCGTCCCTTTACATACAGTTGTTTTGGCCTCTCAGTGTAAATTAACCCACTGGTCTTACTTGAATAAAGAGACAAGACCAATCAACCTAAATTTGTTTAATATAGAAAAAATGTAGTCTTGAATCTTGTAAGGTTAAAAAACATTTTTTATTTGAAATATAATGAAATTACAGGAAGTATTTATCCTTATGCAAGCCTTCTTTGTCTTTATCTCCCTCTTTTTGCCCTGCTTTCTGTATCTCTCTTTTTGTGGCATTAATTTTGCATCCAAATCTAAATTGAGGACTGATTTAAATGCAAGTAAGATAGTTTTTTACAGCTTAACCCTAAAAGTAACCCTGGTATGGCAAACAGCCTACTAAATGAAGAATATGCACATCACTTGAATATATTTTTCATAATCATGATGTTTCCAAGAGCAGGGGCTCACAACCCCCAAAATAGTGGTGACACCCTGCTGTGAGAATACACCAATTGGTAAGCCAATACCAAAACAGAATACAATAATGATAAAAAATAACTAATTTTCTTCATATCTTCACAATTAACTATGAATTATGCAATTATTAGGCTTTTTTTAATTTTTGGGAGGTGTCATGTGGTCTGCCTATAGTGTTTCCCAACCTCCCAGAGGATATCTACCCCTCACTTTTGGAACTACTGCCTCAGATAACATACGGCTTCTTCCTTTTCTGTACAGAATCAATCACTATGACACATCTAATACCAAGAAATTGTAATAAGATATAGTTTATGGCCTTGTTTTGTAAAAACGTATCCAGAGAGACTGTGTTGACAGCTGTAACTCACCTGGTGTGAAAGCAGAGCCGTCTAGCGCTGCAGCTGTCATGGAGCTAATACGCAGCTGCTCTGAGATAAACGTGTTAAACCTGATGACTTATGATGTTTTGTTCATCTGTATCACTTTCACAAACTTCCACAAAAGAACTTACCGATAAAAGCCTTCTTTGAAGAAGTGATGTCATCAAATCTGTCTTATCCGCAGTATTTCTTTCCCCCCGGCATGTGCAAGAAGGACACAACTTCTGCTCCTTTCACAAACAGTTCTATAAATATGTCATTATAATGGACAATGAGGTAGTAGTGCAGAATGTAAAAATATGTATTTTGAGCCAAAAAGTTTAGGGAAAACTCATTAAAGCACTCTCTTTAGAAGCCGCACTCACTTTTCAGTAAGCATTTCTGTTTTTGAAGGACACAGATTCCAAAAACGTCAACAAAGCTGCAGATGGATTTGTGTTACCTGCCACAGCCAAATATTCTGACAAGCTGCTGTTAATTTCAAGCCCAGGTGATCATAATTATTCAGACTTGTCTGGTTTTCCATGGGTCTGCAAACAGCCAATTTTTAGCAGAAAGCAGATTGCAGATCTGAAAATAGTCTGCACCCCAGAGAAATTGGAATGTCAGCCGATTGGTAGACGGAACTTTCATCCTGCAGCACTGCAGCACATCCAACAAATATCAATGGAAACCATCTGAACTTTAATGCAGGGGAGCGACTTTAAATTGTGAGACTCCGCAATTAAGGCTCCAGGGCCACTTTTTTTAGATGATGTTTGTTGGTGAAGCTGGTGTGGGCAGTGCTGTAGAAAATAGCAAGAGTGAACTTGATTTGAGAAACAGTCAAGCAAAGAAACACCAGAGTCACTCTCCATCACACGTGAACTGAATCAAATAGGACGGTTAAAGGCTTGAGACTGCATGAGATCTTTATGTAATACTGTTTGATGGTGACATTGTTTGATTTTTTGACAACAAAGAGATACAAGTTAAGTGTTGATCTGGACATAAACATAAACTTCACCTGGGTTAATTGTCCCTGCGGCCCATTTTTTTTGTCTGCAATTTGACTGTAAAATCAGGGTAGATTATGCAAACAGATCAATAATGTAGAGAGTAGAAATAAAGGTAATTACAAAACACCACCTGACCAGCAGAGGGCAGCGAATGACAAAGATGTTAAGCCACCATCTATATGTTTAGCAACACAGTAAATCTGTTAGGATCATGCTAATTTTGATTTGACAGGTGACAATGCCCCATTCTAAAATATGTAAACCAACTGGTAAAACACTGGACCACTTTGCTGTCTAAAGCATGAAGATCACCAGTGTTTCAGCATAAAAGATGAGCCCTTTGATTGACAGCTTTCATTAACATGTACCCTTCCCAAACAGTTTTAGTCATCATTAGGTATCCTATAATAAGGAGGCTGTGACACATTTATACATATAAAATCAAACCAAGATTTCTTCTGTTGTAAACTTGATATCCGCCGACATGTTCGATTGAAGGTCTCCATTTTTTTAGGGTCACTCTTTAACACCGTAACCAGACAGAGACACATTCACACCATCAGGCTCAGAGAAGACCGTTGTTAAACCAAGTCAATCACAGCTCTGTGTAACGTTATCATGGACAGAGGGGCATTCTGGGTACTCAACCCACCAGAAACATTCAGCTGGAGGCCATGCAGTGTCCCTGGACATCTGAAAAGTATCAATTTAAACTGAATTTATACCCTCAATCCAATGGTCGGAATGCACGTAGATGTTGGTGTGTGTGTGGTTCCACTTGTTCAAAGCTACAGTTGCAACGGTTGCTGGTTTGACTCTCAGTCTCTATAATTTGCCACACATGCTCTCCCTCTCTCTACCATCCACTTTTCCTCTCTTTTCAGCTATAAGACTTTATTCAATTTATTCATCCCATGAGGGGAAATTCACAAACATAATGCCCAACTATATAACACCTGTTTGATGTGATAAGAGACACATGTGTATTAACCATTTTATTCATATAAATGATATAAAGGACAAATTATGTAACTGTAATTAGTTTTTGAGTTTTGAAACATTTAGCGACCCTCACTTTTGGAAACTATTGAATAAGAATATTTTTATTTGAAAAAGGTTTGGCCAGAGCTGAAGCAGTGTAATCTTTTTGTTAATCAGGGCCTTGGTTTGATGGAATTAAAATGTTGACATCCACTTACAAATTCACTTTTTTCATACAGTTTTTTTTTACGCTATTCAGCATTCAGCAGATTGAAATCACCATTTGAAAGTGAATATTGAACACCATTAGCCTCATAAGAGTCCAAGTAAAAAGGTAAAAATATTCATTCATAGTTGCGCATTGACTGTTGTACCATTTATAATTCATTCGCTTGAATTCAGCCGTTCGACCATCTCAGAAAGTGTTTTTATAAGACGCATTATTAACCACAGTTGCAAATACAGAACCTCTAAGAGATGAGCTTATTCCAATAATACACCAGGGTGTTGAAAAATGAGCAAATAAATATCAATGCAGATCAAACTGCTCTGTTGTTGTGGGTGGTCTGACTGAACTTTGCAATGCAGAGAAAGTGAAGGAATCCTGAAGGAAAATTAGACTGTCGGGATTCAAAAAGCTTGTTCAGTACAAAATAAAGTTCCCCAACGAATTGGATTTTATGTTTTTGGGGGGATTTTTTTTATCCCTTTTTCTGCACATTCCTGGAATAGTTCAGAACTTTCCCATTATTCTGAAACTCCCTCAGCTGCTGCTGTGAACCTGTGCCTGCACACCTGCATAAAACCCCCTCCAATCCAACTTTCTCCACATACTCACCATTGCTGCACCTCTGTCTCCATTCAAAGAGCACCTTCCCTCGCTTTTTGTTGTGGTGAGTGACAAGTGGATTAAGGGGCTCTGGCAGATGAGGCTCTAGGTAGCAGGAAGTCAAGCACGACAAAATTAAGCAGACCTGACAGAGGCTGCTGAGTCAGTTTCTCAGGAAAGGAAGGCAGGTGGTGTGGAGAGTCTGCACACACACACACACACACACACACACACACACACACACACACACACACCTACACAAACACACATTAAAGTTACTGCAAAGCTGGCTGGACTTCATGTCTGCTCTGCTGATCGAGGCTGATGGACCTGTAGCGTATGTCCAGAGGTTAGGCTCTGTCTAAATGTGGAAAACGGTGAGGAATGGATTGGTGATTGAGTGAGTTTGTGAGCTGGTTAATGGGATTGTCGACATGCCAGATTACTTGTCTTTGACTGATCAGATATTCTTCCCTCTGAGAGTCTGTAATGACTTGTTTGAGATTTGAGTCTGTGCCTTTAAGAGGATGAAATAGGAGCAAATAGGTTTGCTCTGTCAGGTGAAACAAACATGGCTGAGTACACAAATAATATGGAGTAACCACAGTTGAGTGAGAATAGTATAGAGTCTGAAATGTGCTTTTTGCACAATGGGTTTCATTTACAAGCTTGGGGGAAATAAGTTGTTTTAAAGGAGAAGAACAATATTCAAATAAATAAATATTGCGTTTTACCTCATGTTTCACCTTTATAGTCTTAAAAGATAGTTATTGATAAAAAATTAAAGAGGGGGAATAGAGGGTTGAAGCTTTTAACTGTTTCCTGGTAGCTTATATGATTAACATCTTTTTTCTTCTTTTGGTGTTTGAAAACCTGCATTTTAGCCTCTGTCTGAAACAATTAATTTTCGCTGCTGTCTCTTTAAGATGCCTGACTTAAAAGGAAAAAAAACATAGAAACATTACAACTATGAGCAAATAGAGGTTTGAAAATCTGCATTAGTTTAGCACTGACTCAAATCCAAGTTTGAAACACGGGAAGCTCAATACCCCCTCTTTAATATATGCATATATACCCCCTCTTTAACCTTATGCTTCAGAAGAAAGGAGATGTGGGTGAATACAGTAAAGTGTTATCTCCCTTTATCTTTTTTTTTTAAAGACACCACTTATATCAAAGAATAGCACAGACATACATCCACTTGGATTTCTAATCTAACATCATTCTTCTCATGTTTCATCTTTTAAACCTGGAGGCTTGCAAGTAGTGGGGGGGAAAGGTAATAGGTGAAACGTGGATAATGACATAATTGAGAAATGTATATTTTCATTGAAAAGAAACAGTGGGAGCAGGCTTTAGTGACAGCGAATCACACTCACAGCTCATTTAAAAGCAGCAGACATTTCCTTTAACAGGCTTAGAGAGAAGGAGTCCTGGGTATCATTTCTCTGGAGGAGACTGTTTCTTGACCTCCACACTATCATTTGCATTGCATGAATCTAGATACAAAGCTACAAGCTGGATAGGTAGTGTGAGATAGCATAAGGCAGACAAAAAAAAAAAAGAGTGAAGAGCAGAACTTGTGAAATAGAAACATTGAAGACATTCATGAATAAAGTTCATGTTTTAAAAAGTGTTTACACCTTATTATTATTCAAAATGTCTAACTACAATTAATATGAGTCACATTCCTCTGACAAGTCCAAAAAAAGGCTTTTACTCAACATATCAATGATAAAAATGATGCCCCATTGCTGGAAAGAAGTATATAAACCTGTATTAAGACATTCTTATTGTCAAGAAATTTGACAATTAACTTTTCATATTAGACATTTTCTTGACTAGCCAGGTGAATGTAGCACATGTTAATCTTAATATGACATCTAAATGAATATTAGACAAACACTTACGTGGGATTCAGTTTTCTAAGTTTCATTTCATCTGATTATAGAGATGTAACCAGCATTAAACGAAAGCAATCATTTGTGTGGATTTTGTGCAAATTTGTTGCACATTTTCAATTCGACTTGGCTACAAACTACCCCAATAATTTGAAAAAA
Organism: Thalassoma bifasciatum; assembly: GCA_008086565.1. NCBI lineage: Eukaryota > Metazoa > Chordata > Actinopteri > Labriformes > Labridae > Thalassoma > Thalassoma bifasciatum. Next base: position 93,615 of record RPOG01000576.1, on the reverse strand, counting down.
CGTCAGATCAAAAATCATACAAGGCTGATTTTGCGTTCAGATGTCTGCGGACTATAAATAAGAGCAGCATAAATGGTAGTTCTCCGGTCACGTTGGCAGCAGACAGGCTGTGATCAGAATGTGCAGAGGAAGCAGAGTCCAGCAGAAGGCATGGATCTATAAACAGAGGGAACAAGGGCTTTGCTCCTCCAATATTGATTCAGCACGGCTAGGAGACCTGCTTTGGAGTGCAAACTTACAATCAGGATGAAAAACATGTGTCAATACTGCAGAAATGTTTTAGACATTTCCTGTCTGCAAGCAAGCAGATTCAAAGTCAGGTTTACTTTGTTCCAATAACATTATTCTGGGAGGCTCTTGCCTGTGAGGGATTCATCATTCATTATTTATAAATGATGATCTCTTTCATCAGATACCCCTCATCGTTTGTCTCACTCACACTTGATCATTTGCAGCATTTTGCATAAACCAAATTAACTCATATGCATTTATGTTCATTTACATTTTCAGTATATTTTAAAGTTGAATGATTGTATCTTAATTCCTAATTTTCATGCTGTGTAAAAATCATCTTAATATTAACAATTCTGTGCAACCATATATCCAGAAATGATTAAGCAAATGTATGCAGAAGGCATAATCTGAAACAAGTTAATGCAAGGAAAAACTCCTAACTACTCGATCATTTTCTGAATACACTTATATGTGTTCCCTTTAATTATATAGAGCTTTCCAGCAGCGATAATTATCCATCAAAGACAGGAAATAGAGTAAAGGTAGAACATATCACAGGGTTATGTAACGTATGTAATAATAATGCCGCTTCATGAACTACAAAAGAAAATCTGATCACCAACTGAACCCCTTCCTATGTCTTTATAGGTGGGTTTTTTTTATGTTCATCAAAGCTGGTTCCACACAGAGCCAGTGAGTCACAGTGAAGATTCACAGCGAGCGGTACATTAGACATACAGAAAGGTCAGGAGGTTTCATGGATAACACAACACTCTCATGTAAAACATAAAGGTAACAACATAGATTGTGTAACATGAATAAAATCTCAGTGACAAATTACTCATTACCAGACACTGGAAATACTGACTTAGCTGAACTTAACCAGGGAAAGAGCAGAGATGTGGAACACCTTGACAACAGTCATTAATTTTAATGACTATCTCACTTTTGGGCAGCTAGGGGGCGCTGTGGAGCATCCATATACCTATCGACATGTGAACACTGCAGTCATAAAATTTCTTGCGGGGCTGAATTTTAGGGCTAGGTGTGTCCACAACTATAATAATAATCCTTAAGGTTTCAAGAGGGCCTTGGCCCGTCCTGTGGTCGCTCGGACCCTAAATATTATAAAAACACTTTGAATTCTTACATGGGTGGTCAATGGTGATTCTTGTGCATTTGAAGTTGGCCTCAAGTGGACTTAAGAGGAATTGCACCCCCCCAACACCAAAGGTTGCCACTTGGACAACATGTAACTCAGTAAATAGGTATTATCATCAAATATCCAACCAAGATAAAAATTTCCTCACACATTCTCAAAGTGAAAGTAGAAGTTCCCTAGCCTTGAAATACTCTCGTACCAGCAAGTACCCTAACATGATTTTTTCTTTTTCTGCACAAGTACCTACAAGCACTCTGTAAGACTCAAAACTGAAGATGATTTATTCTGTTTGTTTCATAGAATGGTTTCTTTGTACTGTTTAATGTGAAAAACAATATTCTGTTTTTATGACTAATAGATAAGTACAACATTTAAATGTCAAGGTTCATCAATGCCACTTTGGATTCTTTCTGTTTAAGTATACTGACTAATTTCAGTAAGACTTCTGACTAATGTATTACAAAACCACCCACACAGCTTCACATAAAACCTGACACATGTGCCTCACAGAGAATTGAATCGAAATCTAACACACTCAGTATTGAATGGTTGATTCTGGCTGTGAATTGATGTTTTGGCCTTCCACTTTCTTTGTGCAGTGGGGAATGTGATCATGAGTAAGTCTTTATGATCCTCTTGTGAAGTACCTTTGCTGTAAAAAGAAACAGAACCCACTTTGAATTAGTTTTGAACAAGACAAACTCTTTCCAGGTGGAAAAGTTCTCTAATTTGGATCTGGCAGCGTATTGTGCAGATGTCAGGAACAAGCTGGTGGAAGCCTGATCTCTTCAACAAAATGTCTCAAATGGACGGCTGCCAATTTTGGTTTGGCTCTCCGCCTGATATCACAGAAGTGTTTCCTGTGATGGATAGGTTTTATCTTGGGCCTAAAATGAAAAAAGTAACCAAATGTGATATCATCCCAGAGGATATATTACCTCAAGGTGTGTAAATAGTATTAACAATAAAAAGAAAAAACAAGTTAAAAACAGCAGCAGTGGAGTTCTTCCAATAAATTGCTGTTACCAGAAAAAAAGCACTGACACAATTTAACTTTGTGTTGTTTGACAGAATTACATATTTTAATCATTTTTTGACACAAAGAGTTGCTTCTACCTGTCTGTGATCAGAATCTGAATTATTATTTTGCTGTTTTCTACCTCTGTATCTGACCTTTCTTGAGACCATAGCTTAGCAATTATAGCTTAGAGGTTACAGAAGTGATAGTGACACTCGAGTTATATCAAGGCACAACATAAAGTGTTGCTTCTTCTGGTCGGTGCTCATAGGCGAAGTCTAATGATAAAGGTTCACCTGGATGGCTCACCATGTTTTGGTGTTTTTCTACCTCTGCATTTGTAGTGAAGTTTTAAAACCTTGTTACAAGACAGCTAGTTACAACCAAAAGTGGTGCAATTCTGATTTTTTCCCCCCCAGGTAATGGTTTTGAATAGCTACCTTTATGACCTACCTTTATGTTTTGTGGGACAGGATACACAAAGCAAAAATATCATCTAAGTAGAAAAATGGCTTTAATGTTAAGTCAACACAAGGCCAAAATAGATGTTTGGATAATGCACAATAGTTGATTATTGTATATCTACAGTATATCCAAATAAAATCTGTGCTGTGTATATTATTTGTACGCACTATTTGATTAACAGTGTCATCATCAGACTACTAATGAGACAGCAGAACTGCTCATAAACATCAGGGGAGCCAGCAGGACACGTAAGCATCAATCACTGATGACATCAGACATCTGTGCCGGCACCAACGCAGAGCTCTCTCACTTTACACTTAGCCGTCTTTCCATCAGCGGGAAATGCAAACAATAGTTTGATTGTTATTGGACTCCTACAGGTTGAACACACTGTGAAAGAATAGGATGGAATAGAATAGAATGCTTTTATTGTCATTGCATGCAGGAATTTTTTTGGTCTCTCATGAAAGAACCATTTACTTTGCTCAACACACACATTAAAAAGAGAATGTGATAAACAAAGCTGCAGTAGTTGGAAACATTAAAATGTTTTGGGGGTAAAATTAGTCTCTAAAGAGCTCTGGTTTTGTTGTAATAATGACAAAAAGTGTACAATTCCTGGATACTCAAACATGCTAAGATAAGCTTTAGAGAGCAGGGATCCTCCTATTTGTGTGTGTCCTTTGTGGAGCTTATATTCAATGTGTTGCTACTAAATGTGTGAACTGATAGACTACGTGCATAGCGGCTTGCAGAATTTATCAAACCTTTCATCCTTGATACCCTGTTCTGTCTTCTTGAGCTTTGCACTGCTTAAGAGGTCTTAGCTTCATGGGAGCGTTAATCAAAACTGAGACATATCCCTGCTGTGGAGATGGCGCCTGTGGAAGACAAGTCTTTGCCTTGTTATCTACCTGTGACTCACACATCTCCAATACACCCTCTAAAACTGGGGCTTTTTTATTGTCCACTGCTTCAAACCATAGCCACTGCTGTGCAATGAAGAGCACATTTAAATGTAAAAAAAGTGAAGGTGAAAGTGTAGGCACCTAGTAGAGGAACTTTTGATTTAGAAAAACAGCAGATGTATAAATGTGCACATCAGCCTCCACACCAAAGCCAGGGAACTAAACCTTTATCCACTAAAGCAACACCAGGTATTCAGTGTGTGGGTGTGTGAGAACACAAGATAGAAAAATGAAGGATGAGGCACAATATCATGCCATCTAATACCAAATGGAAAAACATTCACTGTCATATAATAGAAAAGCTCCTCCTGGATTTATAGGCCAGATAAGTTCTATCTGGCCTATACAGGGATACTCCAGTCTCCCTTTACCCCAGCAACACAGAGAATGTGGAAATGAAAAAAAAACAGCCACCACTTCAGTATAACCCATAATAAAACATAGTTTCAGCAAGGTGATTAAAACGGACTCCTGTTGTGAAGTTACTACAAGAGTGATTTGCAAAGGCATACAAGCAAAACCAGCAATTTCACTTTCTCGTCTGCTACTGCGGTTGATGTTGCAGGGTCAAAAAAGAGAAAAAACATGCAGGAAAAAAGGAATATCATTCAAACTCTAAGACACTATTCAGAGACATGCTGTGACGCTGTGCCTGCAACAAGAGGAGTTATTCTGTGTACTAGTTAAGGTCCTGCCGGGGTTGTTCTTGCCGAATTTTGGTGAAATTCTGCCATTGCATCAGGTTTTACTCTAAAGACACTGACTTTTAAGACCTTTCTGCAACTCCTGGTGAATTGGTTAAGGGCAAGGCATTACAGTTACCAACACCACCCAAAACAAAGTTTGACTACGAAATCCTTTGCACAAAAAACTCTGCGCTCACAGTGAAAACAGGTGATTTAAGAAAAAGCTTTTATAAATCAAATAAAACTGCTCATTGTAAAGTTTAATGAGCAAACATGAATTTAATAAGGACAATATAAAGCCTGTTTGCATCATCCTTCTACCTGTGTCGTAGTCCACCCACATAGCCGACAACTACTCCCTCCGAATGTAACTTCTTGTTGAGGCAGATGTCTGTCCAGCATGAGTCTGGTTCTGTCCAAGGTTTCTGCTCATGAAAGGGCAGTTTTTCCATCTTATCTTGTCTTGATGTTGGGTCTCTAGCTGGGTTTCCATTACAGTTTTTCGCAAAATAAAAGCGATATTCCTAAAATTTCGACAAAGTATATGTGCGCTTTGAACCTGTTTCCATTGAAGGTTGTTCGAGGCAGGAGCGCCGTAACTCTCGTCAAATATCATCCCGCGAGATTTCACTGCTGGAAGATGGATGCTAGAAGATCAGTTTCCATCTCCTTATAACACTCTGCATTCATCTGATGTTTGCTGTCTAGTATGGCCGTTATGTTTTTCTCAAAAATAATTGCGAGAAAAGTCTCCTTCTCCTCAAATGTCGAAACATCTGAAAAACCACCTCATGAAACCGTAATTTTTAGCGATATTTTAGTGCTTTTTCGAAATTCAGGTGTTTCCATTACCAGTTTTTTATAGCGCTATTTAAATTTTGCGCATATCCAAGGGTAATAGAAACGCACCTAATGTTAATCTAATAAAGATCTGTTAACATTAACAGGCCTTGACTTGTCAATATTCGTGGAAAGTGTCGAGAGATAGCTTTTGTTATGATTCAGTGTTTCCAGAGTCTACGCTAATAGTTTTTATACATATCCTCTGACCTTTCTTCTCTTTCCTTCATTGTACTAACTCCTGAATGATACATGGCAGCATTTATCAGCTTCAGTTTGACATAATGTGCTCAACATTTTTGTGAAAAAGCAAGCAGATAAAGTAGCGAGACCGAAAACAGGCAATCTAACATTCATACAGACGACACTTCCCCCGTGTGTTTCAAGAGAGTACTGCAGACGTGCTGACCTAAAAAGTATGATCCAGGCTTTACACTACAGGCTGACTCATGCATGTCAATAGTTCTGATATGTAGATTATTGTAAGAGCTACATTTTCTGGGTTATCAGTCTAATCTGGCTGATGTGATGTCATTTGCTAAAACCAAGACGCAGATTCTAGGATTCCATTTCCTGCTCATAGCACATGCTTGTTTTGTTCCAAATGAGCTGTGATGCAATTATATTTATATAGAGAAATAATGCTGAGAAGAGTTGTGGTCTTATATAAATTGTATTGATTAGCCTTTCTCACGTATAAGATGATTAGCTATTTGAAAAACTTGATTGCACACATACTTTTCCGGAAAGTTCATAAATATGACCTCAAGTGTATAAAAGCTGGGATTAATTTGTAAACAACTTCAAGCAAACAAGCACATATAAAAAGCAAAGAACATTGCATTCCTCCTGTTTTAACAGATTTATGCATTCCTATGGTCTCATGCACTTGATTACTTTCCAGTGTTCGAACTTGTTTTTATCCTGACTCTCAGTAAGCAAACTTTTATTAGAACACAGACTAATTTAATAACAGGGCCATGATTTTTCATCTATCAGTATATATTTAACCAGCAGGGTTCTTAAGGAGCAAATAAAGTCAATACAATGAGTGTCCCCATCCCGCTGTTAACATTATCATAGCTTGCTGATAGAAATAAATGACATGTCGTTGTTTGTCTTTGTATGGCAAAACCTGATTTGCTGCGAGTGTGGACTCCAGCAGGTAGGGAGGGTCATTTAAAATTGAAAATAAGACACCCAATGGAGTGTGCTCGGAGAAATAAAAAAAATAAGTCAGTGTTATGAGGGAGTGTGCGTTGACAGCGTGAGTGTTTGCTTGCATGCAAACACTCAGGGTGCTTGTGGCGTGTGTGCTGTATGTGCAGTCATGCGTAGAGTGTGTATGTATGCAGTCCTGCAGGGTATATAGTGTGTATACCGCATCCCTCACAAGGTCACCTTTCCATATAGTCGCTCTCGGCAGATTTACACCGAGGTAGTGTGTGCTCGTTTCAGGATTCTGCAGTGTTTTTGTTTGTAATTATGAAGTAGCAGTCACAGCCCTATTTTTACTCATATCACATATCATGCCAGGCTGATAACAAGTTAGGGCAGTATGACATATAAAAAATTGGACGTAGATATTTTCTTTTTCCATGAGCTGTGTCTGAAGCAGTTTACATCTCATTTACATTCACCACAAGCAGACGTGACAGATTTATATGCAGTGTTGCTTGACTTATGCACATGAGGGCGCCATAACTTTTAACTTTTTTTAAACATAATAATAAAACAAGTATGGAGGCCCCAAAGTGACATGGACTGGAAAAGAAAAAAAAAAGGAAAAACCAGATTAACTGTGTGGAAATTGTTCTTGATTAGATATCATTGCATCAGGAGAGAGTTTCCTTTCTCACATATAAAGTTTCCCAGTGTTCACTGTTATTTTAGAGCTCATTGAGATGGAATATATTTTTGACGTTCTGTTTGCATGGCACAAGTTTCTCTTTAACTTTACATTTCGGGAAAAAAATGAAAAAATGTTACTGAATATGGCAAGATTTTTTTGTCATTTTTGTCTTTCTTTTCATAAATACATTACAGCCATTGACTCCAAGAACAGTCAGTGGCTGTAATCTGAGGTCTCATGGGCTCATCATGTTTGTTTTTCCTCGAACTCGAACAGTATTTGGTAAAAAGGCTTTTAATGTTTGTGCTCCGGCATCTTGGCCGAACCTGCAGGAAGCTGGAGAAACCTACAACTTTAACTGATTTTAAAACTAGAATCAAGGCACATTTAACTGCTGTTTGTACATGTTTTAATGGTTAGGTGGTGGATAAACTAAGTAATTGTTTTATAATCATTTTATTTACTTAATTCTTGTTATTGTTTTTATGTGACATTGACTGTATGGCTGACTATGAAACATCATGTGCCGATGTCTAGGCCAGGACTCCCTTGTGAAAGAGATTTTTTATCTCAATGGAAAAACTCCTGGTAAAATAAAGGTTAAATAATGAAAATAAAAATTGCACTTAAATTAAAGAAAAGCAGTAAAACTCAAGCACATCTCCCTCTGGATTTCTAATCAAACAAAATTCTTTTCATGTTACAGTTTGATGACAGGAGGTTCTCAGGAACCGCAGTTAACACACATGAATATATGGAGCAGTTTGAAAAACTGGAAACAGCTAGGATGGAAATTCAGAGCTGTTACTTATAGCCATGTTTAAGATATCTAAAAGTGGAATTCCCCCCCTAAAAATGAGTTTGGCTGCTTCTTAGAGCCTTGTCAAGTAAATTAAAAGGCCACTAAGGACTCTAATGTGTTCGTCCTTGTAGGAGAAAAATTCACACATGAACTTGAGGGTTTCGCTTTAACACATGTTCCTTGTATCTGGCTACATTTTCTCTTTAATGTGACACGCACTAACTCTGGAACCATATGATATGAACAAGGCAGAGGAAAAAAAAAGTCCTTTGAGATCCTACACGACCAAGCCAAGAGAATTACTGCGGCGCTTGTCTCTTCATTCTGCGTAGCCAGAAATAGCAAGCCATTAAGAGAATGGCAGGTGATGAACAAGTGAGAAAGGCCCAGCAGAGGCATAATGAAGACAGTTCAACCTCACAGTCTCTTTCCCCTCATCCTGCTTACCCGTCCTTTTCTGCATCAAACTCTGTTTTCCTTTAACTTCAAAACCAACTTTGTTATTCTCTGCGGTCTTTCAAGTTGAGCAGTGACTCGGGGACGAAGCATTACTTGAGGTTCGCTTTCTGAGAAACGCGCTGGTCTCTGTGTGGTTTCGAAACAACACGAATGAGAAGACACAGCTCCCGTGAGAAGAGAGAGGAATTATAGAAATAATGAGAGCTTCGTTTGCTGTGATGATTTTAATGAACCCTGTGAGTAGGGGGGGTATTTCACAAGTGAATCAGTCAGTTCACATTCAAGGATAGTATCTATTTCATGTGCTTTCTCCTGTTCCACTCTGAAAGGTCGGAAATGTGGAATTATTAATGATGAAATGTATACACGTCATCCTTTGCTGTATTGTTTCATAATCTTGTTGTCAACCTTTTCTTCCACAAAATTAAAATGATTCAGGATTTACTGATTTGTACAATATTTGGGAAGAACTGAAAACAAGTTTGCCCCATTGATCCCTCTAATTAGGCACAATAAGTCATGTGACATTTGTACTCTTAGTATCTCTGAAGAAACAGGTAAAATGTATGAAAAATGCATTTTTGCAATGATATTTGTGCAATAATAGGATGCATATTGTTGTCCTTTTCTTCCCATAACTGCTCCTAGTGTTTCAAGCTTGGGTTAAAAAAAATATCTGGAAAAAAACTTTCAAACTCAAGCTCTTAATGAGGTTTTTAATTGGGACCCCATTAAAGACCAGGTGCATTGCAAAGGTCAGCCATACAAATGAACTGGCTCATGAGCCAAAAGCACATGGCCAGCGCTGGCACCAGTTTAAAGATAAATACACCATACAGATTTACGACAGGTGCCTAATTAAAGCGGCTTAAGTAGGTCAAACCCATTCCAAAAGTGACAACTAATCTGTTGTAAGTGTAGCACATTTGCAGTGAGTGGGCAGCTTGAAGCCTCAGGAAACCTGTTAAAAAAAAAAAAAGAAAAAAAAGTGAAAAACCCGGTGAAACTACTTACTGTATAATGATGATGTTAAAGATTAATTCAAGGGCTTGGTTACCTTTATAAGATAGAACAGCTTGAGAGATATAGTAAATGGAAAGAGAGTGGAGAATTGAAGTAGTGTCTATGACTTCACCTATCTATTTCTGAAAATGAGTTTTGTCAGGTGAGCTGTGTCTGTGAATGGGCAATTCATAACAGTGGGGGACAATGAAGAAAAATTCTGCTAAGTTAGATTTTTATGCTGATTCCAAAATAGCTCAGTTTTTTTTCGAGCACAACCAGTTTTTTCTCCACAGCTTACCCTCCAGACAAACAAAATTCAATCAATGGAATTTTGCTTATCTGGAGGATAAAACTTGACATATCAGAAAAAAAACTGGCTACAGTTTTGGAATCAGCATGCCAATTTTAGTTTCAATCAACATGAAAATCCAAAGCAACAGAAATTTTTCCCCAGTGTTTGTTTCAAGAAAACTAGGATCCTATGGTTCATAAACTTGACGTGATCAGTTTCGGATTCCACACCCAGATATTATTAAAAAACAGCTGTCAGACCTAACTCAACAAAAATTGTGTTCCCCAGTGTAATAAATGCGTCCAATGAACAAGTAAAAATGAGCGTGTTTACTGGACACACTCTTATTTTCAAGAACAGTGAATTGAAACGCTCAGTTTGTAACTCATGAACAGAAAGGTGAGCGTTAGTTCACTCTTGGGTCAGTGAACAGCTCCTCACGTTACAAGAGGTGCCGAAAAGCGCTGAGAGATGTTGAGCTCTGTGTTTTATGGTGACAAAAGTCAAATTATTAAGCCACTCTCCATACATTCAGCATGGCAAGTCCTGCTGATGGTTCACACAATATGGTTTGCGGCAGTGGTGCATGTGAGATCGACGGTGGCTTTGAATATTTGCTGCAGTTTTATAAACAGAAAAGCACAAAAGTTAATGGTAAAAACATCATCATTTTTTGTAGACTCTGCTCACCAGACTTGAAAAATAACATGGTATTCTAGTCTTCATTTATTTTGAAAACTGGCCAGAGGGATAGGGATTAAAGCATAGGTGGCTCAAGTGAAAAAGAGAACTAGCAGCAAAATATGAAAATGAACTAGTTCGTTTTAATTGGTGTGAACATCAAGCTAAGCTCACTGTTTGTGTGAGCTGGCACATTTTCAAAACTGCTAAGTTATTTTAAAAAATTCAACCCTTGCACAGTGTGTTAAGAGAAGAATGAGCTATTCTGACTGGAGTCATTTTTTTTACCACACTGTCAGCATGTTTATATTTGCTGTTGAAATCTGCTTCTTTGAATTGGTGTGGATGTAGTTTGTGGTGCTTTGGGAGCTGGCCCTCTAGTGGACACCAGGGTTGTTGCAGTTAACAAAAACTTGAAGAAAAATGATAACGAGGGTGAAAAAAAAAATCAAGTGAAATGAAACTTTGTCAATCAATCTCATACATAAGCTCAGTGTTTTTGTTGGATACATTTTTTTTTTATGCCCATTTCACGCCAGTTGTCGCATACACACAAGGAGGCAGACATCCACACTTTGTCCACTTGCAAAGCGTTAATGGGAGTGGAAAGTTAAAGAAACCAGCAGAGCCCCATCTGGGATTACTTTGAATATGACAGTGTCCCTGATAAAAGCAAGTGCCTCACAGTGGAAAGTGATAAAATATGTGGAACGTTTCTCAAGGGCAAAAATCCCACTAACCTCAAAGTCCATTTGGAAAGCTCACACAGGGAGGCTAACCTAGCTTACCTTGTAAGCCAGGTCCCCTGAAACAGAAGCTAATCCCCGGCCAGGCAGCGTGATAGAGCACAAGACAACACTGAAGCAGAGCTTTCTTGTTTTATGAGGAGGGTTGTTAATCTGTTCATCTGTTGTTCTGACATTTTTGATTTTCCCCCCAGACAACTATCCCACACAACAAAAAAAGGGTATAAACAATAAAACGTATAAAATCTAAACTAAACAAAAGCATTTTCTAAAAATAAAAATTAAACTAAACCAGAAAACCTGCTTTTTAAAAAAACAAACAAAAAAACAAAGCACAAAGTCACAACCTAAAGAGAATAGAAAAATATGTAAAACCAAAATAACCTTGCTGGACATTTGCCAAACTGCAGTTTTTGGTATTTCTGTTGTTATTTGGGATTGAAATGAAACTGATCCTGCAACCAGCACTATAAATGTGGTCTCTGTACATGAGGCGTCTGCTCTGCCAACTGATCTTAATGTCCCAAAATGAGGAATTTTGTTCAAAATATCCTCAAAAATCTGACAGAAACAGATTAGAAATCTCACATCTCAGTGTGATTGGAAAATCCACAAGAAAAAATGCTTGGCTCCATACTGCGCAGTAACACATGTGAGGGTAAGCCTAACATAGCCCACAACAGCATGCTATGACACGAGGGGGAAGACTGTTGAAGTGGTTTATTAGCAATGCATGAAAAAGACAGTCACCAGCCAATAAGGGAATTTATTCGAATGCAAAAACTAAGAAGCATTGGGCAGAAACGCTGAAGCACAGCTTGAAAACAAATATCCACCCACACACACCTGAGCTGCCACAGTGTGCATCCCACCAGGAAGAATCTTGCCATTTGAAAAACAAAGAAGTCTGGACAAAGAAGAGAAACTTCGCTTTTTTTTACATTATGAGCTTTGGGAGTAGTCCGTTTGGTCGGCAACAGGAAAAAACAAAACAGGAACAGAGGAACTAAGGATCTCATGTGGATCATCTCTTATTTACTTGGTTAGATGCTTCTCTTGATGACAGATGACAATTAAAGAGGATGTTCCAGAACCGTGGTTTCTGACTGTGGGCTGTGATATAGTCTCTGCCCGGTGGGATTCCACTGTTGTGTTCTGCTTAATAATCCAAATCCTCTAAGTCCCCCTCGGCCCACTTCAGTCCTTTGATTGCTCCTTGTATTTTTATTACGTTATATTCCATTTTCATAATCTGGTGCACAGCGCTCTTATGCCTCATGCTGGAGAAAGAGAAAAGAAAGAGATGAACAAGTGCTGCATACTACTTTCCTAAAGTCATTCAGATTACAAGGGTCAGTCTCTAATCCATAAAGCTGCATATGTCTGCTTCCAGTCGGGCCCCCAATAATTCTTGGAGGAAAATTACTGTATGCTAAACCGGCTGATGCAAGCTGTGCTCATGTTTATGCACAGTGTATGCGTGTGCTAGCTCTTGCGTACGTCTGCTCTGCCACCTGGGAACATGTCCGCTGGCAACAGAGGACAGATTTTCACTTTGCTCAGTCACCATGGATCATGCAACACAACCTTTCGAAGGAAGTAATTCATTTGGTGACAACAAAAAGGGAGGAAAACAGCAGCGTCAGCAGCCATCAAGATGGTAGAGTGTGATAGGCAAGTGTGGCTTTGTAATCAATCTGTGTATGCACTTTATGCAAGGCCATGAGTTGCATTTCAAAAACTATTGTGCAGCTGGAGGGAAACGAGGACACATGCTCAGAAAATGTGACAAAAAAAAACACAGAGAGATTATTTTGATACCATTCAAAAGCAATATACAGCTGTCATAAAGGACTTCCAGAGCCAGAAGCATATTTTTAGCGTTTGGAGCCTGGGTACAGATCATTCACTGCACATAACTATGCATGGGCTGCATCTGTCGCCTCTTATTGTAGGAAATGAAGCCAAAATACTACTTTGATGGATGCTGAGATCTTTTTTGGCTGACATGGCATGCACAAAAGTAATCTGGGTGGTGCAGCAGCAGGATTAACATCACATCCCTTCAACCAACTAAAGCACACCATTCTTTCATCATTCTCAACATGTCCCAGACTGCTGTTTCCTCCCACTAATGTGTTTGCAGAAATCTCGTATAAAAGAGAAACAACAAAAACATTACAATCCTGACAGCAGCTGTTCACTCCTTTTCCTACATTCATTACATGTCATTGTGTTTTTCACATGTAAAATTTTGCGGGATACAGCCATGACATTTCTGAGTTGAAAAAAAAATGAGTGTAAAATTTTAACTATTGTCTGGTTTATTGAACTTTTAGCAATGTATTTTATAAAAGTGGACATAATTCCATACTTTTTATTAGAGTTATTGATATAAGGGGTGTAGTTATGTGAAAAGGAAAAGTTTTGGCTTCACTTTGCTGACGGCTACTGTGCTGTCCATGTTTGTGTGCAGTCTTTGGTGCAGACGAACTTCTGAAGTCGGCAACTGAGCATTAAGATCTTTTAGGAACAAGTTGTTGGTTTGTTGTTGGGGCTAGAAATGTTAGTGCCACAGAAAGAGCTTCTAAGTGCTTTTAGTTTGTTTAGATTGATAGTGTATGACTCAGTGATGTAACCCAGTCAAATTCAGAGGATCCAGAAGTCTTCAGAAACATCAAAACGTGACTGATTCCATTATAAATGTATCACAACTGTTTTCATTTCAGTCTTATGAAGTCTGCAAAATAGTTTTGCAGTGTCACAGCAGTCAAGCTCATAACCTATTCTGTTAGATTGCACTTTCTTTTCATGATGCTTGCATAGAGTCTGTGTTTGTATGAAAACAATCCTTTAAAGGACACACACACAAAAAGTGAGACTTGATCAACTTAATTATGTGTTACCTCAGTTTGTGTGAGTAACTAATTTTAAAGGAGGGCATTGTGTATCAGTGTCATTTTAAAGCTACCATAAGGAGTTTTTGATTGGTGATAAACAGCATGGAATTGATATTAGTGTCTCTTTATGACCTTTATAGGCAAACAAGATTGTATGTTGTTTTATTGTTATTTTTCACATCAGGAATTACTGCAGAGGGGTAGATGTCAGGCAGAGTGACTCCCCCAGCATTAAAGCTCCTTACTGTGAAAAGTCCTGTTGACATTAATCCATTCAGAAAATAAATTAGACACAATCCTCGCAGGAGCTTTAACTTGAAGACATTTAACTAACCTTGGCATACATCATTTAGTTTGGTTATCAGTATCAGCATTGTGATGTTTGGTGAGACATATTGTGGCTAATGACTTTTTCACAGCTCATTGAATTTGTTCATTTTTATCACAATTTGACTCGTATACAAAAATAATGTGCTCCAATGTAATGAAATGTCATTGTGCCAATAAACAACCCTGGGATTGGATGCCAGTCAACGTCAGTACATTAAGGAACCTCATCCCACCATGATTAAAATTAGCTACACTTTTAAAATAAATAATCAAAAAAATAATCTTTCGTACTGCATCACACTCGTCCTGTAGAGTCTGTCCCTGTCTATCTCGTCTCTCCATGATTCCTGCCTCCCCAACCCCCAACAGCCTGATGCCAAGGGTAAGATATACATCTGTCTAATTTCTTGCTTGTCAGCCCACCATCTGCTGCAGCATCAACATTAAAGACAGGAAATATGGCATCAAACTGTCAATCCCACACCGAACACACAGACACACGCACACTTAAACACCAAATAAAATGCACAAGTTACTAAAGCCAGAACTGGTTTTGTATAAACAAATTTGTTTTCACGTATCAATGTGATGTTTTGTTCAGGTGGGGATGAGAAGACAGGAGATGGCATGACTCAGTACCACAGTTCAGTGATCTGATGTAACTAAAAGTCAGCAGTTGATTTCAGTGTTGTAATGGAGTGTAAAGGTTTCTTTTTATATAAAGTTAATGTACTGTAAGTACAAAAGGTTACAATTAGCAAAGTATTGAATTCTCAGCAGCCTGTGTCCAAGTTGGCCTCAATCCCAATCCTGTGGATCAGCTTGAAAAACCTTGCAACTGTATCTAAGCTTCCTAATCTTATTAATGAAACCACCAATTCCTATACAGAGCTTTAGCTGTCTTATCTTTTTTTTGTTTTTTCCTTTTTTTAAAAGTTAAACACACATTTCCAATGCTGACTGAGCTTTTTCTCTTATACAGATTCTTTTGGAATATTATTATGCTTCTATTATGGAACTAACACAGTTTTCAAAAAAAATTCCTGACATGTGCTGTTTCTTCTTGAACTTAAGGGATTTTGGGATTGAAAGCTCTTTTATTCATTTTCTAGCACATCGATGCCCGAAGTGCAAAACCTCCGATCTGAAAAATGCACTTTTTTGAGAAAACTAAAAAAAACTTGTTTTCTTACAGAATGCTATTTTTTAAGTATACTCAGGACATAATACACTGTCACAATATTTATAACTAATCATAACAATTAATACATTATCATACACATGGTCCTGCTTGTGCACATGACAGTTCCTCTGCTTGTCGTCGCTGCTTTTTACTTTTTTTCTGAACAAGAGAGAACAAGAATAAAAGAACACAAGAGGTTTTTAGTGAGATTCATCTAATCTCTCCTTTAATCTCCTTTGTTGAGTAAAACCTCATTTGTCATCTTGGAGCCTTGTAAAAGTACTAAAAGTACTATTAAGAACTCCTGGAACAACTTAATGAGCAAAATCAAATGAAAAGAGAAGAGATTTCACTCCTTTCTTTCTTTACAACAGCAACCTCTTCAAGGTCTCTGAGTGTGGAGGTTGTATATTTTAAAGCAGGCTTTTCACATCTTAGAAGCATCATTATTTCTTTTAACAGCGGCTGAGGGCGGGCAACGAGGGGCACTGGTATTGCTGTGGTCTCATGGTTTAGATAAGAACGAGGTCACAGATCAAGAAACTTAGCTTTTAACGCTTTACCTTTTGAAAGTCAGACATGTCATAAGCTTCCAACATTTGCAAAGGTGTTGATTAAGATGCATTTACAACTTCGCCTTCATCTAGGTTTAATTAGTCCTAACATAATGGCTGGTGGGGGAGAAAAAGCCTCGAGATTATAAAAGAAATGTTTCTTGAGTCAGAAACTGTCACATTGCAACGTGTCAAAGAACAACTTTCTTTGACTGCGGGCCAAAAGGTGTGAGCTCAGAGCAATTATCACATGTGAGAATCTAAGTCGATGAAAGACAGAAAGTATCCTAATGACTGTGACATTATCCGCTGACAGCAGTAATGAACAGGTGTTGACATCTTCCTACGAGCTGACATTTTAATGCCTGGTATATCTTGTGATGCCTGACTTTGCATATGTTGTTTTTAAGTGTTAGGATTGGCACTGAAAGCATCACCCAGCATGCTTTTATTTATTTATTTATTTAATCCTTTCCCCTAAAAATGTGTTTTGATTCTTTCTTTGTTTCGCAGGTGACAGAGACTCGAACAGGCCCGCTCGGGTGCAGCAGCTATGACAATCTGGACTCGGTGAGCTCGATCCTCCTGCAGAGCCCTGAGAGCAAGCTTCATCTGCAAGGTAAATCAACCCACGAGTTTTGGATTTTTATCCACAAATTCCGCCTCTAAAATTAGAGGAAATCTATACCTGCATGTGAAGTGTTCTTAAGTGGACGTGGTAAATAGTTGGCGTCTCCTCCAGAATTGAATGTCAATGTGCTTTTTTAATTGGAACCAGGATAGATTTGCTCAGCAGACACCTCTAGGGACAGAAATACAATCCTCCGTCTCTTCATTCTTCACCGTGACTGTGTTCTTAAGCTAAATATTGTTCAAAGACCGTCCTTCATGCAAATCAGTTTCATGAACTGTAAAACCTGTTCAGACACTAGAGCTAAGCTACCTCTCTCCATGCAGACACAGCATATAATGAGACAATTAAGAATCTGCAGGTTTTTTTGTTCTTATAAATATCAGATTTGAACTTTGGTATATTTCTAGCTCATTAAAATTTATTTCTAAGAAAGTATTCAGCACTTAGCAGAATCACTTTCATTAATCTGGCTCTGTATTTGAAAAGCAGTTTCCCCGCACGTCACTCAGAGATATGTCAGCGGATGCAAATAGCAACTTTTACCTTTTAACAGTTGCTTCTTTAAAGCGGGAAGGCTTCTTTCTTTAACATTGACACAACTAATTATTAGCTGTGGAGGAAAAATCTCACAGTGACAGTCACCCTAGGGATACAGAGTGATGAAAGCCTGTGTAAGTGTGGTCAAGTGTTTGGATAACGTGATTGCTTCTTTGATTTATTCGAGTTTGTGCAGGTTATTAAAACCAGTTTTAGAATCACAGAAGCTTCTTTTCAACCCCTCCCCCTTTTTTCTTTTTCCTCCATGTGAAGTCGTTCCCCGTCTTCTTAAATCACAGAACTAAGTGGTTCGTCAAAGAAATACTTTTAAGTCCTCGACTGCCACTTATTCAAAGAGCTCTATAGGTTTTTGGGAAGAGCTTTATTGTCATGCATCAAATGCATTAGCCCTGTGCTTTGAAGACTGTTATTGTTGTGGGATTGATAGATGACAGGCCGGGGTAGGATTCTTTCTTTCACTTCCAGAAGAATGCCAAAGCTTTTCTGATTGGTTTCTGGCTTTAGCTTTTATAGGAGGCCAAATTCAGTTAGTGTGTGTGTGGCTGTGTGTGTGTTTATTGCGTTTAGTGTGTCAGTGAAGGGTGAGCCAAGGTGTTAAGTGTTCTCCCAAAAATGCACTCTTTTAAGAGCAATTATCGACTCAGCCTTTAATTAGAAAGACAGCTGAGGGTGTAACTTCTTTAACAATCATAGTGCTCTTCAAAGTGATAGCACTTCACACAGCCCACGGAGAGGCACACGCTCAACTAAGAGCTTTTAAGGTCTCTGTTGCTCAAAATATTCATAATGAGATCCAATCATTTAATTTACTCGGCAGCTCTCCTTCCGTCATGAACACTAATGTATGGGTAACAATTAGACTTATTTAATCCCGCGGTGAGCTATATATTCCTCTCAAGTCAAGCCAGCCTCGTGCATGTTCAAAGATACTTTTCCCTTCTGTATATAAAATTGGCATAGGTTGAATGATTCATTCATTTGGGTCACAAGCTTTTGTCTGCACTGACTCCCATGTTAGTTGGATTAATGTTGCTGTAATTCTCAGGCAATTCACACAGCCTCAAAACTGTATTATTTTTGAGCTCTAGTGGGGAAGAGCAGGGAAAAGGAATTGTTTCGTATCAGTGGGGTTCCCTTTTATTTGGAAAGAAATGCTCTCACATTAATATACATGAAGCTTTGTTCATAAGATACTTTCTCTCTGTCTCGACAACCACAATTACGAAACACTGATAGGGGTGGGATCACAATATGTCTTCTAGCATCGCAAACAATTGACAAATTCATATTTTGTCCAGTATTGTCAAAATATAAACTTAAGTAGACACTTTTTTTTAACTTAAACCTTGCAAAGAGAAAATATTTGATCTGTTCTCTGGACTATTTTGTTGACAAAGTCAGGATAGCGAAGGCATTACATGGAAGATAAACTTAACAGGAATACATGTTTATAGGTAGTTCCACTTTCTACCAGCTCAATTAAATACATTTTTTGCATGTTTTTGGATCGGCCCTTTTGTGTTTATCAGTTTTAAGCTCGGTTTATGCGGATGATGCATACATATGCAGGTCTGCTCTGGTAGATGTGTGTTTGTGATTGATTGCAATTTGAGGACTGACACCAGTGAATGCTCCGAGGACCGTTAAAAATTAAGAAAGCCATTTGAGTTCACAAATCCAGCTGTCCGGGGGTTTGCTGCTTTCCTTCATCTCTATTTGTGCAGTGGCCGCTGGAAAATTTGGCGTGCCCCTGGTCTCAAGTCCCATGTAGACTGGATGACAGATGAAGTATATCTTTATTGTAAATTCACATTATACAACAAAATTGGAAATTGCAAAACCTTGTCAGTGTAGGTAGACTTAAAAAAGAAGCCTGTAAAATAAACAAAAATATATGTGGAAAAAAATAACATAAAATGTAGCACTCTGTCTCACACAAAGCATTCAAACTTATTTCACTGGCCTGTCTTTCTTCTTAGCATCTTACAGTTTAAAAAAAGAAAAGTCAAATGGTTAGGTTCACAATTTTAAGCCATTTCAAATTGTGAAAATCCTCTTTTAGCATCAATTAGTTGCTGCTACACCATGGTGTTGTCACTTGAGGAAGCATTGGTGTCAAGTTTCCTGATATCCAGACAGGTTATTTGTGCAATGTTGATAAATGTTTATTGGGTGTTGGCAGATTTTTTTCCCTTATCACAGTGTTTTTGTTGTCGCAATGTTGACAAATTGTATAGGCTATGATTTAAAAGCCAAACCAACACATTCAGGCATGTTCAGTTAACACAATGCCTGTCGTTGTGAGGTGGCAGCTAAGTTGTTGACTTTATGGTTGTTTCGAGATGGTCTGGTGTTGCTTATTGATGATTACAATGGTGCCGTGGATAGTTATCATTGCATGGTTTAGCAGCAGCAAAAGTATTGGATAGGTGCCTTGGCATTATGGTGGTATGTTTAGGAGGAATGGCTAAGTAGTTGCTTGAGTCATAAATGTTTTAGTGTTTGTTGGAATATTTCAATCACAAATTATAATTGTTATTGCAAAGGTAGAAATCTGCATTTAAAACTGCAACTCTGAGGCTGTGATATGATGCTCAGTTGATTCGATAAAGCTAAGTGATTGTGAAGTGTAGTTGAGTTTTTCTAAAAAGCTGTTCAAAATGCAGTGTAAATTGTCAAGTCTTGAGATCCATCCAAGATTTGCTTAAATTGTAACATCACACGTTGGTAAATCCCTTGCAAGAGAAAATGTGATATTTCTAAAGAAGAAACTAACATTTGTGGCATTGTAACAGTGTAGGAGGCTTCCAGAGTGCTGGATTCTAAAGTGCTGGTTTTTATTTTGAAGAAACAGCAGATGACACCTGCTATTTGAGGCACATTCATACAGAGTTGCCTCTGAGACCTCTAGAGCTCCATAGTTTTGTTGCTTTGGTCTGGGTGCTTTAGAGTCATAATTCATTGCTACTTAAGTAATTTTTTGGAGCTGTTGCTATAGTAACTCCAATTGATGTTGGGAAAACAAGATCACATTTTTGGGAGTTCAAGTGTTACTCGAATGATTTGGGTCCTCTTTGAATAACTAAAAATGTAGAAATTGCAAGACTCCTTTTAAGCCATTTTTGAACCTTCGAGTTGTTCCAAAAGCTGCTTGATCTCCATTTATTGGTACAAAAGGCTCTTAGATTTCCTGACAGATTCACTGTGTCCCTTGGCTGGTCTTTACAGTGAATGCCCCAAAAACAAAAGCTTTGACAGCATTGTCCTCTTCTTTGACAACCAGCCATAAATGGACTTCACAAAGTATCCCTCGAGGAGAAAGACATTGGCTGTGCCCAGAACCACTCTTATATGCACTAGCAGCTCTCTGCACAGCTAATGAACACCCACAATGTGTCTCATTTTGAGATGCCTGTTGACCTTTTACCAGGCAATTAGCTAAACTGCAAACTTTTGGCATTTAAACTGTGGGGAGGAGTCAAATCCAGCCAATGTGGAGAATCATGGATCATTAGCAGCACTTTCTAAGATGCAAAGTCTGCACATTATACGATATTTAAGCTAAAATCAAGTTATTACATAGAATTCTTGTGGTGTTTTCATGCGTTTATCCTGTCCCTGTGGATTTAATTTGATTCAGGATCCAGAGGAATGACTTTGGGGACAAAGGATTCAGTTCAAACGAAAGCAGTGAACCTGTGTTGCAGGACTCAACAGGGCTTCAGAGGCTCACTATTTTGAATGTTTGGTGGGTTCAATCAATAAAGAAGTGAAGGGAAATACACACCTATTCTCATGTGGTACTAGATCACAGGTTGACATCAAAGGAAGGAGGAGAGCTGCACACTTTAAACCCTGATGCAATCCTTCTACTTTTTACTCCCCCTGCATGACATAAGTATTGCAGGTAAGGGCATTAGATTCATTGGCTTGCTTTCAACATCTTTGGGGGCCAAATAGGACTTGAAAAAAGTTAGGATTGGATAATGAAGACAGATTTATGTTGGAGTCTTTCTTACTTATGAACAGTGAACTACCAGGTGTGTGTGCAGAGTTTGCTTGGGTTAGCCCAGGACACAGAAATGAACGACGAGCAATACTTTCCCTTTGCAGTATCTTATAATTTAATTCTTTCATTTATGTATCGGTTTCTCTCATTTCTGTGAAAAGTGACACGATAGAGTGGCACCAAATAAACAAATAATCAAGTAGCCGAATATTTTAACAAAACAAATTTGCAATTGTCCAAGTAAATCTAATAAATGAATAATCTAATAATCCCCTGATTATATTGTGGTTTAATTGTTTCCTAGTAAAATTGAATCCTTAATGTGAATTTCATTTTATCTTAAAAAGGTTGTATTTTTATAAAGCATCGGAAAGCTGTTTGGTATTGAATAATGAAAAACTTATACACAATAGCATAAAAACAGCAAAACAACTTGAAAAAGCAAAACTACGAGTTACCAGCAAAACAGGTGTGGAGAGAAAGAAAGAGTTAGACTTGTGCAGTGCCAAAGAATTCTGGGAGGAACTACTTCTATGAAATAAGTGAACAAAAATATAAGGTTTTTGGCCAACTTTTACCAGCTTTAATATACACATAGATCATAATCATCTGTGTATCATACAGGTCTAGTGTATCAATAGTTTGCAATAACTATCAAATTGAAATTTAGCTTGAACTCCCTAAGTCTCTAGTCTGAGACATCCAGAACTGTTGCTTTAAACATGAATTCAATCTCTGAAAAAGCAATGAGTGGACATGAAAAAGAGTTCTGGGGTGGCCAAAAAAAAAAAAATTGGGCCAAGGCACCCCTGTTAAACTCTCTAGGCACACCCCTGTTAACTGTCATTTTCCATTTGGGGTTGTCTTGAAGCTAGTGACTAGAGCTACAGTACAGCTTTTCTGGTCCAGTTTGTGAAGTAGAGTAGAAAAGGCATTCGGCATATTTCCACACAGGAAAAAATAAATATTTTCACTTTTAGCCTCAGGCTTTTTCAACCTCAGACTAACAACTGCCTCTGGTGTCGGTGCCATCATAACCCTATGTAAATGTTCAGTGGCTATGTATAGCATTTAGCACAATAGTGTGTATGTAAGTCCAGATTAGACTGACCAAGAATGAAGCATAGTCCGTCTGACGAGTGACTCATCCTAAATCGAGGGCTCAGTGGATTCAGTCAGGGTCATGAAGACGATGACTTACACAACTTCACTCCGTTCACTCATTCGTTTTGTAGCATTTCTGTGTATCCTGTCTAGACTCTGCTGTTTGTAAAGTGAACAATGTTTTGGTTCTTTTGAATGATAGCTGTCCAAATCACTGAAGGGACTGAAAAGGTTTTTGTGAACAAGTTTTGACTTCTACTTTTAGAAGGTGTAGCTCCTGATACACATGCGTGTTCAACATCGTCTTTTTTTGTTTGGGAGACTCAGTTGAGATGTCACACTAGTGTATGTGAAGTCCCATCCAAACTCAGGCACTTTCTAGTGAGCCATGACAAGCTGTGACAAGTACATTTTGTCAGCTTTGGCACTTCTTTCTTAAACTATCCATGTCTTTGTAAAATTGTTCTATTGGAACTGTTTTCACCATGTTACTTTTTCTGCCTTCCACTCAGACTAATTTTCTTTTCTTGGACTATTTTCTTCCAGTTTTGAACTCTGATGTTCGTCAATCCAAACTGCTACTATTTACTGTTATTTGTGTGATATCCTTTTATGATTTTCTATGTCTTTGTGGTATTTGTTGCTTTGTATGACTGACAGACAGTTGCTCAATATTCCTGACATCTAAAGAAGCACTGTTCTTGATTTTCTCCGTTTGACTTTTCATCGTTGAATAAAACGTCAGGAAGGGTAGCCTTCCTGCCCTCCTTACATCCTATTTTTTTGAAATGAATAAACACATAAAACCTCTAATCTAGACCAGCTATTTTAATTGCTTATGAATTAAATAAGGCGAGATCATATTAGTATGCAGCACCATGTGAGTTACAACAAGGATGCAGTAATAGAAAACCCACTCCATTTCGCTCTTCTAATTAAACTTTTAATCATGCCGGTTTTCTTCTTTCCCATTTTTATTTTTTATTTTTTTGCACACCAAACCTAAGCACTTTCTAGAGCTTCAGGCACACGTGTTACTGCAAAACTTTGTTTGAAAATACACACAGAGAACTGATTGCAGACGTGTAAGTGGGCATTTTAACTGCTTTTTGAGTGATCGGATGTGGTGGAATTAGCCTCGGAAAAGGTCCGAGACGGTTTGGAATTAACATGCTTGGAGGGGAAAAAAGCTGTTTAGTTGTGGTCAGGTTTTCTCCTGCAGCTTCCTTAAACTGTCTCTCAGAAATAACAGAGTTTTATAAGGGATTTCTTTTCCCTCTCACCCCTGTGGTCTACTCTTTGTGAGCTGGTGAGGCTGTGAGCAACAGATAACACAATGCGGCAATTTGACACTCCCTGGATATTCCCTCTGCTTTCACTTAGATTAAAACTAGACTGCTGTATTGGACTCTGACATCAAGGGAAGCTACCTATCAAAGCTCAAACTCCATCTTTGTCTCTCCCACAGTTTGGCTTTGTAAAATGTTTGCCAAATTAAGCAACACCTTCTGCTTTCCCTCTTTTTTTTTTTTCATCCAAGACAATCATCAGAATCCGAGATGGCACTGGAACAAATTCTTCACATCAGATTTCATGCATTGCTTCGCAAAGCTTTGATCTATCAAACGGGAAACTTTGTACTCCTTGAAAATAATGTGTCTGTGGAGGATTTACTTTTGCATCCTGGCATGTTTAGGGATTGTGCGCATGCTACAAAATGCACGGCTTTATTGGCAGTTATGCAGAGCAAAAAAAGGGCATTAGCATATGGGACTATTTGAGGACACGCTGAAGGAACTCATTGATCTTCCTCTGTCACCCTGTATGAATTACAGTACAATCTCGCACGCCCTGATGCCTCTGAAAATGATATAATTGACCTTTTTGCACTTCTAATCATCTGAGAAAAGCCATATTCTGCAAATATGGCAAAATCTATATTTGTGGATGCTGCGACTCACCCAGAAATATAAACTTTTTGAAGAATCCTGGTTTGTTTGGTCCCCACAGTTTAATCAGGAGGAAAGATCCACACTATTTAGCTTTATTACAATTGGGATTTAAATACACTTTTGTTCCCTTCTGCATTAATTTGTTCTTTGTTTGTTTGTTTGTTTGTCCTCTCTCCAGGCTAAAGCTTAGAAAACCCGATGATATTGGTTTTGGCTGGATTCTCTCCTCCTGCCTCCGTTGGGACTGAGGAGTAAAAATAGCTTATTGAGGGGTGTGAAATAATGAAAGAGGGAATTAGACAGTCGTGGTTTAACAGTCAGGATTTGCATTAGTTACTTTGATTTCAAAGTATGTTTCAGGTAGTGGAGAAAAAGCAGTCTCTTTAATATCTCACCATCTGTTCATATTTAAATTGATTTCCTTATTCAAAAAAAAAACATTTTGAACTGCAAAAACAGCAAGGGCTTTCAGTATATTAGGCTGAAAATTGGAATATTTGTGGTGTAATTTGATTTACAACACAAACACCGACAACACAGGGGGTTGAAAATAGCAAATTGGTGACTTATATTCATCCAAAGAAAGATAAAAGGCCTTGGAACCTCCACAAGCCATTACCTTCCAAGGACCCAATCACCTCCAATATGGCTGTCATAAATTAGCTCCACAACAAAAGCAAACTAATTTGCGTCTTTCAATCCCCCCACCATGTGATCCCTCTCTTTTCTTCTTCCTCCAGTTTCCTCAACAGCCCGTCTTCTTGGAGGAGCCATGAGCCTATCTCGGAAGATTTATGAATATGTTAGAATAGCCTGAGCCAACAGTTTTCAAAGTGGTGAAGTGAAAATAAATTAAAGCGGCCCTGTAGGCGAGTCGTGTGGAGAGTGATGAATTAGATACTCATTGCTCTGTCGCTCGATGCCTGTCCCTCTTTTTGCGAGTGAAAAGCCTGCAAACATTACGAGGGAAGACAAACAAACATACAAATCAATTAAGTTGTTTTTGATGACAGACGGGTTGAGAAATTGATTTGGAGACTAAAGTATATCAGTAAACACAACGTCCTCGGTTTACCAGAGAATAATTTACTGAGGGGAAATCTTTGGTGGAGAGCAAATGTTGGACGAGCACAACAATAAACAGATGGAGGCATTTTTGTCTTGTTCCCTTTTTCTCCGATTCACTTCTGCTCTCTTTTTCTGCGGCTCCCCCAGCATCCTTATCTAAACACAGACATAAAACATTGCCTGGTTTGACTCTAACCTTCACTTATAGATAAAAACTCCCGATGAGTTTGAAAAGTTTGCTTCGAATTATTAAAAATCTGACAGTGAAGGAAACAAGCACTCAGAATTTGGAGAAATTAAAGCCACTATAAGGAGTTTTTGGCTAATTATGAAAGGGACTGAAATTGACAGTTAATTGTCTTTTTGTTAAATACAGGGGGAAAGAAGACCATTGGCAAAATATTTAATACTGATAATAAAAAAAGAGAGAGAAAATCTTTAAATAATAAAACCACAGTGATGAGGTGGGTACAAGATGAGAAAGTGTACATGATAGTTTTAAAAGAAAACCTTTGGTTGCTAGTTTTTCCAGAAAGAATTGAAAAATATATGTACAAGAAAAGATTAGTAGAGTGTTAGCAATTTGTCCACAGAGAGGGGTAATGTCACCTGGACAGAAAATTCTTTACAGGAAGTTTGATATGTTAAAAAAAAAGGAAAAAAATTCCTTTCAAAATAAATCTCCTCAGGTTCCAATGCTTTTACCTGGGATGTAATCCAAGTCTTATTGTTTCCCCCCCCTGACGTACACTCCAGTTTTAAGCCAAATGCTCATGCAGGGCCCACACATCCTGGAAAACCTGGAAAATACCAATTTTCCACTCATGAAAAATGTGGAAAATGAGAAAAAAGGTCAAATGTCCTGGAAATGGTTTAGTTATCCTGGAATATCCTGGATTGTTTATCCTCTCCCTGCCTTGTACAAATGGGTTAGAAGTTGTGCACGTGTATGTCTGTTGTCACCTTTTGGGCAACATTATCAGACAGTTGGATTGGGAATTCGCAAAATTGGACATTGCAACTCAAGTTTGTCATGCTAATGTAGTTCTACACTGTAATTTATGGGTGTGTTTTCATTATTCCATGATACATTTTCAAACCTATTATCAAAATTGATTATATTCATAGGTTGCAGATTAAATGCTTGAGTAATGAACAGAAACAATCTGGGTAAATTCAAGTTACAAGTGTAGAAAAGAGACAGGGGAACGTATTATGATGTGATAACTTGTCTCTGTCGTGGTTAAAACTGTACTTGAACAGTCCTGAAGAATACTTTCAAGGAAAGAGTAGGAACCCTGCGATATGGTATGCATAATAAATGAACTTGTGCACATATTACTGTTTTCTAAGTCACAGAGGCAGAGGGTAAAATTAAATATGTCAGCTCGGAGTACTTAGGCTGGGAGTTTGAAACTAAAATAACATTATATCTGCCTGCAGATGCACCTGGCTTTTACAGAGAAAGAGTGCAGACCTGTTTTTACTTACCCCCTTCAGACCCAAACTGCTGCCAAATGCAACTTATTGCTTATAAATGAATTATTTTGACAATGACAAGTCCAAATTGAAACTAGAAATTACACATGATTTGTTTTGATTTTCCCCAAAAAAAAAGTATTACCCAATTTTGTGGTTTGTGAATCAGCCTGGTGCCTTTTGGTCACAGAAATGCTTTGAACAGAGGGGAAATTAATCCGACTTGTTCCAGAGAGGGTAACATTTCCAATTCTTCTTGCTAATTCTGCAATCACAGTTATGTCAACTGTTTTAATTCCTTTGTTGAAAACATTTTTACAGAGGAGAAGAAAGATATAAAAACTTTTTGAGTCCTTTTAAATTTACTTAGTGGGAGGCGGACTCCTTTTCAAACCTTAGATTCAAGATTCACAGTTTCAAAGCTTTTTATTGTCAAATTTCCAGATATACAAGGACGTAGAAATAAAAATTAGTATCAAAACTGTAAGTATAAAATATAGAAATTTAAATACAAACATGTAAGGTAAGTAAAGGAAAAGAAACAAGATAAAGACTTATATACACAATGCTGGTAGTGCAGCATGAGACACAGAACCATCTTTTCAATGACTTGTTAGAGAAGGAAAATGACAGTAAATTCATAAAGTCCTATTTTTGATTCATGGTATTGAACTGTATGTCATTATACTGTTGTATCAAAAGTTTTTTTCATACTTGTTGCCCTTTAGTTAAAGACATTAGTTGAAGTGTCTCTGTTCTGACAGTCATGGGGAAACTTAGACCATATGTCATTGATTGTCACAGTTGCAGTCCAAGGTGTTAAATTTCCACTCAGACAGCCATTGGACCCAGGCACAATTTCCTCTATGAAACATGCGTCATTTCGCCCAGAGAACTGATAACGCAGGATCATTTCCATCAAGATGGATGACCGCACACATTTTTTTTCACTTTTCCCTAACATGCTGAACCTCCCAGTACCTGATGAAATCTTTCCATGTTGACCTGAAGGTCAGCTTTCAATTGGAAGTGGTCAATCAAGAGTGAGTTTCCATTTGGACCAGCATGACCATAAATCTCCACCCCCCACCCCCAATCACCCTCACCAGCTGCAGGCTGCCATTTCAGCAAAGGCTGGGCTTTCCACTCCGTCTTTGTTCTCTTTCTCTGAATGTGTTTCACTGGTTTATGGGGAGTTTCATTACTTTTTTTTCCTTAAAAAGCACACCATCACAACTTAACTACTGCTACAACATTTAATACTTTTATTTGCTATAGGAGCATTATATTACACTTAATAAACAGAGAGGAAAGACCCCAGTTTCTCGCTCACTTTATGTGCGATATCTTGTTACACATCTCCATGTAAAATCTAATATAGAAAATTGATAGTTGGCTGGTAAAAAAAGAAAAAAAAACTCATTTTGACCGTCTCTGCCAACCGTGTCCTGGCCAACATCCCAGCAGAGACGTATTCTAGTTGTGTATTTCTGAACCTTGATGTTATCAGGATGAGGAAGAGAACTTTTTAGTGTGACTTAATCTTCCAAAATACTCACAAAAAACACAAAACAGATGGCAGATTTTATTTTTAATAAAGAATTTCCCTACAACTTTTACAGTACAGTATACAGTGCAAAAAAAGAAAAAATCTTTTAATTGTGTTGTCATGTTTTCTGGTTTGTCATTATGTTTTGCACTTCAGAGCCACTGTAAGTCCCTTAGGCTCTACATTTGGAAGTACATCTATAGCAACAATAATCATACAGATTCCAGTGGCTACTTAATAGTATCTTGCCCACTTGAATGAATTGAATCACACTCAATAAGAAAGGCAGAGCTTATTCATCATGATTGACCAGTCGTTCTTGAGTATTCAGTAAAGCCACAAAAAAATTAAAAATCAAGGTTTTCCCAGCGAAATGAGAGATTTGCGTGAGACCAAAATAAAGATGTAATTTATATGCATTGCTTGGAGAGAAAAGCATTTGAAATAATAATGGATTTGTTTTGCATACAAGCTAAAAACCACCAAGGCAACATAAAATGTGTTGTTTTATGTAGATTGCCTCTCAAATGTCGGTTTCTGTACTACATTCTGTTAACAGGAATACAACAAGAACATTTCTCTGCAGCAGGTACAGAAGATATGTGCTCCCAGTACAAACAGAAGAGCATTATTTCTGTATTTATCGCTGTTTGATGTAATTTCAGAGATTAATCTGTGCTTTAGATCTGACATGTGTGTACAGCTCATCCTGACACTTTGAGGGCAGTAGCGTCTTTTATAGCTGGAATAGAAATGTCAGAGCTTGTCATATGTCTCTCCTCCCCCTCTCCGGGGTTCTTGTAAAACATGTGATTTCTGCAAGAGCCTTCGAAGGGTGTGTGTGTGTGTGAGAGAGAGCTCGCACATGCCCCCTTTGTGTTTGCGAGCATGGTTGCGCGTGCATTTGAGTGTGTGATGGCGGTTAGAATCTCTCACCAGCCGAAGCTCTACTGCTACTGCTGTGCGGGGACACATGGCAGAACACGGTGGAACAGCTTGAAGAGTGCAGCTGAAGTGCACGAACCCCCCAACAGCAGCTAGATTTCATATTTTGAAACACAGCCATGATCGGGAGCACTTTGCTAATTCATTAAAATCACTGTATTGAACTTGCAGAGACACTTTGAAGGGGGTTATTTCTTGAAAAATACATGATCGAATTTCTGCTCTCGCTCACATGAAAAGAAAAGAAACAGACTTACTTTGAATCACTCCATGTGTCTGTCCAGCTCGACTGGCAGTCATTCAGCACCATGGAGAGCTCATCTTCCTCTCCAGACTGGCTGCCCTCCTCAATCCTGCAACTGCTTCAGTCTGCAATTTCGGCAATTCTGCTTGTTTTCAGGAGGTAGGAAGGAAGCTCTGAATGCCAAGACCGTTTATATATAATTCATGCTTTCATGGCGATTACTGCACCCTGTATCCTTTCTTGCTTTTTTTGAGTTAACAATAAGAACAAGTAGGTCTCTTCAAAGATAATGTTGTAAGGGGATATTGTATGAAACACATTGTGTTCTGCTTGCTTTTGTGTTTGGCCGAGATAGAGCGGTGTTTGGTGCATGTGCATATGTGAGTACTCGTATGTCAATATGTTCCTGGAAATGAGATTTTCCCTTTTTTGTTGTGTTGTCTCTAAATAAAAAAACCCTGCCTAAATATCTATGCACCATGAAGACTGGGGGGAAAAAAAGACTTGTGAAAAAAAACTGAATATTCTGCTACATTTAAATGTGAAAGCTCAACTGAGATGGAAACATTGATTAAAATGTCCCAAACAATTACTCCCTGCACACAAATTGAGATTGCACAACACTATTTCAAGTCCTGCCTGATAGCACAGGCTGCTGCCTTCGAGAGTGCTGAGAACACTTATGATAATCTGTGATAATCTACTCAGCGCAGTCACAGCAACACATTATCCTTTTTGAATTCTAAGTGCGTCTCATTGAGAACTTTAAAAAATGCTAACATTTTCTGAGCGGTGAGAATAGCTGCGTCGGAACATGTTATCCTCCGTCAGGCCCAACACGCACGCTGTTAGAAGCCCCAAAGCTCTTTATGTAAAGGGATGAAAAGTGGATAAATAGCTGCTTTAACTGCACCTTTACCTTTTTAGTCATGGCAGAGCAGCTCGTGTGTGAAAGAGGCCAACGCAGCAAATCTCAAAACTATATATTTGAAGTGTCTAGGGATCAGCAGGGTGCACCGGGCAGCCAGGACTTGCAGAAAAACAGGCAATCTTCCAGTTCAGGGGTCTTTGGTTTTGTATCACGGCTGCAACGATCACCTCCAATGGTAATTTAATGCCCCCCATTGAAGTAACGCACTTTATTGCACCAGTGGATTAAGTAATGATTATTTTGCGAAATTGCGGCCACACAATGGTCAATTAATCTTTAATGAAACTGTAACCTATGAGGCGGAGCGTGGCATTGCAATAAGCAAGGCAACTGCTTGCCAAGGCCGTTACATGGCTCAGCTGCGGCCTGCGCTCCCCATCCATCTATCAGCGTGTAAAAACAGAGCATGCTGGGAAGAGATGTAATGAAAAAGCAGAGACACAGATGTAGATTCTGAGTTTTTCAGCATGCACTGAACGTTTGTAGGCTGTGCGTGATAGAAATATGTAAGTGTTTGATGTATGCAGTGAGGTTAACTGCCATTTTTAGGTGCTATTTATTTAGAGAGAGGCAGGAATAAGGGTTGCGAGGAATTATGTGCACTGACAGAGCATGAAGTTGGAGGTTATCAAACAGCTGCATGGGGAATTCTAATATGCACTTATTTATTTCATCTGCTCTTTTAATGATTGTAAGTGCAACTCTTCACTCCAATACACGATGTTTCCCCCAACATATACCTGCCTCAGAGCCAAATAAACTGCAGCTTTATGGCCAAATCAGTCCACATGTTATCCCACAAACACAACAAAGCCACAAAGATAATTGTTTTCACTCTGATTTGTTTCATTCCTGGCCTGAGGGCCTTCCAAGTCTCTGACTCACTCCCCCCACCGCACTAACAAATGTTGATGGATTCACTTTTTATGGCATGACATCATTCCTACACCAGGAGTGGGAGGACAAGACATGAAATTTCCAATACTTGAATGTGCGAGGGTGCATGGGGGGGAGAAAAGGGTAGAAGAGAGCAGAAGAGGTGAAGAAATGCAGGAATGAGGAGAGTGATTGATGGAGTGAATGAGAGCCAGAGGAAGATGGCGAGGACGAGTCAAGGGGCATGTGAGTGTTGCGGGGAGTAGAAGCGAGAGTAATGAGGTAAGACGGAGGAGCTGTGTACAGACGGAAAAAAGAGAAGAAAGAGAGGAGCACAAAACAGGGGATCGTAAGACTGATAGCGCTGATCCGGATGTCAGCGGCATCACAAACGATTTCTTCTGCAATCTCCCGGTAACCACACATTGATATCAGAAAACAAAAATGTGTTGAAAAGAACTTGAGGGTGTGATGTACTGAAGAAGAAGAAGTAAAAAGAAGAAGGGAGGGCTGAGGCACTCGGCGTTATTGTGCACCCGGCTGCTGGCACCAGCACTGTCAGTGAGCAGCGTTGATCCGTGAACTTGCCATCTGGATTCTCCCACAAATCACATTAAAGTTTCAAGCCCAGGAATACATCAAGCTAAATGAATATTGGATCCAGGGGCCACAGACAGGCCTGATGGAGAGAAAGCCCCCCGTGCTTCCCAACTCTTTTGTGGTCAGGCGTGATCCATCCATCCCCCTTTACTCCTTCCATCCACTCCCTCTGTCCATCTGTTCCCTTTATTACCGATGGGCTGCGGTTCTGACGAGGGAGCGTTCTGATGTCCCAAAAGACGAACGCTTGTTTGGCATCAAAAGCAGTTAGGTTGTTGCATGGTTAAGAGATCATAGAAACTTTACGAGTTTCCAAATCACGTAGGGAGTTGTAACACTTTTGTATGCTTTCAGAGTACATCTGAAGCTACACTATTTGTTGCTTAGTTTCTAAACCAGGGTTTCCCAAATTTGAGGTCACAAAACACTGATAGGGAGTGATTGCCTCCCAAAGTCCCAAACGACTTACTATTGCATATTCATGATGGCATATTTGGGCCACTTAAATGAATAATTTTTGTTTGTTTGTATATTAAGTTGCAAATTTACAACTTTGGAACTTTGCAAACCTAATGGCTTATACTCCTGTACAGTGTTTGCAAACGGTAACCACATTTAAGCCACAGAGGTGCTGCAGAGTACAACGGTTGGTCAAGTGACATGAGTGGGTTAACCCTCCCAAAACATAATTTTGACGAAGAATCATCACTTTGATGGATGGTAAATGATTTCCAGCTTTGTGAAATTTGAGTGAGTGTATGGGAAACATCAAAAAGTGAACAGACTTTTGGTGGAGAAATCGGGCATGCAACCCGGACATGGGTAAAAATCACATAAGCCACTCTATCCTTTTGCCCTCATTATCCCAGACAGTAAAACATTAAGACATGATGTTGATTAAATGGTGAGTGTATAAACCAGACTCTCTTATAAACCAAAGATGAGCACACACACCACAGAGTAGGGATGGGTGTCGAGAACCGGTTCCTTTTAGGAATCGATAAGAAATGGTTCAATCCATTGGTATCGTTAGCGTTCTTGCTTAACGGTTCCTCTTATAGATTCTTTATGCAGCAGCAGACGGACCTCATGTCCTCTGCTCTGCCTCACTTAGCTTCACTTAGCAGCTAGAGAACACTTACCCAAGAAAACTCTGATTCTGAATTTTCTGCTTAAAATGAAGCTCGCGTTAGTTCATGCAGGACACGGAAGTCATACGCCCAGATGTTACCAGCTGACAGGCTGATGTTCGAATCACATCTCTCCACCCCTCTCAACCAATCACAGTTCATCGCAACAATAAGGCGGTGTATTTAAACACCCTCCATTCACAACTAGTCCTGCTACTCCTATGCACCATTTCTCTGCTGAAACCGAAGTAACCTCCTCCACCCCAGCCTCCTCCTGTTAAGTCTGTATACATGTATGATATTAATGTATCATTTTCATGTACAAAGTATGTGTCTTGTTCCCCAGGGGGGATTCTGCTTTGCACTCCCTGGAAAGCCCAAGAAGGCTGCTTGGCTAACCCAGGGAGTACTCTGAAACCAGAGCTGTAACACCAATAATAACTGTATTACCATTTTGGCAATAAATGGTTCAAATCTATGACGAGAGTGTTCCTGAATGAAGTTTCAGTTAAGAAAACGAAACACACAAAGAAACTGTCTCATAAAAGATTCATATTCAATACATTTAACATGTTATACATCTACTTTTGTACCAAAAACGACATAGTAAACATAGCGCGAGCTCGATGCTAACAAGATATAGGAAATCCCATTGACATGCTAGTGGTTAGCATACATCGATATAACTTTGGTTTCAAAACAGAATTTCAACTTTCCTCACAGAAACATGTCACAATTTCTCTTTAAGAACAACACAGAGAACTCTAAATGTCCAAATACTAACAGGCAGATGTTTTTCAACCGGAAGAGAAAAGAAAAGTTTTTTTAAGGTTCTTCTTCTTCTGTTATTTACTGGCAGATCACAAACATCGCTCAGGTTCATACCGCCACCTACTGTACAAGAGTGTGCAACATCTTTTCTTCTTCTTCTGTTGGTATCCCGGCAGGCTGTACCCAACATCTTGTCCCCACCTTTACATTCTGATCATCATTTTTGTCTCTCTCAGAAAGCTGAAAAGCGCTTTCCTCACGTCTCTGATCTTTTTTCAGTCAATAACATGAAATGAAGTAATAATTACGTCATGTCGCGTGTGATTTCTTTTTTTTTTTTTACTTATCCTTATTTATTCATGTCTAGAGATACCCAGATCCAGTGACCAATTTAAGACTTATTGACTTATCCACATTATAAAATGTTGCTAACAAAGAAAACCTGTAAAAGCCTACATTAGGAATCGATAAGAGAATTGGATCGATAGGGGGAATCAATAAGGGTATTGATATTGATAAAATCCTATCAATACCCATCCCTACCACTGAGTCTAGTTATAACTGGTCAGTGTTCTTAAAGGCAACCATTGTTGCAGCAAGCTGGTCCTCCGTTTCAAATGTCCACCTACCTCTGTGCTTTGTGATGCTTCTTCATTGACTATTCAATGTTGCAATCCACCGAGTGGAGTCCATGCTGGGCTTCCCTGGAGGCGCCACACCACGCAGCAGGATTTCTGATCATTAACTGTTCAACATGATTTTATTGAAGTATAAGATTTCATCATGAATAAATGTATTATCATTTCACAGGCTTAAACAGTACATGTAGTTACTGTGGAAAGTTTATAATAAGTAACAGATCAGTCATCCAATCAACATACCCCACACCACAGGAAAATTTGACAACATAATCCTTAGAATAATCTGTAATTTGGACCTTAGCTGATTTTGTCAGTAAGGTAGAATTCAGACTGACCAAAATCAGCCTGATGTGAAATAATGACCACAGCCCACAGCACCATGGGCTGAGTTCTTAAAATCCCACCGGTCTGAGGCTGTGTTTCTGATTTATCTGTGATGATTCCTAAGAAACCCAGTGGCAGTAATCCCTCTCCTTTATTGGTACTTTGTTGAAGCATACACACAGCCTCAGAGACAAATAATTCATACTTTTGCTTCAGAGCAGAAAGTCAATCACCTCTTATAACATTTTTTAATCATTTCTGTATTAAAGTCTTAGAATGAAGTAGGGCTGGGCAATTATGGCGAAAATCAAAATCAGGATTAATTGACCCTTCTACCTCGATTTCTGCTAACACGTGATTATTCCACTCTCAACTCAGTTTATTCTGTTTATATTCAATGATGTGAAGGTGCACCAAGTCTTGAAAAAGATGAGATGTGTTACCTTTGGACACGGAAACTATTTTCCACAGTATTGCACGAGAGAGGTTACGAAATACTACCGATACAGTAGGACTTTTGTTCACAGTATCACAAAAAAGATCCACATTAAAATAAGTTTGTTTTTGTTTTTTCCCCTGATGCTTGTCTTTTCATTTTGTCTTCAAAGAATATAAGAATTTATACTGTATTTTTTGTGTTAAAGCTCTGTACAAAGTGTATAATTTACCTGGGAAATTGATAAACTCTCCTGGTGAAAAGACATCCCTTAGCAGTAGCTATTCCACAGACAGGGCAGACTGGGAGAATAAATTAAACTGAAGAAAAATTGTGAAGTCGTAACTCCTGTTCATCCCCTCAGAATTAATTGAGGCTTCTGAATCAAATGGGGCTAATAGTTTCGCGCCAATACTTAAACTTTAGCTTGTACAAGGGTCAGCTGGCGGATGATTGATGTGCGTTTTCTCTGGTAAAGACATCACTGATGCAAGGCTAACACGCTGAAAATAGTGATTTGACGCTGGTTTGCTGTAGTTTTGAAAAATGTTCCTAACATTATGGATGGATCACAAGAAAGACCAACAGGAAAACCAAAATAACAAACACAGCAGTTTTAAGTTGGTTGGAAGCTCAAGATTTTGATTTTGATTATTATCTTCTTTTTTTTTAATGTAACGCCTTGCCCCAGAATGGAGCTTTAAATGTACGATTAAGAGCCTCATATTTCGGCTTATTTGGATTTTCAAATATTTTAGCTGTTGGAAAATAAATCCAAGGTCCACTTTCATTTACCACTGAAGCAGATTTTGTGAACAGTTACATAATTCAGAGCTTTACCTTTAAATAATTTACCTTTGATATGTAATAAAAAAGGTCTAGAAATTTAAAGAATGATGCAGCGGTGGCTCAGAGGTGGAGCAGGTTGCTCACCAATCACAAGGTGGTTTGATCCCCAGGTCCTGCGGTCAATATGTTGAAGTATCCTTGGGCAAGAAGGTGAATCATTCACCAGAGGGTTATTGATCAGCTGATTCGTGGCCTTGTGTGGCAGCATTAGTGTGTTGGAGTGTGTGTTGAAGCACCTTGAGTGGTCATGAGAACAGAAAGGTGCTATTTATGTGCCCAACATTTAACACTTGGCTATACTTTTTTATGGTTCTTATGTAACGTGTACAGTCACAAACAGCCGGAAAAATCCTGCCGTGGCTGATAGATAGCTTTGATTCCTGAAATATGGAACTGAAGGGAGCACAGCACATGCTCATTTTCTTCAAAGGCTTTCACTAGGATGAAGTCATCCCATGTTTCAGAGCCAAATCTTGGCTCATATTAAGTCCTTAATTTGCTTCTCAATTACCCACAGTTCCTCAGGAAAGTGTATGCTGTGGGTGGAAATAAGTAGCATTAATTATCACATGTATAATGAGAGCTACCATTCGAGTCTGCGACAACACCCTGAGAATGATTCATGTGTACAATATGGAATTATATGCTTACTTTCCTTTCCATTTCAGACACATTATGCTGATTTTGCATAAATGGATTCTCGTCTTCACCCAAAGGTGAAAATAATACGTGAGCGGGGGTAAAAAATAATGCAATCATTCATCATTCAATAACATGTTACGTTCTGGTTCCTGGTTGCATATTTTCCGCTGAAGCACTGTTTGTGCTCAAGTAAAACCTATTAAGAAAAATATCGCCTCACCAAGATGCTGTTTCATATGAGGAGGAAAAAATCTATTTAGTTTCTTTTCCAATCCAGTGGCTTGCAGAGCGAGGGATTTATTTTCCCTCGGCCTGGAGTGAAGAGAAAGCCTTTACTGTTAGCTGTCCGGGCTTCAATTCGATGAGATCCCCAGGGTGAGATATGGATTGGCTCTGAGTCTAAAAATTATAAATACCTTGTCAGAGTGAGAGTGAAGTGGTACTTTAGCTTGAGCCCCAAATTGGCCTCTGGATTACGAATTCAGCCATTGCCATTAGTGTATAATTAGCCAAACGCTGCCAAGCCGGGTTTGAAAACCACAGGCGAACACAAACGCTGATACTTACACACAATAAAGTGCATGCAACACACTATCACATGCATTCAAATAAACCCAAACAACACAGGCACCAATCACTGCAATACACTGTCACATCACAGTTGACCTGCAGCAGCTCCAGCTGAAGGCAGCCGAGCTTTGAAGCACATCCTTTATAAGATAAATGGATGTTTATAACACAGAACGCTCTTTGAAGGGCAGTGAGCCATTCCAGCGCCACTTTCCTCATTCTGCTAACTTCGTCTTATTTACAAGACGCGACTCAGTTCTTCTTATATTTTAATTGCAAAACAACAAAAGCGCTTTTCACCTCGCCGGGTATGGGTTCGGTTTCCTGGGGATTTTTCTGATTCTCTCAGTGAGATTTTTTTTTTTAACTTTTATGAGGAAATCAGGTTCATTCTCCTGTTAATCATAGCTGCACATTTCTGAGTTAGTCACGTATTTACAGTCTGAAACAAAACCGGAGGAGTGATTCGAGTCTGTTTTTCTTTACATCAGACTGTGTTTTAAAACATGTATTGAGTCTAAATTCTCACGTTTCTCTCTTTTAGGTCTTCAGGTCATTTTCCCAGAATACCTGCAGGAGAAATTTGTGCAGTCAGCTCTGAGCTACATCATGTGCAACGGTGAGGGAGAGTACGTGTGCCATGAGAACCAGTGCATCTGTCAGTGCGCGGATGAGTATCCCCAGTGTAACTGCCCCATCACAGACATCCAGATCATGGAGAACACGCTGCTGGGAATGTCTGAGTCCTGGGTCTCCTCGTACAAGGACTTCGAGAACTCTGGTGAGCTGGACATCTTCTACGACTTCATCTCCTAAAATTAGTGAAGCATTTGTACAAACACAGGCAGCCCATATAACTTCATAAAGTTTGCTCAAAAATAATTTAAACACACTTCACAATTTGGAAATGTCCTGTCTCTCATGCCTCCAGCTCAGCGTAAATAATTGAATTTCCCTGAAACTAAAAAAGTACCTTTATGTCACAACCTTCAACGTTATGTAAAGAAATAATTCCCCCTCACTAATTTTTCATTCTCATTGGATACCACAAAGGTTGCTTTATAAAATGTTGGACACAAAGCAGGAGAAAAAAAGCACATGGAGAGCCCCGTTCTTACATGAAGAGGCCCGGTGTTTATCTATTATTGATACGAAATGAAAGTGTCCCAATAAAACCTGTCAGCAACAGATAAATATATTTATGTGCCACAGAAGAAAGCCAACCTGAGTCATGGAGGTCTCTGAGTGCAGTGCAGCTGTGAAGAGGTGCTTGACAATTGAAGTGCCACATAAAGTGGAGAGGCTAAAAAATGCTGTTTTCGCCGGACAAAGGATGAAATTGGGGAATCAAAAGTTTCACAGATTGAAAGCAGAGTATGTGTGCAAAATTTTCATAATGTTTTCACTTTGGTTTTTGAAACCATTCACAGCTATTTGTTTTATCAATAACACTCAATGCAGAGCCACTTGTCGGTCCCAAGCTTAGATAAATGGGGAGGCTTGTGTCAGGGAGGGCATCAGATGTAAAACTGTGCCAACTCAACATGTGTACCATTAAAATTTAAAGTAGAATTAAAAAACAGACTGAGTCTATTACAGGCGCCCTCTGTGACAGAAAAACCTGTGACTCATTCTTAGTCTTTTCTGGGAAAAGAAGAGAGGAAAGACACTGTATTGCTTTACGTGCTGTTTCTAGTATCTACCACCCCAAGAGCTCTCAGATTAAAGAGGGGGTATTATGCTTTTTCTTTGCCTTTATACCACTTCTCTGATAGCCTACTACCATAATAGCTTTGCACTACGACGCAAAAAATAACATTTCTTTGACTCTGGTGTCTTAGAAAACTCTTATTTCAGCCTTTTTAGACTTTTTCGCTACTGTCTCTTTAAGGCTCCACAAACCCCATTCTCTCTGATTGGCAGACCTTAGTGGTTGAGGCCTGTCCCTCTAGTGTGTCATGAAGCCCTTAGCAGATTCTTATGTGTTGACCTATTTCAACAAGTGTTGTGAAATTGTTGTACTTTTTTTTTTTTTAAAGAACAGAACATTTTGAGCAGTTTTCAGTTAAATTCAATTATTTCTTCAGCCTACGGATATCAAATGGCTTTACTTAAAAATCTGCATGTTTAATATGGACATCCAGCACTGTTACTATGTTTCCATGATTAAAATTTGGGAAATCATCATACCCCTCTTTAAATGTATCAAACGTATGTGGGCATGGATTAATTTCAGTCGATTTTTTTAAACCAATTAAAGCTACTGACAGAAGTTTTAAAAACATTTTCAACCACCAAAACTGGTAAAGCTGTCCAAGAATAAACTGAACTAGTTTAATACTTAAAAAGATTGAGAGGAGAACTCATATGAAGTGGGTTACGGCGTCCCCTTTGGCCGTAGGACTTACATAAAGTGTCGTGATGACATGACTTGTGTATTTATTTTAAAAGTGAAAGGAGATCAGGTCTTCTGTTTAATTCTACTTTTCTTTGTTCAAGTTAAATTTTACTGGATACAATGCAACAGGGTATTGTAATTATCAACAGTTAAGTAGCGATGTTGTAAGAAATGAGACAACAAGTTAACTTTGTATCATAGTTTAGTAGTTGGCTGGATTTCGCACTACTCACAGCCCAGTGCTCTGACACATACTTGTAACGTAATCTCATTTTAAGTTGTAAATTATGATCAGGCATATGTATAGACATTTGTTTCAAACATTTACCAATTAAAAAAAGCAGAATCAAAACTGAACTTGACAAATTTATCATAAAAGAAGTATAAATTTATGAATAAAGTGTCTTTCCGTGGACAAAAAATAGCAACATTACGAGGTCATTAGCTGTAAAAACACCACACTGGCATTTAAATTGTGCTATATGTGTTATAAATGTTAATCAGAACCTTTATTTTAAGCTCTTCTGTTGTATCATAACAAATTTACCTAGAACCTCCTCTAACAAGGCTCCTGATTCCTCTTTTTCACCTCATCAGTTGTATTTTAAAATTAAAGGGGAAGATGTGATTTGATTGGGTATCTACATTTGTGCTTGTGCCGATAGAAGAAGCACTGAAAGATCATTTATACGTGTGATATTTTCCCAACTTCTGCTAATGATCCACCGTTGGAAAGTTGATATCAAGCTTTTATACAGAGGTTCAAAGAGTTTGAATACAGTTCATTCCAAACATAGCATGTCAAGAGATCTGCTTAGTTTCCTTAATTTAGTTTCCCACCCTTCTTCCCATTTCTGTGTTACATGAATTATTCAGATGCATCATTTTGCTCGGAACAAGTACAAGCAAAATCTCAAAGGTACCTAAAAGCTTTGGAAACATTAGATATGATAAAATATTTGTGATTATGAGTCCAGAAGCCAACACATCAAGACATGATGGCGCAAGAGGTAAAGTAGGGTGACTGTCATTGTAAGAGCTGGGATCCGAATAAAACACTTGGACTTTAGTTATTTGTTTTCTTTGGAAGCTGCAACCTTGGTGGTGCTGCAGCTTAAGATGAATATCGACCTTTCATTGCTTCGGTGGAGCATTTCCTGTAGAGGGAATCAGACAAAAAGGTCCCAGAATAACCTACTTTTACCTTAAAAAAGAGCAAGAGAGGTATTTGA
The DNA here is from genome assembly GCA_008086565.1 of Thalassoma bifasciatum. NCBI lineage: Eukaryota > Metazoa > Chordata > Actinopteri > Labriformes > Labridae > Thalassoma > Thalassoma bifasciatum. The sequence continues at coordinate 52,496 of RPOG01000576.1, read as the reverse complement.
CATCCCTGAAAACTGGGTGGAGATATATATGGCAAGCTGAAAACATGGGGAGAAGGCACTTTACCTCTTTGAAGAGAAAGGAAAAAAGGAAGTCTGACGTGCCTGGGAGGAGAGTGGAGGGAAAAATCTTGACATTTCGCCACTGTTGCTGAAAAAGAGCTCCCAAGTCTGTGGTTAATGCTGTTAAACTGTCTCGTTGAGGCCTGCAGGGGGGACGACTGTATTACTGTGCAGGGGTCTCGTTTTCAAGTGCTGTGTACGCAGAAAACAGGGCTTGAAATCGGCATAAGCAACCTTTCAAGCTCAGTTTGTGGTCTATTGAAGACAAACTTGACAAGAAAATGCGTGCACCTGGAAGCAAAGCCTGTACGAACAGCGAAATTAGCAACTCAAGTGGTGAGAGGGTGAACTCAGATAAAATTTTGATGCTTTAATTCACAGACCAATCAAAATCACTAAAATTATCATCCTCTATTTCGACATGTGACTGGCTGTTTCGAATTGGCTGTCATCTACAAATACAAGCATCACTTTGAAGAGGGGGTTTTGTACTTTTATTAGGCTTTAAAATGTCCTTCTGGTAGCCCAATAGTTGCTTTACATTTATACTTTCCTCAAAGTGGTGTTTTAGAAAACCATATGTCCAGCTTCTGTCTAAAACTTTGTTTTAGCTGCTGTCTCTCAAAAGCTTCACACTCAGCTGACCCCTTCTTTCTGACTGACCAGCCCTTTGAAAGCCTAACAGGAGGCAGACTCATAGTCCTACATTCAGCCTTATAGAATGACCTCATAATAATCACTAAGATCTCATGCTACTTTGAGAACACAGATTTCTGCAAAACAGTCGAAAACATGAGTGGACTGTATCCCAAAGTTGCATCAAGTGAACCAAATCAGCAGGAGAGAAAGGTGACAGCAAGCTCGTTGATGTTTTCTAATACCATGCATTATCACCTAATTAAACGTTTAATTGACTGAAGTGCAGAGAAGGACGCTTCTCTCACACTCTCGTGACATCTCCATCACCAACACATATCTAATGTGCTAATGAATAAATTCAGATGGGGGGGTGTCCTCAGACAACATTTAGCCGACACCCTCACCATTAGTTGAAGCAAAGACAGAGCAAATCAAGACATTAAAGGTTAAATTTAAGTTAAACTTCTGTTATTATAATATCAGAGAAGAGGGGAATTCACCTTTGAACCTTGTAAACAATAATTTGTGTGCATTTTCATTCATAAGGCTCTTTACATTGATCATGTATGGCAGGATACTGACATGAAAAGGGTACATCACCAGACCAAACCACTTGTGAATATTCTCAAATGGTTTGAGATTTATAAAAAGAACATTTAGTGAAAGTGTGAATCTGCACAGTTTTATAAATCTGAATTTATCTGGTGTGGCCATTTCTGCGTTTTGAGCTTAGGCATTAAAAATCTACTCCACAGCACTTCTCTAGACCTATATACAAGAGATGGGTATTTCAAACATTTATTCTACACAATCATCACTGGAAATTCACTGCCTGTTCCTCACTCTGTCATTGTTGTAAACCTTTGGTATGCCAGTTTGACTTAGCAACTTTTCACATTTGACCGTAGTTTGACCCACATCAAAGAAGTTCTTCACAGAACCTTTAGACAACCAACAATCTCTGTGTTTTTCTGTGGTTCTGAATCTCACAGGTCTTTATCAGTTTCATCACAACCTGGCACAAAAAAAGTTCTTATCCTGTTTTGACGGGCTACACTCACCATATACCAGCTGCATTATCAGGTCTTAATAAGGTTAAAAAGAAAGTAAAGGAAAATGTATTCTGAGGTTTTTTGGAAATTGACAACTATTTGAACATTCAAAAGTCAGGACTCATCTCTACAACATACATTTGCTCCGGAATAAAGTCCCTTATAGCTAGGAGGCAGAAAATATAAATTAAAGGGACTATAGGGACTTTTTAGTGATCTTGAAAAATCTCATCTCCAGATGTTTGCCCGGTTGTAATTCACAGTTCAAAATGAGATTATCAATGCTAAAATCGGTTATTTCTGAATGTGATTTCTTAGCTTTCTGATTGAGTTGAAAGACAGATCTGTTTTTCTCTGCTGAAAAATATTTCTTGACTTTATTTTGTAGTAATGTTGGAATCAGAAGCTGGACTGTCTGACAGAAAAAGGACAGAGGAGCAGAAGAAAGCTAAATGGGAGAATGACAAAGCACGAGCTAAAGGCTGAAACATGAGCTAAAGGCAGAAGAATGGCTAAACTATTTGTGAAAATGTTGTTTCAGCTCACATGTAGCAGTTATTCAGCAGTGGTCGGTTCAAACTTGAAAGGTTCTCAATAGAGTATGAAGTTTTGTTTGCCTCACTTGGTAGATAAGCACTGGTTGGACACTTTACGTTTAACTTTATGGACATATCTCGAAGCACTGGGCTGTGAGTAGTTAAACAGTTGGAGTCTGCAGCACTGATGGTAAAGGTTAGCACTTCAGTTCTAAGATTAGTCCTGGTATTAGTAACCTGGTGAACCAGTCTCTCATTTGGATTGGCTGGAATTGAACCAGGGTTTAGAATTAGCATAGAGGTGATACATGAGCTTTGCGTTGAGTGTTATACAGATAAATAGATACCCATGCTTATTGCGTGATGTTAAGCACCACAGTGTCATGCAACAGGTTCATTCAACCGTTAAATATGAACCTAAAGTCAGTAGTTTCCTTTTTAACTCAACTGCTTACGTTGGCAAGTTTCAGTCTTAAATTACTCACTCCATTATTTATAATGATGTGCTTAAATTTATCTTCAGAGATAATAATGAGCTACTCCGAGGTTCCTTGACTCAGTGTTTTCTTAATTCGAAGATCAAATAAAAGGGAAGAAGAAAGGGAGTCTTTGTAGCATCATCCTGCCCGTTGCTTTAAAAAGAATCAGAGTTTGTGCTGGAAACAAGGGTCAGAGAGTTAAACTCACGGACTGTTGGGGGGGAGACGAGCCAGGGTAACATAAGGACAATCATCACCACTGCTGGGAACAAATGTGGCGAGGCGGCGCTCTTCAGTACGAGTGTGAGAGCACAGAGTAAGAGGGTGTTTACGGCACAAAGGGACTCTATTCTCTGCAAATACTCCCCGCAGAAGCAATCCAAGAGAGTAAACCAAAGACCTCCAAAAGTGTTAACTTGAGAAAGACAGGACAGAAGGGTGCTGGGTGTCCACAGCAGCATCTGAAATAACATTCTCCTCCAAGGGTCTTAGAAACAAACAACATCCTCTCCACCTTTTAAAAGATCATTGCTAGAGTGCTGCTGGGAATCACTTCAGAGTTTAGAGCTAATTTTTAAAGAGGTAATCACATTGTGTTCATGTCAACAGTCCTGACCAAAGCAAGCAACTGAAAATAACACTGCACATTAAAGTGACTCCCTCTGAAATATGTTTTACTGTTTTTCTTTATACTGAAACTAATATTAACACTTTAAAATCACCCAGTACAGGAAACAACACCTACAGCTTTGATATATTTCACACCTTTCACTGCTGCAAGGAGGCAGGTGTTACATGAAGTCGTTTTCATCCCCTGATGTGAAAATCTGTGTTTTGTATGACATTATTAACAATCAGTGAATGAGTGATGCATTTGTCAAAGAAAAGCAGGAGTAGATTCTTCGTTTGAAAAAAGTTTTTACACTCATACCAACAAAGTCATCAAGAGGTTGAAGCTTAATAAAAGGCCTGATTGTTAAAGGGACTGTGAGGATTCTCTCAGTGATCTTGAAAAAGTTCCATACCTCGATATATGCCTGATCATAATCCTCAATGTAAATGAGATTATCAGCACTAAAATAAGATGTGTCTGAATGCTATTCCTTGCTTCCTGTTTGGGTCGGACTTGACTGGATTGATTTCCAGGAAGTCAAAGTTGCTATGACAACACCACACCAGCTGGTGAAGTTTAGCACTGAGAAGAGGGGTCCATATTTTTCTCTTGGAAAATGATTTTTTGAATTTATTTAGAGTCATGGTGGACACTGGAGATTGACTGGAGATTAAGAAGAGAGAGAACAGGTCAACAAAAGGAGTAACAATGGTAGAATGTATTTTCACTTTTTTTGGAATGGTCTGAAGAAGTAACCTAACTTTGTCTTTCCAGACAAAGCTTTCAAGTCTCGCACTTTAAGTATCCATTGAGTTCTGTTTCTTTTGTCTTCTTCCTTTTGTTTATAAGGCTAGACTTCTTCCTGTCTGAGGAGGAATGGTACTGATCATGTGGGGTGTGTTATATCGCCATCTACAGGCCTGGCATGCACACCATTCGTTTCTAGTTTTTCAGCGTCCAATAAAAACACAGTTCTTTTTCCAAGAGGCGACCTCTGGTCTGAAAATATGAGACAATACAAATGTGCTTAAATCTGCTGTTAGTTAAGTGTCTGCTTAAAGATGGCTCTTCAAGTACCAGATGTCACATACACACCAAGCCAAAAAAAAAGCCATTTTTACAGCCTGTTACAAATAATGTTTCCCGTCCGATTTGCTAATTTCACTAACGGCATGCACTGTTCAGGGGTTGAATTTTTATAATAGAGTCTGTTTTTTTTCACTATTTTTTGTATTTTCTAGCAAAACTTTGTCATATAAACAGTGTCTGAGACTAACAACCAAATCAAGACAGGTTGAACAAACAAAAAGGGGAAAAAGACATAAACAGAGCTAGACACACTCCAAGCAAGAGTCACAAAATAAAACAAGAAACACTTCAGACCTAACTGGTCAATATGGCAATACACACACACTGAAAGTACTAAGATTTTAGGTGTAGAATTTCAGTACAGCACCATGAAAACTAAAACAAGGCTAAAAAACACTAGAAAATGGAGAAAAATAAAACAGGACATGCTAAAAGGAATACAAAACAAAGAAATTTCAACACCAGCCAAGCTGTTTGAACCCCAGTTTACCGTCCAGATCAACTTAGATTAAAAAGTCCACATTGGCAAAGAAATACAACAGAATTAGTTGAGATTTATCACACAACAGAGTTTTTTTCTGACAGTCTGTTGATTGTTTGTAATTCCACTCAGCATGTTTATCCAGATCAAGCTTGAACAGTCAATTCAAGGTTGTGTATTCTTCTAAGCAAACCAACAAACCAATCATGTTTGCATTCTTTCTACTGTTTGAAAACCCACAGCAGCATCCATGATTTAGAGAAAGTTAAATCCACCTTTTCAAAATGCTTGTTTGATAATTTTAACTTCAAGTAGAATGTGAGGATATGGACATAAATGACTCCGTCCTCGATTGGATAATGCGTCATCTTTGAATCCTTTCTTAAACAGAATGTTTTTCCTTTTTTCTGACTCTTTCTGTCACATTTCCTCTCCACTCCTCACATCCCTGTTTGGACATCTGCTCTCTCCACACTCCATCCCTCCCTGTCATCCAGATGAGTTCAAGTCCTTCCTGAAGAGGCTTCCGTCCACTCACTTCCTGCCCATCAGCAGTGTGCATCTCCTCTGGGGCAGTGACTGGGACCTTCAGGCTCGCTACCGGCTCCTTCAAAGCTCTCTGGAGATCCAGCGGCACAAGATCCAGCGCACTGCCCGCAAGCTCTTTGGCCTCAGCATCCGTTGTCACCACAACCCCAACCACCAGATGCCTAGGGAGAGGTGGGTGGAAATGTAACCTGATTGAAAATAGAATGAGGTTTTTCTAGAAACAAAAAGAAAAGAAAGAATGTGAGCTTCCTTTGGTGTTTGTTGGAAAGCTACTCGTGAAAAGGTTAGCAACTGATGAGTGACACCTCTCAAGGACATTTCTCCTTTGGGAGGATTTGTTTTGATTGTTGCTTCCTGAACCATGCCGAGTAAAGATGTCATCCATTACATATTTCTACTTATAGCTCTGTTGTTTCTGTCCATCAAGTCGACTTAGTGCTGAGGTTTGCACATGCCCAGAGCACTCTTGCTCACTCTTGTATTTCACACCGCAATCTGAAAAGAAAATGTAGCTGTGGGAGTGTTCTTGATAGGTCATTGCACACATCTGTCACCACCTACCACAGATAAAGCTTAAGAGCTACTGTGCTGATGTGCTGTGATGTCAACGCGGCTCAATTTACCAGAATCTTCCCTATCTGCTGGAGGGAACGTCAGAAAACACTATGCAAAAAATGCAAAGTTCCCAATTGCTACTTGAAATACTCCTAAATCTGTTCTGTGTTGGGGGTGTCACCTTATAAATGGAAAAGAAAGTGTAAAATATTCATCTAAGTGGCCTGAAAATGAGCAGCTGTCAACTGTCGCTGACAGAAAAAGGAGCACAGAGAGTTGGCAAAAGGTTTGTTCTGAAGCGTTATCAAAGAGCCGCAGCGTGCGCTTCCTCTTCTATGGAGTATGCATCAAGGGTGCCTGATGGCACTGGAAATAAGAGCAGCGTGTTTACTTGCTTGCTCGTGTGAGACAGCTTTGCATCAGATGGAGGGCTTATTTGTTTTCATCACCTCTGTGTGTTTGTGCGAGTGCGCTCTCTACATGCATGAGTGGGGCATAAGTGGTCTAATGCTGACACTCGGGTCCTATATTATGCTCTACTGTTATGTTTTATTTAAATTTATTATGGTGCTCAGTAAAAAAAAAAAAATGTTTGATTTCAACCTGAGTCATAGGATTATAGTGTCTCAACTGGAAAACAGGACCTGTTAGCAATGCTAGCACCATTAGCTTTCTATTTTCCTGGCAGGTTTATGCCGACATTTCAGAAGTGGTTGTGAATTGCTCCAGTCAAAGAAAAGAAAGTAAATCCTACTGAAAGTAGTAGTGAAAACAATTTATGAGGCACTACAATTTTTTACTATTGATTCAGCACATCATGTTTCACAAAAACACACAAAAAATCCAGTTGTGGAGGCAGCAGTGGAGAAAAAAAGTAAATAAAGTAATAAAACAAAAGGGTTGAGCTGGCAAAGATTGTAAATCATTATCAAAGTTTAAGTGAAGATATTCATGTTGGCTAGCTTGCGCTGTTGGCCCTCTAGCTAGTTGATATTTATTTAACACCACTAAAGTTGTTGAACTGTAGATAACTGCAGTTAGAAATATTTGAACATTAGGCAGAAAGCGTTTGCTTCTCAGAATGCACCGGGGTTTTCTTCCTATCAAAATTGTGATACAACCCTTTACTGTTAAAATTTGCATCAGGGTCTTAAAGTGCAGATCAGGAGTTAATACTCAACATTTACCCAGAATTTCAGACCCAGAGTTGTAAGATTATCAATAAAGTCAGAACAAGTTTTGGGCAGAATGGGAAGAATTTTCATGAAGAATGAAAATGTTGGTGCAAATAAGGATCCTGAGAGAGTACAAAACAGAGGTAGCTTAGCAAGAAAGATAATCCTTGTTTGCTGAGGTTCTTTGTCTTTGAAGTAGCTTTAGAATGAGATTCAATCACCTTTTAGGCCCATGCACAGCTCCTTATAGATGGTGGTAGACAATCATAGCTTTACAACAACAGCCATTAATCCCCAGCTACAAGCAGAGCGAGATGCAAGATACAACATTTGTGCTGCATTTCGACATGCAGTTATAAAAATATCAGCAAGATGGCTAATAATTCAAGTGCTGACCAGCTAGGATGCTACTTGATTAACTCTCTAATTCTAAGAATGTAACATAACTCAGGTCAATGAAACAAGTCTCAGACTCCTGGAACAATTGCCTATACCTATACTAATGCTCATGCTAACAGGGATCCTACTAAAGACAAAAAAATAGCGTAGCAAGAAGTTGTCCCTGTCTTCTCAGTTCATACAACTTTTCAAACAAATTGGACTCAACAATATGCTAACGCAACTCTGAAAGCAGAGAGACTAAATTTGATCCATTGTGATAACATCTTTTGTGTCATTCAATAATATCCTAGGGTTTAAAGCACTGACAAGATTCAACAGACTAAATACAACTTGTCTTTAAGCATAACATGTTTAACTAGCTAGCCAGCTAGCCAGCTAGCCTTGACAGCCCAGCTCATGCTCTTTGTGTAGCATAAATTTGAGTCAATAGTGTGCTAACTCAATGCATTGGCTACGTTTGACATCAACTTGATACAGATGCCAGCTAACTGGGAAGTAATTGTTCACTAATTAATATAAAAATTACACTTACACTAGCTTCTACATTAGCTTAAATTTCTGACAGCTGAGACTACCATATGGGTGTCTAATATTCAGATATAAAATGATACCTGCAGCCAATGAGAATCAAGAATTTAAAGAGACAATGGGGACAAGCTGTGTTGTCAGGCAAAAAATGACTCCAAACATTAAAAAATTGCTGCTAAGTTCTGCCTGTTTCTTCCTCTTTTTCTGTGGTTTAATAAAATTGTGGTTCACTATACTCCAGCAGAAGGACTTAAAGCCTCTTCTCTCCTCTGGGCAGTCTGATCAGAGGATGAGGGAATTGATGCACAGCCGAATACTCATAAAGTATTAGCCCAAGTGTTTTTCAAAGTGTGAGCCAACAACCTTAGGGAGGCCTTCCAGCACGTCTTCAACCTGTCACTGAGACTGCAGAGGGGGCTGATGATGATGTGAAAAACATCTTGCCTGGCCCCACTGGCCAAGAACGGGCGCACTGGGGTTCTAAATGACAGCAGGCCAGATCCCCTGTGAGAGAGTGTTTACATCCCCTCCAGTTCATACATTAGTCCACAATGGGGAGGTGGTCGCTGTCATCCACCTGCTACTCTGTGCATGGTCCCACTTGGAGAGGCAAGAAACATGCTCATTGACTCCTGGAGTGATTTTTAACACAGTCCGGGCTTAATCTACTGGGAGAGTTACCCAGAGCTATGAATGTTGAATCACAGATTACTCCATCTGCATTACAGCTTTAGACATCTGCAATCTTGCACACTCCCTACTGATACATTATTTAGGTTTGAAAGTATGGAACGTGTGAGATGAATCACACATGACGTATAGGAGAGTCAAGTTTTAAATCGCCAGTGGCTCAAACCAGAATAATTTTTCTGTCATTACTTTAGATAATGAGATACTGAAAAGCAAAAAGTTGTTTAGACAATGTGACAGAAGAGTTGAAATGAGTGACTTTCCCCTAGCTATTGGCTTGGATCCTTAGCTGTATGTCACCTCTCACTCTCTTTCTGATTTCCTCCGATATTGGGCATTGCATACTATTGTCAAGCATAAAAAGCTCAAAATTACAGTCATGGAAGGTGTAAGCATATATAGCTATGTTGTATCCTGGGCACATACAGTGATTGTGACCAATCTGTCTGAATAGTGCAAAGAACAACTTAAAGCTCCTGTGAAGAGGTTTTTATGTGGTTATAAAATAGACTTGAAATGAATGCTGATACCTCAATATGACCCAGAAATTCAAACAAAACCATCAGTGACTATTTAATTTCAGCAATTTTTGCACAATTTTCATGTCTGTAATTGCTGCTATAGGCCAGGCGCCAGATAAGATGATTTAAAGCTAAAAAAAAAAAAAAAAAAGGTAGCAAAGAGTGACAGATTTGTCTTTTTAAAGACATTGAAATCACATACATACTATAGTTGACTGAAAAAAGGGGACTAGCTTTGTATACATGGGGGGATGTTGGAGCCCAATTTGTAACAATGAACTAAAATGTGATTAATGTAATAAAAAATATGTAGTTAAACCCGAAATGCAGTAGCTGATCGACAGTGTAACAGATGCTGAGCCCAAAACGTAAAAACTCTTAGCCCAAAATGTAACAACCTGATTTGTTTTTCTAATTACATTACAGGTTGTTGTTTCAGGATGCCAGAATTTGTACAAAGCAGAAGTTCATCATGTCAGTTTTAATTAACAGCCAAGAACTTCTGGTGGTTTTTTTATATGTATTTCATTTTCTGAAAAAATAAATAAATTTGTGGCTGCCATTGGCACCGTTGCCACACAGCAAAAAGATCACCAGTTTGAATCCCAGTCCAGGCAAGGTGGACCTTTCTGTGTAGAGTTTGTATTCACTCCATGCATGCTTGGGTTCTCTTGGGGTACTCCGACTGCCTCTCACAGTCCAAAAACATGTTCATCAGGTTCATTAGTGATCCAAGTGAATGTGCTTGTGAGAGGTTGTCTGTCTCTGTGCAATTGACTGTGCAACTAGTCCAGGATGTACCTTGCCTCTTCTGAAGACAGCTTGGATATGCACCAGCCACCTGTGACCCCCAACAGTGTAAGCAGTAGAAAACGAATAAACGGATTTCAAAATTTTGAATACTTAATTGTTGGTTTTTATAACGAAAATCTTCACAATGGTGTGGTTTATTTTTTTCATTAGCTGTTATGATTATTTACTCACCCTGACCTTCTTTCATGAGTTGTATAGAATCTATGGCTATGAAGCCTGTGAATGTACTCAGATGAATGACATTAAGTGATAATAGAAGGAGTTATGACCTTTACTTGACCCAAAGGATCATCCACGTTAGTCGTACTTGTATCTGTGTTAACTTTACCCCCACACTACTTAATTACCTCTGCATCTCACGAAGCATGGAGGCATAATCCTAAGTGTGAATAAATGTACAGTATGTCCTGCACAGCTGGGATAAAAATAGTGATAGTGTTATAAGCATTTAGTGATAATGTGTTGACTGACACATCAGAAAATGAGAGTGATGCATTCATAACACACCAGCTCCTCTTCAGATTCATTTATCTCATAATTCTCACATGGAGCCTGTAAGCATCAGTGTTATGTCAGTCCGTGTATGCTTTTAGTCTAATTAGATTACGTATGCAAAACAGGGCACGATGGAGTCACTTATTACTAATTGCAATTATCATAATGCAAACTTAACTTATCAAGTTAGACTTGTGTAAGGGTTTTATGTTTTAAATATCACTGGCACTCCTCATTTGCTTATTAATCAGGTCAGCCAATAAACATATTTACATCAGCTAATGAAAGACAGGCCTCACATCCATTGTTAGTTTGCCACAATGAAGAATGCACATCACCAACTTATCCAATTTTTTGTTTACCTCACAGTTAGGCACCCATTCATTACGAGCGTCATAAATTGCTCATGAACACCATGAGTAATTAAAGCTCAAGATGCATTGAGTGGGCTCTTGCACCCTTACGCAACTTTGCTGACTCTGCATATATTTCAGGCTCTCCAAAAAAAAAAAAAAAAACTACCTCCTGTTTGATGGTTAACAAATAATCATTCAAGCTAAGTCTTATGATATATATGAAAATAAGGAAAAAAAATCAAAGGGAATTCTGCCAACCAGGTAGGAATGGACAGGTTCTGCAGCAGAAGTAACTTCCTGTGGTCAGATGGGGGTGCTGTATAAGCGTGTACCCCTCATAAACAGCAGTTTTTGTGCAGATTTGTTGAAATTGGGCTAAGCTGCCCTCTTATACATCAACACCAATTCCTCAAGGAGATTTTGAATTAAAATACAGACAGGCCTTGTTGTCTTAAAACTTTTTCTCCTTGAGTTGCATCATGACATTTCAGTTGCCAATAGGGGGCACTATGACTATAATCGAATAAGACCATATGGATATGTTAAGACCTGAACTTAGGATGGACTGATATATTGGCCAGTTAATTTATTTGGCCGATTCTTACGTTTTTCACTTGTATTGGCATTGGCCAATACGTGGTTGGATTTGCCAATATATTTTTCCCCAACATGATTTACAGAAAGGCAGCTACCAGCAGCTCTGTGTTGCTGGGAGACACTATAGTCAACGAGCATCCGTATCAGTGTATACCTAGCCTGGACCCCCATTGTATATGGTGTATTTGGGTCACATTTGAACAGGTATAAGTGTGATAAATACTAATTTAAAATTTTAATTCCATTTAATGAGAAAACACTTAGCTTTGAGCCATTGCTACACTGACAGTTCTTAAGGAGAATAAATTCTTCTTTCAATAACGTTCGATTCTTCAAGTCTCTTGAAACTGTACACCCAGTTTTAAGCTGATTGATAATGTGAACTTGCACAAGGTGACATTTAAAAAAACACTTGGACATAGCCCAAAAATGGTTGATTTTCATCAGTTTTTCAAAAATATGTCACACCCTGTCAACCTTTTATCATTATAACACTTTGCTTCAAGTTCCAGGTACCAGCAAAAGATCATTTTTTCAGGTCAAACGACACTATTTGAAAGCTAAAACCTGTGAAGGGTACAAGTGAGCCAATTTTGTTTTAAGTATGTGAAAGCCCGTCCAAACAGTCCATCTGAAGCAACCCAATAACTTTAAAAGCATGTAAGTAATTATAAATTAGTTCTTCATAATGCTTTTTAGCCAGGATCCCAACAACTTTGCGGAAACTACAGAGCTTATCTGTATTGGATTTGCTATTACATCCCCTGCAATAAGTACAGCAGCTTGCTTTAAGTAGAATGAACATAGCAGTTTGTCTTTGGTATAAATGTTTAATAATGACAGATATGAACTAGCATCACTCTCAGCCAAATCATTTGCATCCTGGCTATGCATTAGCTTCAATTATTCATGCTAGAAGTCAAGCATATTTACAAATATGAGTACAACCTCTTTATAATTAATCACAGTGCCACAGTGTAGATTGATTTGGTCTGGCCACTTCAAATTTGCTCAGTTTTGACTTTTAAGTTTTGGTGAAAGGAAGGGTTATTTAACATGTATCTGCTCTGTCTGTTGCTGTAATAGCTAAGACAAAGTTCTGGTTATAGTAACTATCTGGAGCATGTCTGGATTACTTGTTCCATCATGGTTTGTACCAAGTATGTGACTATAACTGTGCTCTGGCTTCTTCTGCAACATCCCATGAAAACATAAATAAGTTACACAGGATTTAAACACACTCTAATTATACCCAATAAAACAGGTATGACTGTGCCTGCGAGCTCTCTATGAACATATGACCTCTGCATTTGTTACACACATTACAAATGAACATGTCACAGCTATAATCTTAACAACCTTAGCTAGTCATAACCCCTGCTAACCCCCCGAAAAGGCACCCTCCATCACATAAAGCCTGTATTATAATCCAGCCCAGCTTTTCTGGTCTGAATCTGAGGAAAGACAAACATAAGTCTGAGGCTCCATATCATCACCTTGTTGTTAAGACTTATTTTTATGTCTGTGCTCCATCTGTTGGTCCTTTTTTGTTTTTAATTGGAGGCACACTCATTTATCCTGCTCTGGTCTCTTTGGTTCTTTCTTTTTTCAAAACCTATAAGGGAGAGAGCAGCTCATCTGAGTACTAGATCTGTTTTATGCTCTTTTGCAAATAAAGAAGAACATTTTTGTTTCATACCATGTTGGGTTGTTTGCTGTCGTATGTTTTGGGCAATTTAATGCTTTTTAGGAAACAAATAAAAGAAAGTAAACCTATAGCCATGTGTTGCACTCATAGACCATGTTGAATATTACTGCTAGAGCAAGGATACATGACAAAATGTTTTCACCCTGATTGCTTAAACTTTCACAAAGTACATCACCTTGATGATTTTCAAGCAGCAAACATCCTCAAAGTAATGCTAGTTATGAGAAGCACAGGTGAAACTATTATCATTTTATAGTGAAGTCAAAGTGGTACACTTAAATATAAGCTCTACTTTCTGTTTTGTTTTGTTTTTTTCTGAGGCAATCAATTTGGGACAGACCTCGGTAATACATTGATGTACAATAGTAGTCTCCCACATTGCACCTTTTACATTTGTGTTTTTCACTTTTTTAGTTCTTTATTTTTCCCCTATTTTTCAGTCATTACATCGATGAAAACCTAACTTTTTGTATTCATTTTTTTATTGTATGACTTCTCATTAATTGCTATTTAAGTTGTTGCTAGTTCTGCATGATTTCCTCATTAGTTGTTCTCCATCAATACACCAAGTCAAATTCCTTGTATGTGTAAACGTAATTGACGAAAAAAGCCAATGTTGTAAACTAGTAAACTAGTAAGGTTTTCCTTTGAGTTACTTTGAAATTAGAATAATTTGGTTCTCCTTATTTTTTTTTTGAGCAGCACTCATCAGCCCTTTTCAGTTGCTTCATTTTTTATCTTCTTGTAATAAGTGGGTTTGTAACAGCTTAAAACAAACCCAGTCCCTAAAATTATCTACCTAATTATAGCTTATTTGGATAAAGAAGATATATATTCTGTGGCAGCCAGAGGTGGACATGTTGTCATGTTCACCAAAAAATTGAGCATTACACTGCTTTTAAATGGTGTGATACAGTAACACCAATAACACAGAGCAGATGGTAAAAATGGCGAGTCTTGTTTTGCAATAAGCCTCATTTGCTTTAAAGTGGCCTTTAATGAACACATTACACATACTGAGCTCATTTAATTGTATGCAACAATTTCAATGCACAGAAACTCTGCATATTCGACGTATAGCCCCTAGCAAATGCTAAATGAATTAGTGTCTGATTCATTTGCATAGGTTTAGCAGGTGTTAAAGCTGGGCGTCATTTGCAATTCAGGCCCAGTGTTTGTTAGAAATCAGGGTGAGTTGTCAAACGCTATTTTTATAGTTCATGTACAGTGAAGGCATTCATCTTTTTAACCCACGAGGAGGTCATAGATGAGGCCCCATGAAATGGAACATGATATGCATAATGTCAAATGCCAAATATTTTTTGAATCACTCATTTAAAATGTATGGTTATACACTCATCATAAATTTAAAGAGTCAGCACCCAGCAGGTAGCTGATATGTGAGCTAGCTAATGTAAATACAGGAAGTAATAGCAACAGTATCTCAGGAGAGTTAGCATGCTGGCATATCTCTACGTGCTGCCCCTCCCTCCTTATTCATACTGGAATTGTCAGCAAAAACAAGCTTTAAAACTGAAACACGAAGCGCCCATCTCTCTTAACACATCCACATCAAACTGCAATACTACAGAGAGGGAATAGAGAGTCACGAAAATATCAAAAATTCTGTGCCTGCACCAGAAGATTAAGACATTTCATCTCTCAGGAAGAGGCAAGTGCAGACATCAGCACCCTGGTGCACTTAGGAGATTGCTCCCTGGTAGTTGCATACCGAGCGTACACAGAACAAACACCGGGGAAGCCACTGATTGACATCATCAAGTGTGATGCTACTTTGGAAAGACAACATCAATTCGTGACAAGGGTACCACAAAAATCTGTAAAATGCACCGGCTGGGAGACTGAAGCCAAGCAGCAATTTAGAAGATACTATACTTCATCTTTTGGTGTTGTCAACTCTGACATGTTGTGTCAGAGTGAAGCCAATATTCTCATGCTCTTATCTCATGTTAGGAACAGATATCAATCCTAAAAGTAACTCCAACTAAGACACGGTACCCTGAATCAGATTGAATGTTTGCCAAGAAGATTAAAAACCATAAATCTACAAACAGCAGCAACACTCAAAGGACATCCAAAGTATTATTCAGAGATGTGGTACCTGGAACTACTCTAATATGACAAGAAGTGCCAGGGAAAGACAATTTTACAGGCAAAAAAAGAAAGATAACACTTACCCTGTTCAGTTTTCTGTCATTACATCAGAGAGTAAGAGTATACACCATCTCCAGACTGGAGGCAATCTACTTTTGTCCACAGAGAAGCAGCGTAGCTTGTGACTCTTTTTATTTATACATTTTGCCAAGGGGAAAGTTGGCAAAATTCAAGCATTGAAAAATTAAACAAATAGCTTTTAAGGATTATGCTTAATCTATAGATGTAAAGCCATAAGTAAGAAAGTAATTTTATATGTGGGTCTAATCTGTGTGGAAGCTATTCTGATTAGCTTTGTGGCATCTGTTCTGCGTATCTAAACCCTCATGTTTCTTAGATTGGCTAATCTTCTTTCAGCTATAGTGTTTGTGCTTCAACTTCTTCTTTAGCAGTTTAATGCTACTCATTTAGACCAGATGCAACATTTGATTTTTATACCTTTACGACCTAAAAAAACAGAAGTGACGTGTAGGTTATTTCAAATAGTGTCATCATTCTCAAGTCATATGCCTAATTAGTTGTATAATCAAAAGCCCAAGTCCTAAAATTATCAAATGGTATTTCATTTTATGATTTTATCTGCTTCAGAAGCTGAAATTTAAAAAAAGGCTGAGTGAACTTCGACAACTCAGGTTTTTTCCAGAAAAACTTCAGGTTTCAGAGATTGTGTACAGTTTATGGTTAGGTTTTTAAGGGCATTTGTAGCAGGCATCTTAGGTCCAAATAGGTTGTGGAGAAGTATAAATACAATTTTGATGCTGATGACCTACTGATTTACATTTACAAATCTTTGTGCACGAAATACAGAGTCTGATTGTATGCAGAGGAGGTATTATTTTGCAGTGTATGAGTACTAATGGCATCAGTTCTGCTTGTCTAACCCCTTGTTTTTCTTGCATTGAGTTATCCCCTTACATATCCTGTCATCTCATTTGGAAATTTGGCTTTTTTCTTAATTCAAATCTATTCCTTTAAAGGTAGGGTCTGCAGGATGTTCCAAACAAGTAAAATGAGAAGTTTTATGGAAGTAACCCTGCTTAATTGTCATCCATGGGTCTCTATGTATCAGTGTCTGTCTGCCTCAGCGCCCTCCTCTGCCTGTTGGTTGATGTTTGGTTGTCTCTGGACATTTCTGGGTAGAGAATGGGCATGGTGTCCCCAGCCAATCGCTGCGCACCCTGTGCACAAGTAACTTTGCATGTTAAGAAGCTATTATGGGCAGCCGTACCACAAAAAAAGATGGTACAATATTTGCAGGATGTCAAGTGTACGGCTCTTGAGTCGTAGAAACGTGATGCTGCAGGTGCTCGCTGGGCTGGCAAGAGTGTTTATATAGCTACAGCCATGAGCTGTGGTTGGAGGTAGTGCGCATGCTCTGCTGCTGGCACCAAGCCACGGAGGATGAGCCTAGTTTGGATGTTGTCTATTCAAAAACGAAAATTCCTGCAGACCCTACCTTTAAAGAATACATACCACAACTCCATGACCACAAAATGTGCCATAAATCACTTTTAACATTTTTGAGGTGTTTGTAAAGTCTCAATAATCGTAAGGGGGAAATGATGTTGTGTCATTTGAATTTGCAAAACGGACCACCTACCATATAACCAAGTAAGTTCAGTGTAAATAAGTGTGAGGACTATCCATAGGACAATACCAATGAAGTTATTGCCCTGAACGCTCACTGCCAAAGCCTTTTATCTTTTTCCTTGTGTAAGAGAAAAGGTGAGATTTTGGTAATAGTAATGCATGTTCATGAAAGTTCACTGCATTGATGGGCAAATGAAGCCTCCTGGTGCTCTTGAGCGTCCTTTCAGTTTTTTTTTTTTTGTTGTGAAAAATCAATGCTTTGAAGCTTCAAACTCAGCAAACACAGTGACCTCTGGTGGCTTTTAAAAATTATGACAGCCTCTTTGATAACAGTCTGAAACACCAGTACACCTCTATGATACTGTTTTAAGTCTCATATTTGAGAAATAAAACGTCCAGTGTTTTATCTTGTGCATCATAATCTCCTCTCGTCATGCATCTGAAATGTCTCACACTGTTTAGGTATCAAACTTTGAAATTTGCCAAGTAGAATGATGCACCTCTTGAAGCATCAGTGAAGTTCAATCACTTCACATTTCCTCTTTGATACTGCAGCTATTCTGTTCACCTCAGTGATACAGGCTCTGTAGCGTCAGTATCCTACCCTCACCCCTAAAGTGAAGCAGAAGTTAGTGACATCAAACTGTGTGCTCCCATTGTCCTCTATAGGTGATCTGTTCTAGGTTCATTTTGGGTATGGCTCGGGGGCTTTGTGGCTTGCTGAAAATGCAGTGTCATCCATCATAGTTAATGCTTAGGTTCATTAACATGTCAAGCCAACCTTGACCAGCTCTTCTATCTTGAAATCAGGATTCAGAATTCACCTCCCATAGTCAGAGAAGAAGTTCCAGTATACTGTCAAGATGACAAGGAAAGATGCCTGAGGGGAAAGAAGAGACAAGATAAGAATAGCAAGTGATGCCTTCCACCTAAGGGAGATAGCACGACTCCTCCCCCATGAAGGGAAGAAATTATCCTACTCACTGACTAGAAAGTTCTCATGCATGCATTCCTGTCAAGCATTCAATCTCCCTCTTTTTTAAAAACATTTCCTTGATGCTTTTTATCCCTTTTATCAGTTATGTAAGTTTTATGACTCTAAAAGATGATTATCAGTTAAAGAGATAGAATCACCAGAAGTTCAAGGGAGAAATGAAGAATGCCAAGAAAATCTTGATTAAAATTGATACTGAAATGATCAGGTCTTGCACTTTATATCTTACAGATGTTTTTTTTTTCATCCCCCTTCTCGTTTCTCCTCAGGTCTGTGATGCAATGGCTCAACAGGGTTCAGTCCTTCCTCTACTGCAATGAGAACGGGTTCTGGGGGACTTTCCTGGAGAGCCAACGGACATGCGTATGCCACACCGGTGTCACTTTATGCCAGAGACCAATCCCATGCATCATTGGTGGCAACAACAGCTGTGCCATGTGCAGCCTGGCCAACATCTCCCAGTGTGGCTCCTGTAACAAGGGTTACAAGTTGTACCGGGGCCGCTGCGAGCCTCAGAATGTGGACTCTGAGCGTAGCGAACAGTTCATCAGCTTCGAAACTGATCTGGACTTTCAGGACCTGGAACTCAAATACCTGTTGCAGAAAATGGATTCACGATTGTACATTCACACTACTTTCATCAGCAATGAGATCCGACTGGAGACTTTCTTTGACCCTCGATGGCGTAAGCGCATGTCCCTGACTCTGAAAAGTAACAAAAACCGGATGGACTACCTCCACATGATAATTGGTCTGTCGATGAAGATCTGCCAGATGCGAAACAGCAGCATTGACCCGATGTTCTTTGTTTATGTCAACCCGTTCAGTGGTAGTCACTCAGAGGGCTGGAGTATGCCCTTTGGGGAACATGGCTACCCCCGCTGGGAAAAGGTACGACTGCAGAACTCCCAGTGCTTCAACTGGACCCTGCTGCTCGGCAACCGGTGGAAGACGTTTTTTGAGACTGTGCACATCTACCTGCGTAGCCGTGCTAAGATCCCGACAGGCCTGCGGAATGACACAGGACAGGGTCCAGTGGATCTTGCTGACCCCAACAAACGTCAGATCTACATAAAAATATCAGATATCCAAGTGTTCGGCTACAGCCTACGCTTTAACGCTGACCTGCTCCGTAGTGCCGTGCAGCAGGTCAACCAGTCGTACACGCAAGGAACTCAGTTCTACTCATCCTCATCTGTTATGCTCCTGTTACTGGACATTCGGGATCGTATTAACCGCCTTGCCCCTCCATCTGCACCCGGTAAACCCCAGCTGGACCTCTTCTCTTGTATGCTTAAGCATAGGCTCAAGCTCAACAACAGCGAGATGATTCGAGTCAATCATGCCTTGGACATGTACAGCACAGAGATTCTAAAACAATCAGATCACCTGACTGCTAAACTCTGCTGAACATAGCGAAATTAACACAAAGACAGCAAAGAGAAACGCCCAACAAATGACTACAAGGGGATATTAATCCTGATTTTCTTTTCTCTTTTTTCATTTTTGGACCTTTTCTGCCTTTTGATGTAATGATAACTTTGTAAGCATAATTCTTAAAGTGAAAAAGGAAAACCGCAGGATGAAAAGCATTTCAGGCAGATAAAGAAGATAAATGGAACCACTATAAAGACTGTATCATATTTGTCCCAGCATGTCTGTCATTCCCTTAAAGACCTCAAAAGAGAAAGAGAGTGAAAAAAAGAAATATTAAATATATTTACTGGTGAAAAAGAGGCCTTGATTTTACTCGGAGGGATCAAAGGTTTTATCTGAAACTGCCATTCTTTATTGAGAAAAAAAACACATTTTTAAAGGAATAATGACACAAGATAAGGGCAGAGCAGATATCCTTTTATTTCAGCGACACATTTCAGACATAATGCAGAGTTTAATATTCGAGATGTTTATACATTGTAAGGATTAGCGATTACGTAGTCAACACATTACTTCTAGACTCAGTACATTTCAGACTCACAGCGAATCTGCATTGCTCCTTGTGAGTTATGAGGCACTCTGTCATTGTTCTGACACATACGGCACACAGCAGGGCAGTAATGGATAGTCATGTCAAATAACAAAGCCAGCTGTTTATATATACATATATATGTGGGTGAATGTGTGTGTATGAAAGTGTGCAAACCCCTTTTGTTTTGTTTTTCCTTTGGCTTGACGCTTATTGCTGTTCGTTAATTGAATGTGACATTCGAGATTGACTCCGGTCAAAGCTAAAAAAAAAAAATGGAAAAAAAATTCTTGCGTTTGGAGCGCTTCGTATTTGAAATTCAAGCTGTGTATTTTCACAAGGCAGTACCTCCTGGTGCGTGAGTGCAATATTGTGGTCTGAAGATTTAACAATCAATGGTATTTTGTACAGCTTTGCAAAATGTACATGTCGTGACTGCTGATTCGTGGAGCTTTTCCAGCACCAAGAGCAAAGTGTAAACATTCATCGTTCAGGCAAATTTGCGAGACAACTTAAAGCCATACACTTCCCCCGAGGTAAACATACGCTCAGACATAAAGCTCATCTCGATTTTCAAAAGGAACTTACTCCATTTCACAAGATAAGAAATCAGTTCCATTGGTATGTTTTTATTTTACTCTCTCAGTTTCAAGATAAGAGCACAGCAAAAAGACAGGTGACAAGAAGCGGCTTATTGTGTCGGATAAGAATCGTGTTGTAAAGCCATTGATTTGCTCTGTTGTGCCACATAAAAAGCAAAACAAACAAACAACAAAAATATATTAAAGCTTCATAAACCTTTTTTTGCCAGCATTGAATCTGTCAGCTTTTCATGATTGAATTTTCTCTCCAGACTTGAGGTTCAACTTTCTTTTGCATGTTGCAGGGAACATCAGCAAAGCTGCGACTTTCTTCTACGACACTCGTAAACTACAAACTGAAAATGAAACACTACCTATGTATTGTTGGACACTTTATTTGGGTAATCTAATGCTGACTTATTGCTAATGAGGATTTGTTTTTGTGGGTCCAAACCATTACTTGCATGATTATTAGTAACAAGAAAGGCAAGGCTACTCATGTCATACAACCTAACAGTTTCAAACATAGAATTAGAATAAAGTGACATCATGATCGCTGCATTGGCAACCAGACTGCAACCACCTGTCCCCTTGTTGTGCAAAGGCTGCTCACCCAGCTCCAAGCTTTCACATCTCAAGATTCATATTGTTTCTTGCTTTCATTACTGTCATGGTTGTTTTGGTTAGTATGTATATCACCTGTTGGCGTTTAAATCCCCTGTGGGGTTTTTCTTTTCTGTTTTTCAATCTTCATTCATTTTTCAAGTTTTGATTATTTCTCATATGTGGATTTCCAGTCTTGATAGGATCAGTTATAAGCAGGAACATGTATCACACCAGGGTACATGTGATGAATCTGGAAAACAGGTTTCTTAAGTCCAACACCCCTGAAAACATTGGTGAAAGTCAGAGAAATCCTCAACCTGGAACTACCTTGTTTCTCATGGATGCATTTTTTTCATGCACCAATAATCTCAACTTTATGATTTTTTAATTTCTAAATGTGCATTCTTTGCTTTGTGTGCTTTTATCCCTCTTTTAAAAATACTTTTCTGTTTCCATGATATGTGAACCATGTTTAATGTTTTCTGGATGGTACTTTCTGATGAAAAAATTAGGGCCTGTGTCCACTCACTGCAGTTTTTTTTATTGTTTTGGTTTCTCTGCACTGGCAGCAGCTTTATTTCATATTAAGCCAATACAGCTCAGTGTTTTAGAGGCTAAGAATCCTCATCCTGAAGATTCCCTCAGGATTAGCTGTTCTTTGTTGCTTTGCTTATCAATGTCACTTCCCCAATCAAAACCAAGAACGGATGGGAACCAACCACACTCAGTTCTTTGAGGGTACTGATTCAAGTTTTGCTGCTAATACTACGACAGTTTCCATCAGGTGTATTACAATTTCTCCATAAAATTTCATTGAATAAAAACAAACAGAGACCTACTGCAGAGGAGAGTGAGAACAACTTTCAAAACCAGGCATAGAAGAAGTGCTGAAAAGGTGAGGTTGCTAGCGCTGCCAGAGCAGAAAACAAAGCTGTTAGTGGACACAGGTCTTTAGAAACTCTTCAAAAACTGAAATGTGCCACAAATCTCATAAAATATACAATGAAGATTCTGTAGTCTAATGGATAGTCCTCTAATTTCTGAGGTATGATTTTATGTATTTCAGATTGTAGAACTAACTAGTTAATCAAAATTCTTCTTGATCAACAACTGTACCACACCCTCACAAATAGAAAACAGCAAAATTAACTGTATAGCCAGTGTTGGCTTACTGACTCAGAGCACCACTGTACTGTTCTTTTGCCTCATTCAGCCTCACAGCATGCTAATGCTAACATGGTAGACTTAACTTTTCTATACAAATATGTCTTTAGCTTTGTCACATTAGCATTGCTAAAAGCATTTTCTGACACATTCAAACTTGTATTGAGCTGATTTTGGTCTTGGTATTGTCCTGGGATCCTATTTGGAAAAAAAAGAGGCTGTAATTTAAAAAATATGGGAACTGATGGTTCAGCATCAGCATTGGACTATCCAAATGATTTGTCATCATATTATTCTTTTTATTTCATTTTTTAGAACTTTAAGTATTATTATTATTATGATTATTATTAAGTGCCTGTTATCTATCCCTTTAACACATTTAGAGCTGGAAGAAGCATTTAAATGCTACACAGCAAAACTAAAACTCAATTAGCTACGAAATTTAGAACTATAGATGTAGATCAAATCCACACTTCTCATCTCCTGAGAACTACGCCTTTAAGGAGGGTTTGTGCATGTGGGGAAAATCCACCACCAAGCTGAGACAGAAGGATGACTGGAAGGAATGGTGGCTATTTTTTGTCCCCTGTTGTACAGTTTATGTGTAAATATTAACTATGTTACAGTAACACTGCTCTGCTACAGTAACAATATTATAAAACATACCAGTATTAAAAAGGGGATACAAAGACTACTTCATTCAAGCCCTCCATTTGAGTACATTGGCACAAATTAAAGGGCACCCATGTCTTATAACTAATTAGATTCACGTCGATTTATGACTGTTTTTTTATTGTCAGACCATGCTGTACATTACAATGTTAGTTATTTTGCCACTGCAAGGTCCATAAAACAAGCACATTTACTCGTATGGCATTATGCTACCACAGTGTTGCTTACATGTACTCATGATATGTCTGAAGATTTTTACACCTAATACCTTGCCTATGTACTTTTTTGCTGTTCTGTTGAGATCATTATATCAGCTTATTTCAAATGAATGTTTCAAATAATAATCTATTTCTCATTAAAAGGCTATATTTAATAAGAAGAGCAAGGCTTGTTTGTACAGTTTCCCTAATCAGTATTCTACTCCACACTAGACACAGCAGTATGTTTGGAAATTTCACCAAATCCAAAGAGCCAGTTTTCGCACTTTTCTTCAGTGTGACACCACGGTCAAAGCACTGCCAAAACACTCTCTCTCTAGTTTACAGACACTGGTTTTGAAGAAGATTCTGTGCACGGGTATTACCCTGTCCCTGAAGTTTGCTGATAACAAAGATTTCCTTCTTGGCACACCAATTCTTTATCTGGCTTCATGTTTTATTGTTTGCTGAATGCAGCAAAAGGAGAAAAAAAAAAGCTTGTGTGCATGAATTCGCACCCACTGAGGCAGTGGCATTAATCACCAGCACATTCTGTATTTATTTCCCCATCATGCAGGCCCAACAGTCCTATCCATCTACTTATCCACTTAATCATGGCCTGCTTCTGTCTTTGTAGCTCTGATAGCTAAAGGCGACTGCATCCAAGCAGAACTGATCCCAGTCGTATCATGTGTTCAATGAAATATTTACTCATGGTGACACATGTGTGATATGTAGGCAACTACCTGACAGCCGCAGTGGCAGCTCAATGAGGTGACAGGAGGGATTTTCAATTCTGAAGTCACTTCTGTTTGTAAAAAATAGCACAGGTGTGATTTAATGTGCATGCAATTAGAAAACGTCGAGATATTTTCACACATTGTTGCCTTTGAGCATGTTTTCAGAACATGATGGTCCTGTTAAGTAGAAAACCTCTATTCCCCAGAAACCACATTTATTGTGATGAATAAAATTAAACCATAACAATCGCTACAAAAATGCAAACAACAGATGAGAAACAGATGTGAAAATTTCTACGGGAGACCTTTATGGCCACTGGAAAAACAATAGTGAGGCTATTGTATTTTTAAAAACATTCTCTCTGTTTCAGAAATCCAAAAATTCAGCAAAAACTTTGGATTATGATTTTTTCCTTTGGGGTTTATTTTGTCTGTAAAGGTAAAATTTTGAGAAACTCTACATTTCTTGGATTTACTGGCCTAATCCTAAAGATAATACAAAAGAAACAAACCAAAAACAAAAAAAAAAAAAAAAAACATAAAAAACAACGGCTTTTCCATAGAAATATGTGGAAGACATTTTTTACAGGTATATTTTTTTTCATTGCCACCAATATTGCCCTCTGATATACCTGTAGTAGCTTTACAGGATTCAAAGCTTTGAAAAAAAGTCCCCATTTTTTCTCACATTTGTGTTTTAGAAAACCCTTATTGTATTCTCTGTCTGAAAATATTGCTTCTCATTGAGATCTCTCGCTCCACAAACCCCCTTCATTTTGATTGGCCAACCCTCCAGAGGCCTGTAAGGGCAGATTTAATAGCAGACCTTGATGTTTGAGGTCCGCCCCTCCAGCGAGTCATGAAACAGCTGGGAAATCAATATGCAGTGACCTCGTCTTCTTTAATCTTGTGAAGATCTCATAAAGATCTGGTCTTTTTTCCTTAATGAAGATCTTTTGCCACATTTATGGTAATTGGTGTTACCTCTATTTCAGATTTTAGAGTTATTATACAATATGCTTAAAGATAATATTAGCAAAAATCAGTGTCACATTACATCTGAATAACAATAAGGTGTTAAATAGTTTAGGCAGAAGTAATGCAACAGGCAAATTTGAATCAATGCAACCATTTAAAACAACCTTAAGTTTTATGCCTACAAGAATATAATGTCATATTCACACACTAGATTTTAAAACAACTGATTAAATTGATGTTTTAACACATCAAAATAAGATACTTCTCCTTTCTTAGGGCAGATACAGTCATACAATGACATAATAAATGATTCCAAGTAGCTAACGTCTGTTTTCCTCATGCTTCAAATCCACTCACTCTGCCAACCCTCTCTGCACACCGACTACATCCTAGAAGAATGAACCACTGGAAATGTGTTTCAGCTAATTAAACCCTGGTGAATTGGACTTGCAACAGCACAAGAATGCCTTTGTGGAATCAACTCAATGAGAACACACTATGTGCAAACAAACAAATATCCTCATTTAACCCCAACAGCTGCTGGCTACTCAAAAACCTCCCCTGTCAGTCACACAGGAAAGAAGATTTTGAAGTCACATGATTCAGCTTCTCTTTGAATCCCTCAAGCCACAGGAATTGAAGCGACATGCTGCAACTGAAAAGAAATTCTGTTTGGGTTTGAACCTTCAGACAGAGCTCAACCAGCCAGGACCTGGATGTACTCCTGCACCGGTTTCCCACTTGTCCACTCTGCCAGTTGTGTTGGCCCAAACACCTGATCAAGCCAAAGGAGGCTCTGCCAGGAACTAACCTGCAGGTGCCTGCCACCTGGACCCTCTTCTGCCATGGTTTCAGGGCTTTAAACCTGTGTTTCCAGTATGATATGATTGATATGAGAGAGGTAACACCTTTCAGAATCAGAATCACTATACTGTGCTCTCTTGTACAAGGTAGTGGTAAGGTATAAAAGGTAAAATAGTAATAATGAAAATTTTGCATGAAGAGTGTTATCAACAACTATAAACACAAAAGAATAGCAAATAGACAAGACTAGTATTCACAGGCTAAAATATGATAGTGCAATTTTCAGAAATATGTTTAAGAAATGTAGTGCATTTGTTTAATTTTACTGGTTTGCATGTTTTGATTTATAGCCAATTCTTTGAGATATTGCCACCAACACTCATAATTTACAGCTCAAAAACATCCCTGTTTTCTTCACATTGATGTTTCAGGAAACCTTCGGTTAAGCTACTGTCTCTTTAACACTCCCCGCTCTTCAGACCCCCTTTCCTTTGATTAGGCAACTCTTTTGGAGGATTTGGTGCACTTATATAATTTCAACTGGCTTGCATGTATTGAATCATAATCATTTCTTTGAAATATTGCCATCAACATTTGTAATTCACAGCTCAAAAACATCCCTCTTGTCCTCAAATTGGTGTTACAGGAAACCTTTGTTTTAATTGCTGTCTCTTTAAGACTCCCTGCTCTTCAGATCTCCTTTCCTCTCATTGGCCAGCTCTTTAGGAGTCCTTTTGAAGCTATGAGTAGACCTTGGTGTTTGAGGTCCGTCTCTCCAACATGGAATAAATCAGTTAGAGTGATATGTGGTGACATCATCATTTCCCGGGAAGATCTCATGGAAATCTTGTGCTATTTTTGAAACAAACTGTTTTCAGTGTTTGTTTTTCCAATCAAAAGTTTTGTTTTAGTAAATGCAAATCTAAATTGTGTTTGTCTTGTACATCTGGGACATTTTTTTGGGGGGGGGGATAAGAATGTGAAATATATTTTTACAGGAGTGAAAGAATACACATAGGCACACTGAAAAAAATGTGATGGGCATAAATGACTGCTCCATTTTCACAGAGTTCCTTTCTTTCAAAGAAAATGGCCGTGTCATTTCAGGCTGTGAAATGAGCTAACAGGCGAGCTTTGACAAAGAAGAAACTCAGAGAGAGCTTTTACAATAATTGACTTACAGGCAGTAGAAGCGAACCTGCTTTTTACATAATTGCCCCACATACTGAAATCATCTTCGCTGCCATATGTGTTTACATAGGAGCTGTGCAGACACAAAGCAAGAGAGAAGGTTCGAAAAAGTCAACAATAGATCAATGCCTGCATTGATTTTATGTCCAAGGTGCATGCCTGTGTTTTCTTTTTTACTTTCTTTCCTCTTTAAACGAATCAAAGTGGAGCGAGCAGAAAGGTGAAAAGAAATTGTGAACTATGCTTTTCTTTCCAGACACAAAGAGCTTCTCTATACCAGTAAAAGCATTGAGGTAAATGATTCCATCCCTTGCACGAAAATAATAACTTTGTCTTCAAAGATAGTATAATACATGGACATAAATTGCAGTTTTTGCTTTTCACGTTGCTGCTCTCTTCAAATGTTGGAATGAAAGCAGTCTATGTTGCAGTTTTTTTGTCAGGAGATTCGGATTTCTTTGTGCTGCAGTTAGCAAAATGGCTCTTGTAATCTTGTCACAAAAGCACTGATTAAACACAGTAAGACCAAACACAATGCACATTAGCAATTTGGTAAAGTAACATCCCTTGAAGGCAGGATTTTCATCTCGCCTTACCTCACCGCCTGATGTGTCTTTAAGCACATAAAGGTACTTTTGAGAGGAAAGAGTTCTACTTTTTTTGAAAAAAACAAAAGCAAGGGGAATTTTTCTTGTAACCACGCACAAACTCTCCACTTCAAGTCCAAAATTCAATTTCAGGATCGACAAAGCTGAAAACCATGACATCTTGTGTTAAAAAAAACAAGGGCCTCAGCACAAAAGACTAGTTTTCTGTTCAAGGAAATGGCTATACACGCAAGAATGCTCTTGAATTTTTCCTGTCTGCAGAGAAAGTCAAGGACAGAACTGAGACGTAAAAGGATGTGCTCACATAAGTTTCAGAAGCCAGAACCAAACATCCAATAATCTGTCGATATACTGCTTTAATGGTCTGTTCTGGAAATAACACAAGATACACAACCAACCACAACCTCAATCACAAAGGTATGTCAATATCTCTGGTCCTGACAGGCTACCACAGAGCTGGTCAATCAGAGGAAAGCAGGGAGCCTTAAAGCTGAAATAAATGTTTTCTAAAACACCAGTGGGAGGAAAAAATAGGGATTATTGGTCTGTTAATCTTGTGAAGCTGCTACAAAGGTACCAAAGTGACAGTATGAAGCCTAAAAAAAGCACAATACCCCCTCTTTAAATACACCTTAATATTTATGTGATCTTGCATGCTGTTTCGTCTCTCTTTATTTCCAGTGTTTCAATTCTCTGTACTGATTTCTCATCAATCAAAATCATTGCAAGGGTTGCACAAGAACAAACTAGGGTATATTTAAAGCAGAAACCAAGAAGCTCTTTGGAACAAAAAAAATAAGAAGTCAGCAGGCTTTGTTTGAGGACCTCACACGTCCTCCACAGCCCCTCCACTGTATTTTCTGAGATTTCAATCCTCATACAAATATTGCGTCTGACCCCTTGGGTGAGCACTCTTGTCACATGATTTGCTTTGTACATGAAAAGAGCCATTGTTACAGAATCACCCTGGATCGGGTCCTCGCTCTGAGTATCACTGTTTCTGATGTAACACTTTTTGCCTCACCAGCCTTTGTATCTGATCCCCTTGACGTGAATTCTAATTGGAGCAGCTGTACCGATACACTACCTCGGTCGACACAAAGAGGAGCAAAATCTTCCTTAAAGTAGAGATCCAGAGAAATCTCAGAGAAGGAATGAACACCACTTTGTCTCTGACTGAGCTTTTCTTGGTGACCTCCGCCTGCCCTTCCATAGCTCTTTGTTTCAAATGATTTCCCGTCACTCAAACATGTCACTGTTACAGTCTCCTACAGGAAACAAAACAAAAGCCTTGACTTAACAATAGAGACAATAACATATAAGAAGGACTCTGCTCAATGAATGTTGCTGAATGTTGTTAAATGTTATAATAATCACCTATAAGAACTGTTGCTAAGCCTAAATGTGCTCATTAGTGGTGGGTTCATTGAAAGCGTTAGCGATAAAGTTTATTAATGTAGAGATGTCACTACCTACAAAGTCAATCCCCACATATATCAGAGATCTTAATTGACTTTGGCAGCAAGTGGGTTTTAGCTGTAAGACATTCATGTAGTAGCATCTACTAATGACAAATGTGTCTTTTGAACCAGTCTCTGAGCAAACATGCTGACGGGCACCAAAGCAGTAGGTGTGTTCTAAGAGAGACCAGAGACCTCATTAAAGCGATACTGTCATGTCTGATTAAGTCAATTATTTTTGATAGAAGAACATTAAAAAGTCAAATGTGTCTGTCATGTACCCCCTCCCCCTTCTCTCTCTCTTGGTCTTTCACTCTGGCCCTTCTTGTGTTATTAGAGCTCAAGTATGGAGGGAGCTGATTTAAAGTTACAAAAAAAGAAGGCTAAGAGGTCTCTCTCTCTCTCTCTCTCTCTTTCTCTCATATTCAGGTGTTTAGTTTGTTTGTTCCTTTTGTCTCTCAATTTGCTTTTTTCTTTCCCTCAGCATATTTGAGATATTTTTTTGTTTTATTGCTTTAGTGTATTACAGTAGTTAGGGCTGGAGACATCTGGTCGTCTAGTTCTCAAGTTTCCTTTTACTTCTCAGGTTTCATTTGGTTTTGTTTGGTCAATCAAGTGAAGCTGCTGAAGTTAAGCCCATTCCACAATTAGCCTGTTGTTGATTTACCCCCTGGTCTCCAGCCCCATCCCTTACTTTTGGTTATTCAAAAATTGATAAAACAACCTGTGAAATCATGAGTGCACACTTTTAAATGTCCACTTTCAAGTACAAATTTTAAAGTGCATACTTATAAGAGTACATTTTTGACCAGAAACTGAAACGAGTAAGAGCAGTAGTGTGCACTTAAAGTGTGTAATTGAACTACACACTTAAAAGTGAACACTAGTAAGTGACTTAAAAATGTTGAGTTGCAGTTACACAAGTGCTCACCTTGAAGTGTATACTCCCATGGCCTAAGGGTATAAGTCTGTGCTTAGAAGTGTGCAATTTGCGTTATATGTTTTTCAAACTATGCACTTCTAAGTACACACCTGAGAGTTTATACTTCGAAGTTTGAACTTTTAAGTCTTTTGAGCTTAGATGTAAGTGGTGATTTTTTTTCAGTGTAAACTTTGAAGTTTCAAGTCAGTAAACTCTTGAGTGTGTACTTGAAGTGCGCACTTTTAACTGCATGCTTTTTGGTTACACTTTTAAGTGTGTACGAATAAGTGTTGACTTTTAAGTATGTACTTAAATCCGTAGCAGTTCACTACTGAGTGCGTAGTTATGCCATACACTTTTAATTGTAGCTTTTTTCTATAAATGAACATTTTTGAGTATGGACTCATGAGGGTACACTTTTATGTGAAAAGTCATAAGTGCATGCTTTAATTGCATGACTATAATTGTAAACTTTTTTTAGGGCCTGTTGGAACAGTACATTTGGTAGTTTGAGGAATTTTCTACAAACATATCTTACCCTGAACATAAATTCCCCAGAAGTAGGTTAGCATAAGAACTAAAAAAGAAATACTACCTTCCTTTTACTAAAATACCTCAGTAAACTAGGAAGATGCTGCAAAAACTGCAAACTCTGCTCTGTTGTGAGGAGATTGGTGATATGTTATATGACATTTTATTGGAATGTGATGGTTAGAATTTTATTTCATATTGAATTGATAGTATTTCACAGACAGAAATGGAAAAGAAACATTCTTCCTCAAGTTCATGAAATTCTGAGCCTCACTTTAACAGCAAAGCAGTTGAGATGTTAAAAAATGGGACAAAGAAACAGCCCTTATAATGGAGAACAACGAGATTTATACCAGCAAAAGACAAATAAATTTAAACTGAATAAAACTTGAAACACAAGACCAGGAAAAGTTTGTGTTGAGTTTGTGCGTACCTCTAGGCAGAAAAAGAGCTGACAGGAATAAACACACTTGTTAGTGTACACTCTCGCCTTGCAAGGAATTAGACGCAACCTGGCAGGTAGCTCTCCTGATAATTGAAGACACTACACCGTAAACACCTCAAGGCTGTTGTTATTCCAGAATCTTGTTAACAGCTGTGGATGACAGAAACGTGTGAGTGCCAATGTTGAGGGCATTCTGCAGAGTGAAATTTGTGACAAGGCACAAAAATGCAGCATAATGTATCTTAGGTGCGTTATGTTGTTGCATGGCTCAAAGGTAGGGAGAAATAAACCTGAAAAACCTTAATTTAGTTTTGTGTGGAGAGAAAAAGTCGGTCCTGATATTAGGATGTTATTGCAGTTATGTTATGGTTGCCCTTAGGAGAAAGTAAATAACATAAAAGTGTTGAGAAAAATTGAAATAATGAGTAATGGTACAGTGCACCAAAGCAACATAGTAAATAACAGATTGATGCAGCAATTTTGCAAACATAACCAAAGCTCCAGAGTAGTTTCCAGGGGTAGACATCTCACGTCCCTCATTAAAATCTGATTGGCCTCCTGAATTTAAAGGGGGGTATTTTGCTTTCCCATATTTTCAACATGGATAGAAAGTAAAAATGCGAGATATTCATACAAAATATAAGTAGAGTGGGGGCAGGCCTCAAACACCAAGGTCTACCAATAGCTCTGTCCCAGGCCTGCATTTGGAGTGCTGCCCAATCAGAGAGACGGGGGTTTGTGGAGCAGGGAGCCTTAAAAAGACAGGAGTTAACCACTTAAGACCCAAGCATTTGTCTGCTGTTACTTTTTTTTTTTTAATTTCCTCTTGCTATTTTAGGATCAGTAAGACCTAATAAGTATAAAAAATAAATTTGGTCTTTATACAGGAAGTTATGTTTTTAGTGTTATTAGTTAGCAACTAGTTTTTAGTTATGAGTGTTATTGTTCATTACCACACTTTTTTCCCTGAAATGGATGTTAAGTTGTTTCTACAAAAATATGAGGCGGGCAGTGTCTCTAAATGTGGGTAATAAGTTGAAGTTATAAAAAGTTAAGTTTCATGGGTCTGAGAGGCAAAAATGTAATGTCCACATATGTGGGCGCCAGGTCTTAAGAGGTTAAAACAAAGTTTTTAGACAGGGTGAAATAATGGTTTTCTAAAAGCCCAGTGTGAGAAAAATTTGGGATATTTTTGGTCTGTGAATCATGTAAAACTACCACAGGGTTATCAGAGGGGCTGTGCAAAGTCTAGAAAACACAAACACAATTCCCCTGCCTCTCTTTAAGTTATGCAAAACGCATCATAGTGCTGCTTCACAAAGCCTGATTTTCTAGGTCTGTTCATTCCCCCATTTCATTATTTCAAAGGAAAGCTCTAACCAGAGTCCCAGCTTGGATTTACCAGGTAGCCCTGGTGAAAGTTTTGGCAGATCTGGGTTTTCTGCTACCCCTCACAAATTGCTCTCCTAGCTTCTCCTTCTGGGAAGAACTTTTTAAACTCCTGAATCAGAATTAGACAGAGGAGCAGTCATGTGAAACCTGCAAGAACTTTCTTGCAATTTCAGCAGAGCAGTAATTACATCACTTCAAACCATTCCTGAGTCTTCAACTCATCCTTTTTTATCATCGTTTTTGAATCCTACTCTTTGAATATCTTCAAAACACAAATACAGTTGACAGAATCTTCAGTTAAAAGTTTGCCTGCTGATAATGAAAGCTTATGTTTCTGCTTCTGCACCAACCAGAGTGATGTTTACTGCCAAAGATAAGACTGGTTGGGACAACTGTATTGTGCATGTTGAATGTGTCTTTTCAACTTCACAACACTCCTCAACATTTGTCTTTGTTGTCTGTCTGAGAGTTCGAGTTCTTTCCAACTTGCTTCTTTGACCCACATTCGGCTTCTCTCCTTTTCAAAACATTCAGTCCTTCATTGTCAAGGTGTTCCTGGAGTCTTCTAATACTGCTCAGAGTTACATTTTCCCCATCGCACATTTATTTTATGAACCCATTATTCACATCCAATATAACTTCTATCATAATAGCCTCATGAACCATATGGTCGCATTAGATTTGGAAGGTGTTGGGTGCAGCTCTTGGCACAGCCTGACCATAGAGAGAAATGGTGGTAATGGAATTTGATACCTATATTTTATTGGAAGAGAACACTGGCCTGGTTTTTTATTGGACTTAATCTTTTAACAGCTTGGTGGTGAAACAAATTAACGGAAAAAAAGATATGCTTGGCATTTTGAGTATCACTGGAATTTAACTGTTTTCAAAATGCTGACTTATTAAGGGCTTTATCAAATTTTGAGACGTTAAAATGAAAGTTGATTCTAATTCAATAAGTGGAACTTTCATTTATACATGTGTAAAAGCTTAAATCTGGGTATACGCTTGAAAGTTTACACTGATGCATACAAACTGAAGAGTATACACTTTTAAGTGTGTAATTCAAGTATGAGCATTAATGATGTTCTCAAGAGTATGCACTTAAAAGTGTATACCTTTAAGTTTGTATGTGCTTGAATGTACTTAAAGTATAACCTTTAGAGTTTGTACTTAAAAGTATGCACTTGTATTTCTGTAAAAATGTCATACTTAGTATACAGTCTTACTTAAAAGTATGCACTTTCAAGGACATATGTCATGGTTCAAATGAAGAGCATACTTTTCTCCAAGTTGTCACATTTTTATGACTCTTTAATCCAAATATTGACCCGTTTAAAAGGCTAAACGCTCCCTCTTCATGGCAGATAATAAATGAGCCCAGCTCCTCCTTCCTCTCTTATCACACAATGATGACTATCATTACAAGAAACATTATTTGTAGTGATGTTGGGTTTTTTGTCTCTGATGAAAATGTGACCTCATAGTAAAGTAATGATTACAACTAATACAATCAAAATGGTGTCAAGAAGGATTTAAAGGGTGACTAGTTGAAAAAGGGTCAAAATAAGGACAGCTTTATGTGTTGTAAATGCTGCTTTTGCTTCCCCAGTGTTTATGTGCCTACAAATAGTCCTGAAAGCCTCTTCATTAACACAACTTTCCCTGCCCTACTTACACTTTCTGATTGACAGAATGGGGCAATTTATTTACATACTGATGACCGATAGTGTCACCTTTACCACTTAGTTCTGTGCGTGATTCCACTGGCAGCTGTTTTGTTTCCCAGGCGTCAGAAAAGTGCGGCGTACAACACACTGATCCTTTGTGAACACTAACAAACTAGCTCTCCAGCCTGCTTGATCCAGACAGGCACTGGCGAGATTGATGGCTGTGACTTGAAAGCTGTATTTCAGAAACTGCCTACTCTCCCCTGACAATATTCTATAAACTGCTTCCTCTGGTAAATTCGGTGGCTCCCACTCCATCTGTCTCTGTCAGGGAGGAGAAAACACACACACGCACCATGATCACAGTTTCAAAACACAAGCTTGGAACACCTCTGTAGATTTCCTCCTCTACTTTCTAGGGATTGTTGCTGGATGGAATAAGATTACGTGTGCACATCCTGCATCCATTCATCAGTATCAGAATAGTTGGGGTCAATGACAAGAAACCAGCTTCTGTCTACAGGAGGGGTCAGTGTGCTACTTTTATTAAGGACCTGCTTCTGTTTTAGGGACAGACTCCTCCTGGGTGTTGAGGGGGAGCTCTGAGAGCTAAATGCCCAATTAACCTTGCCTGGCCCAGGCACATTTTTACAAATTTAAATGGTTCCCAAATGGCTAAAGGTAATTAATTAATTTTAATGGGATGGCATGCTCACCTCATTGTTGAAAGGTGCTGAGTTCATGCGACACTAATCAATGGGATTACCTTTGGCCTTATTTTGCATGCTACCAAGAGGAATCTTTGGCAAAACAAATTATGATTTGTAGGACAAGTCATTAGTCAATACTGATACTGCTCTAGCCAGTCACACTCAGACAACGCTTGAATGGGTAATTTTGGCATTGCAATTTTGCAGCCAGCGAAAACTCATTATACGAAGAATTGAACAGTTTTTTTTAATGAATCAGTGTCATTTCTTTCTTTTCTTTTTTTTTTTACCTCAACATGTTTTACCTGAACACTTCCAACAGTCGTCTTCTAGAGAGTCATGTGATGTCAGGTCAAATAAACATCACTGAAGTTGTACATCAACAATGTTTGAAAGTGGAGGACCACTTTATTAAGGAGAATGTTGAAAAACCACAGAAGTCCCAACAGGTCATGATTCAATACATTTTTTTTCTTGAAACATTGACATATTTTTACTCTTCTCTGAGGACAAAAAAAATGTTGCTTTCTCAACAAAACATAATTTCTTCTTTCATATGGTACCCCTAAAAGTCCATAAGCGGACATATTTTATTTTTCTCCAACCCCCTAAAATAACAAGGTGTTTTCCTAAGATTGCAACTTCTTTTTTCTGTAATCTCAAGATAATGGTATAATTTTTCTTAATATGCCAATGAAGCTTTTTTCGGTAGATCACTTCCCTACGATGGAAAAATCAAATCAGCAGGTTAATCGCTACCATTAACCAGAAGATGGCAAGACAACCAAGCTATCTGCTGCTGCCTAGATGATTGAGGTAAGTGCAGTCTATTTTGTGTTTCTTAGTGTTCTTGCTACAAAAAGGCAGCAAGGTATGCTTATCTCTGGCTAATGACGGCAATAAACTGATACAGATCAAAGAATAAACTTAAGTCGAGACCTTGAGAAAGCTGCTGAAATTAACCTTGTATGTGAGGAAAGATAAATTGTATTTAACCATGACCTTTCAAGGCCTCCATAAAAAATTGGATTTAGGATTTAGGCCTTACACTCCTCATCAAACACTATTTTTTCCCATGTTAAATCAGTTGCACATGCTATAATCCTAGATTTAGCTCTGATCCACAGCAATATTGGCCAATGTTGCATGTTCAGCTACATGTTCATCAACACACCTTGGTGACCAGTTGCGCAAATAACTGATATTTTTACTACAGAATGCTGGAACTCCAATTATATGTTGTGTTCAGGTTGTGATGCAGCCTCCTGCCACCAGTCTGGGCTGTAGCTGTGATATATGGTTACTGCCGTGATGCTCTACAACCCATATAAACAGGCAGTGAAGACAAATCGTACTTTTTAGTAGTATCGTGATGAATAAATGGTATTTTTTCAACCTTTCTTGGTTGCTAGAGTGTTGCTTTACACTTGGCGCTAACTAAAGGATTCATAGAATGTCTGATCGTAAATATTTAACTGTAGTATTTACGATTATATGACGGTGCCAGCCAGATATTTTTACATTGTTTTAGGGGAATTTAAAGCCATTTTAACAAACCTATCACTAAATGATTGTGTGACACAGTAATCCTTAGGAACACCAGAAAACCACTGATATTTCTTTTTTCTTTTTTGTCTTGAGTTAGATTCAAGCTTGACTTTCACACTTGTTCAGTCACTTTTTTTGGTTACATCAGAGTTTGTTGAAACAGCTTGTACGTCTGTTCTTGGTCTCTTAGTTCGACAGTACACCTAACAAGTATTTTTCTATTATAAGTCTCCCACAGGCTGGATAGGATGTATTTTTGCAACCTTTTCCCTCTCCCTGCTGAATTATTAACACATACTATTTAAAGACAGAGCTTGCTATGCCGACCATGTTGCTGTGTTTAGTTGACTCACATTGCAGTAAACAAACTTACCCTCCTCTGCAATAATTTCATCATCTCCTCCAGACTGTTGCAGCTATTAGAGTGCTCTGACTGAAGCGTACAGTGGGATAACTCTGTTACCTTCACGCTCTGATCCATAGTTAACAAGCTTGTCGCCTGGCAACCTCTGCCATGTATATTGGTTTTGGTGTTCTGTCTTTGGGTTGTTTGCATTTTTTATGAGGCCTTGTTGGTTTCATAATATAAATGCTGAAATTACCACATTACACTCTTCAATCACGGCAGATAAGGCA
The DNA here is from genome assembly GCA_008086565.1 of Thalassoma bifasciatum. NCBI lineage: Eukaryota > Metazoa > Chordata > Actinopteri > Labriformes > Labridae > Thalassoma > Thalassoma bifasciatum. The sequence goes on along the minus strand of RPOG01000576.1, from coordinate 15,578 downwards.
AAGGCTTGTTGGGCTGGAAGGACATCTAAAAGCTGTTTCTAACATCTATATCACAAACAAGCCATTTTGGAAGAAAAAGAGTGTTTATCAGAGTCAAAAGTATCGGTATAATTGGTTCTCATCTATACACTCTCTAAACTATATCCATACGACCCATAAAAGGATACTTCAGCATTTTGTGGTGGGGTTGTACAAGTTACATATTGCCAGCATTTGTATCAACAACATATTCAAGTCAGCTCAGCCCCTTCAAGGAGATACAGCAACCAAGGCTACAGCTTACAGATGGGACCAGATCTGACAGATATTTTGTCTAATGCTAAATTGAGAGACTCCAATTCAAGAACTCACCTCTGATTAAGTGCAGTTTTTCCCTTTACTTTGAGGAAAAACCTTCACGAGGAGGAAGTTTTTAGAGGTAAAAGCAAGTCAATGCACCAAAAGGCAAAGAAGCTTTCATGCTAACTAAAGAGCTTGAGAAATCCGGATTAACCAATTGTAGTGACTGTAGAAACTGCAAGCACATGACTACTTCTTGTCATAGGGGGAGCATTGGTACTTTGGTAATCAAAACAAACCAGTAGTTTACATACAGCTTTAGTTTGAAATGCTAATTATGAGTTCCACTGTTGTATGTATTAAAATGTGTTATACTGCAGAGGCCTCTGTCTACAAGTACACAGAGAACATCGTTACAACTTAAGTTACTTTTTTGGTTTCTGTTAAGTCGTTTTGGGCCATTACAGTCCTCTAACACTCCCACAATTGATTATATTGATTGTAAAGAGGAACGATCACAGGGGTTATACTGTACGTTATGGTCATGCATCATGTATGTCATGTCAAGCTGGACTTTAGGGTTGAATCATGCTTAAGCACAATACGAGTGGCCAGTGTGACTGTGTCCTTAGAGTATTTCAGGATGTTGGTGGTTGAGTTTCATGCACTGCTAGCTTTTCTGGAACCACACATTAATAAAAAAGAAAACCAATTTATGTGAAGCAATTGATCCTGAGCAGCGCCTGACAGTATCTTTGAGTTCAGGCCACCCCACACAAACACACACAAGAGTCTTCATTTCTCATCTAAACAAAGACTGAAATTACAGAAAATGTGGCATTGTGCCATCTCATCGGGCATTTTTGGCCACTGATAATTCAATCTGTAAGTAGACCACAGCGTCTCTGACTGGTGAAACAGTCCTTGAAATGACCTGCACAGATGTGAAAAACTGAAAAATTCAAGATTTAAAGATTCAAAGGTTTTGATTGTCAGTTTTAAATATGAACGATGAAAATACTGTTTTATTTTCTCTGGTAATGGTAGAAATGAAAAATTTAAGTATAACAAAGTAAGTATAAAACATCCAAACTTGTATCAAAAATATGATGTCGGTCAAAAGATTGGCCTCAGTGTGCGAGCATAATAGGCAAAACATGGGATCGTCATGGGATTCTTTTCTTTTTTTTTTTAATTTGCGTAAATTAGGGGATGATAAAAAAAAAAGGACTCAGTGTATAAAGATCTCAAAGCCATCGATGGAATGGATGGCAATGGTGATGGAACACAGGGCTTTTATTTCATGTACTTTCAAAAAGTAATGCAATTTAGTAAGAGATGCACTAACTATAACTATTAACGATTGATGACAACTATTAACACATATTTCAGACAACCCCACCTATTAAACTGCTCATGGCGCTGCATTACAACTCAATAAAACAAAACAAACAAGCCGTATTTTTTCGTATCCAATGTCATGTACAAATGCATCATTCTTTGACAGTGACAAACGACGAAATGTTTCATATTTCAAAGCAAATGAAGTGCCAACTCTATTGCTTACCCTAGTCACTGTGGCAAAGAAAGGCCAGCTGGCTCCCACCCCATGGGACAGCACACAGTTTTGCCATCTGCCACCAAAATTTAGCAGGTCTAATATGCGCCTCTTGCCGCTGCACTAACAGCCAGGAGCCACTGCTGCTGCCAATCAATGATAGAATGAAATATGATGCTGCTGACAAACACAGCAGAGGTGACAGACCATGCGGCATTTTTATGTGCCGGTAATAACACACCCCTGTATGTTCCATGTTGCATGTAAGTGGATAATGTGAAAAGGGTTCTTCTTACATGTGGAGATAGCAAAGAAATGGCCACCTTTTCCTGCAGCTCTACAGAATTTGTCACTTCTGTTTACAGTTTTGTGGAGTGGAAGCAGCTCTGGAAAATCTGTGTAGGAGGCTGCTGTCACCACACAAATTTAACTAACATTTTACCCAGAAAATCTTTAGGGTGCTCAAGTCTCTCAGTGACTACGAGTCTATACTAATGCTCTAAGACCTTGAGGCAACAGAAAGAAAAACACTGAACATCTAAAACAGACGGTGGCACATGTACACACAGTGAAGAGGCTGACCTCTGGTTGCCTTGGTAGTTGGTGGAGGTTTGCTAGAGACATAAGGAATAAATATGACAACGAGAAAGAAGCATTAAGGCATTGAAGTGGGGAGTACCACATATTCCAAAGGAAGTATTATTTTTGTGTTGTCTTGTCTGTGAAAATGGACATACATCTATTACATATTCTTGTCAGTGATGAATTTTTAGCTAGTTAGACAGCTGCGCCTTACATTAAAGGTAGGGTCTGCAGGAATTTCCCCCACTTTTTGTAAACACAACATCCAAACTCAGCTCCTCCTTCATGGTTCAGTGCCACCAGCAGAACACACCCACTGCCTGTGATCATAGCTACGTGAACACACTCATCCGCCCAGTGGGCACCTGCAGCACCTGCATTGCATTTCTACATGGAAGAGACTCGAGAGCTGTACACCTGACTTCCTGCAGGCAAATGAGCTATCCTGCAAATGTTGTATTATTCTTAACTTGCGCAGTGTGATTGGCTGGGGTCAGTGTGTCTTCTCTGCCCAGAAATGGCCCAAGTCAACCAAAACGTCAATATAATGACAGAAGAGGGAGTTGAAGCAGACACTGACGCATATATGGAAGCCCATATTTGATGATTGTGCAGGAATATGCCAGTAAAACTTAGATTTTAATTTTTTAGGAAAATCCCGCAGATCCTACCTTTGAAATTTACTGTCATCATTTTTGTTGAAATAAATAAGAAAAAAATAACCTGAGTTTTCAGATGCTAAGAGGCCCAATGTAGTAGGTATCAACACAAACACACTGAATTCATACATTTTTGGCCACGATTGAATTTCATGTACATGTTTGTTCGTGTTTCACTCAAGCTAAACACATGCAACTTTGGGTTGAAGCAGCAGGAGAAAGAAGAAGTCATAATGGTTCCAAGAGAACTGTGCCAACCCTGTGGCTGATTTTTGGCCCTCATAATGTTATTTTCGCCAATAATGAAGCAAACTGTGGTAACAAAACCAAAAAAATACGAAACTTTTCAATTCTGCTAGACCTTATCATTTACATGCATCCCCGTTTAAAGAATGCAGGAGAAAACCTTTTGATTCACTCCATGACTCTAGCAACACACAGTCACAGAGACTTGCAAATTTCATGCAAAACTGTCAAGGCTGATGAGTTAAGTAGGGCAAGGATTCATCTAAATTTACATCAGATTTATACCCAGGCAAAGATTAGCGTGACTGATTCACTGCTCATATTGATGAGATGATTGCACAACCCATGTCAGCCACCCCAGGACAGGAAGACCATTAAATACAGTGACCTTTTTCATCTCAATATGACAACAATGATCTGATGAATAGGAGTGAATATTCCAACATTTTAATCCTCGCCTCTTTGAGTCACCCTCTGTCTGCACCATGCTCCATCTCGCACTTTTTTACACACTCTTCCTCTATCCCTGCCATCTATCTCCTGTTTTTTAATCCTTGCTCTGCTCTTCCTCGATGTGCATTCAACCCCCTCTCACTCTGTTTTGATCCAATTCTTAACAGCCGTGTGCACTTCTGTAAGTAAGAGTGAATCACCCAGGGGGGCTCTCATCAAAGAGCTGCCAGGAAGACAAAGCGGCCGGGCAGCCCTGCGTTAACTGCCAATGTCCTTAAAGGGGACTTGCTGGCAATGCCACCTTTGATCAGTCCACCATGACTGTATCTCCCACAGCTCTGGGACTGTCAGACAGCTCTGTGTCATGCTGGAGCATTCAAACAAACACAGTTGGTATAATAAACCTCTTACTAACACACTTAATACTTTTCATTCTGTTCTCTGTTGCTTTGTTTTCAGAACTGCTATCACTGATTAGCTCACTGGTTTCTGCACAGGAGATCTGGATTAAAATGTAATAGGAAGGATTACTTTTAAAAGAACAGCAGGAGAGTGTCCAAGTGGTTGCTTTTGGTGGCTTTGAGCCTTGAAATTTGATCAGCCACCCCGCAGACTTTTAACTGTAGCCATTTATTTTTTTGGTAGGGATCCTGCAAAAGTGTTATAACAAAACTTTTCTTTTTTTTTTTTTACTCTGAATCAAACAAGTGCCCTGTTGATTGTGGGCTGACTCAGGGACAGAGTTTTTCAAAGGAAAAGAAAAAGAGCAAAAGAGACCCAAACTAAATCGACTGAAACTTCTGCTTTGACCTGATTCATGAAGTGGACATAAGCTCTAAATACTTGGGTATACATGACAGCAAGAATAAACATATTCACAGCCTGGTTCAAAAACAGCTCATCCCTCTATTGGCACACATCGCATATTGGTTAAATTCCGTTATTATACTTACAAGTCAAGTTACTCTCAAGTTTTGCCCATGTAAGTGTATGGCTGACTTGACCAATAAGCTGACACCTTGCAGCTATCAGAATGAGCCCACCTCTACCTTCCTTGCCTCATTCAGACTCATACAAAGCTATGATGAACTATACTGAGCCCTTACACAGCAAAAAATGAAATCTAAGCAAGTCATTATGTCTTATTCTTAGTAAAACTTGTCTTATTATTCTTGATTTGAGCCACATTCACCAGACCAGGTCATAAAAATGTCTTATTCCAAGTTTCTTAAAGACAGAAATGAGGTCTAAATTGCTTGTAACAAGTCGAAAACAATCTGCTAATGTGATAAGAAAAAAACTTTCTTGTATTCAGACATTTTTCTTCTTCCATCATCTGAGGCCAGGTGAGTCAGCATTTCCAATGTGGAGACCACTATCTTTGGGCCTCAAAACGCCTCTTTTATAGCCAGTAGGTGAAGTTGCAGGTCACTGTCCATGTTTTCATTCCGTCTGTGGTTGTATCCAAATGTTTTCTGTGTATTTTGATGTCGTATTATAACTTTTGGGGATGTGTTTTGAGCCCTATAAGATAACATTCATGTAAGATTGAAGGGTTAAGGATCCATGAAACCTTGGTGTTGTCATAGTAATAGAAGTAATTACTATATGTGGAGATGTAACATAACTGCTGTTAAAAAAACGTGTGCACACACACACACTTTGTGCCAACCCTCCATAAGAGGGCGCCCCCTCTGGAGAGGTTTTCTGGTTTAATTATGAAAGTCATTCATTGACAAATAAGTGTTATCTAAGCAGTTTTTAATGCACACAATTTGCTGAATATCTTTAAATCAACTTAGGAACTTTTTCACCCCACTGAGACTTAAATTAGCAATGAAGCATATAGGCATTGACATCTTCATGGGGGGGAATTATTCAGGGGCTGGACGGAGGGTCCTCTGGCTTCATGCAGAGTTGTAGGCTAGGGTTTTGATGTGGCAAGGTCAGGCCAGAGTTTAGGCCACCTGCTGTCAAAGCACAAGGACAAGGGCAGCCTCGCAGAGCTGAGCCAGTGCGGTGTCAGTCAAGCTGTGCACCAACGCAACTGCTATCCCTTTCGTTTTCTTCCCCATGTCCACAACTTCCTCCGTGCTGCCCCCTCTACAGAGGACAAGCGGAGGGTGGGAATGGTGCTGCGTCCCTCCCCTCCATCTGGTGCCGCATGCCTCTGTCAGGCTGTCAGCCGGCACATAGTAATGAAGGGTGTCATCAAGGTTACTGCAGGCTGGAATGTTGCCTGCTCCTCCTCCTCCTCCTCCTCTCGCTCTCACTTCTACCCCTGCTCCCCTCATCCCTGTCTCTTGTAGGACATATTGTCTGTCAGTGTAAGACGCCTGTCGCTGGTGATCATTATATATTTTCCTTCGAGGAGTTAGTTTCAGTCAGTAGTTTGGACGTCTTATCCTTTCTGTGAGCAACTGGCCACGGAGTTTTTGTTTTTCTTTAAGATGCAGTTATTAAGCATGATGGGTAATAAAACGTATCCATTTAATATCATAAAATATTGTTGTAAGTGGTGCAATTAGAAGCAACTTGAAAAGCAAATGTTCTTTTCTACTGCAACTAATTAGAAGGCACATTTTGTTATTCAGTGTTTAAGCATCTGAGGACATTCTGAGTGATCTTGAAAAAGTCTCATCTCCAGATAAATGCCTGATCATAATCCCTAATTTAAAATGAGGTTATCAGAGCTCAAATAAGTTATTTCTAGACGTTCTAAATTCTCAGCTTTCCAATAGGGACTGGACTGATTTACAGGACGCCAATGTAAACACCACACAAGCTGGTGAAGTTCAGCAGTTAGCAGAAGTAGAAGCAGTAAGAGATCTGTGTTTTTCTCTGAAAACGATTTCTGTGATTTATTTAGTAGTAATAGTGGACACTGGAGTCTGTAATTTCTGACAAAAAGGGACAAAAGAGCAGAAGAAGCTAAACAGGAAAGTGATAGAGCATGGGCTAAAGGCTAAAACACAAGGTAGAGGCTAAAAGCTGCTTGTGGAAATCTCCATTCCTGTCCACATGTAGCAGTAAAAATGCAGGGCAATATTCAAACTTGAGAGTCTATCAATAAAATTAAGAGCTAGGATTCACTAACAGTACACAGTACCAATACATAGCTGGGCTGTGAGTAGCGCTAAATGTAGCCAGCTACTAAACTACAGTACAAAGTTTGCTTGTTGTCACATTTCAAACAAAATCGCAACAAAACTGTTGAAAATCTTGTCAAAAGTTGTCTTGAACAAAGAAAAGTAGTGTTTAAAATATCCAATTTACTCTCACTTTCACTATGGGTAAGTCCTCTGACCCACTTCAAATAGATTCCCCTCACAGCCACTTTAACGTTGTGGCGTCTAAAACTAGTTATTGACATTATCTCCCTCACTTCTTCCAATAAATAGTCAAATGTTACGGCCTGGAGTAATTTTGGTATCATGTCTCAATATCCAGTGTCACTTTTGCATGAGTTTTCTAGATTTCTAGATGTACATTGAAACAACAATTTTGCCTTTTTATATTTCCCTTTGACTCCTGCATTGGTTTTCAAACTTGCAGCACATATCCCTGAATGAAGATGAGCTGCAGAAGTCAGACATTGTAGTAATCTGCATACAGGGATAAAAAATATTACAGGAAAGTGCAAAAATAGCCACTACACCTAAGGGCACAATTGTAATTTAATAAATGCAAAACCTATGATACTTGTTTGCTAAGGTATTAAAAATGTAATTTCTTTTTCATTACGGTCTGCGAAAATGTCCGAGGAGGCCTCAGATTCCATCCAAAGCCAAGTGTTGCAATGATCATTAACTAAACATTAACTTTTAATCACTTCATCATGTTTGTGACCCTTCAGCTCACATGATGAATTGTTTCTCCCTGAGACTGATCTATAATGTGTTATTAATGATAGCATAATTAAAGTGGGAGCCTCTCAGTGAGAACTGCTCATCTTATCACCCGAGTTATTCTCATACACTACATCCCTCATGTGCAAAATACAAAGTGTGATCACTATCACTGCTATTCGTCTTACTGCTAGACTGAGTTCTTTGTTTGGATTCTGAGATAAAAACAGGAAGTGAATACGCTTGGTGATAGCTTTTTCTTAAATATTATCTCACACATTTAATGCTTTGTCAAGGATAAACTCAGCTGATGTCTAACGTGTGCGGCCACTGTGCAAGATGCCATCAGTGGCATCGCCTGGCTCTGGATCTCTGTGACATTAATTTTCCAGTGTCAGCGCTGATGTATGGGGCTCTGGATAAAACATGGTAGGGAGGCCATGCTAACCTTGCAGGAAATTGTTAGGGGTCAAATCTTACTCGTTGCAGATTCTGTTAGGAGGGCATGCCAAATTCGCATTTTAGCAATAACACAAGGGGGAATCAGTTCTCTTCCTCCATACTTTCACAAAAGAATTGCAACTAATACAATGAAAAAAAACACTACATTTTTAAGTTATTCCACCCAATTCCATGTTTTTAAACACCAACGATGTACACTCTACCTGCATAAGAGCACAATTTTAGAAAATCACAGCAGACGACATTTAAGTTTCAGCCCCCTGGCTCTTGAAAGAGTCAGATAATAAGACTGAATTAATTTCCCTGTTTCAGACCTGACGCTGAATAAAAGGGTTTTGTGCCTTATCACTCCATGCTATCTGTCCCATCCCTCTTTGCCCTGGGAATCATGATACAGTACAGAAGAAAAGAAAAGAGGAACATTCTCAACCGCTGGCTACAGATCCTTGGAATGAGGGCACGACATCGCATCCGAGAATCTCTTTGTGCAGCATAATGTCTCATTGAATGAGGATAGACTCCACATCCACACACCTGAAACGGAGCTCTTACCAGAGAGGAAGGGCGGAGGGGGCATGTGTGGAACAAGGTGGGTTTTGACCATTGCTGCTCAACCTTGTCAGACAGCAAAGGGAATACACCTCTGCCAGGCTTTTAAAGAACCATTACTGTCATAGGGAGTGGTCCGACACAAGCCAGGAATGGGACTACAGAGGGAAATAACACAGTAACCTTGGCTTTATAGTGCACACACACAGATATGCTCTGATGGAGCCAAAAATACTGGGTGCTGCTCCAAGCAGATAAACAAAACTTTTGCTTTATCACAGAGAGGAGGACAGATATGGGCAGTGACTGTCATTTCTTATGCAACTCTTAAACATCTTGCAGAAAGGGAGCACTCAACATTCAACAAACCACATAATAATCTTTGTCCCTTTCACACTCAGGACTGGACCTTCTGTATAATGTGAACAGCCTTAAAGTATTAACAGGAATTATTTTGTCAGACAGGTCAAGCTCGATTGGATAGGAGATAGATTGATTGGTTTTAACGCCATCTCAGCAGTTAGTGCTGACTTACACCAATATCTGAGGATTTAGTGCAGTCATTGTTAAATTTAACAAATGAAACTTTCCTTTTACCCCTATAGTATCAAAAATCAGGCCTTTAAAAGAGCCAGGCTTTTGTTAGTTACAGGCCTTTCAACAGTAAGTCTTCCCCTTTTGAGTATATTTGACTTAATAATCTTAAAGCTCCTGTGAGAAACTTTTTATCTGCATCACTATTGGTGCCCTTTCTGGACAAAATGCAATCAAGTGTCTTCTGATAATAAAAAAAAACTCACCCTGATTTTCATTAAGCTTCTCAGCTTGCTGTTAGCTGTTTGATCTGCTACCTACCCCCTCAGAGGCTACTCTTATGGTAAAAAAGAAAACTCAGTTTGATGTTTTCATGAATTGTTTCATTTGCTTTTAAGGTTATTAAAAGGCCAGGTATTTAATTTAGAAATTTTCATAACCAGCAAAATCATCCAAACAGGAGCTTTAAAATTGGTCGTTTTTGTTCTTTACCGCTCATACATTAGGATTCAAATCTATATTACAGAAAATGCAAAAAAAAAAGACAAACAAAAGAGAGAGAAAGAAAAGGAACAACAGGTCTATGCATGTAATTGCCCCTTAATCATGTTATTTTAAAGCTCCTGTCAGAAACTTTCCACCTGTGTTGTGGTGTGAAAAGTATTTTTCAATCAAAGAATCTCCAACTGTTCTTAAACAAAAATGTTACAGACTGAATATTTATTGAGGAAAATATAAAATAGCAGTTTCTGTGACGTGCTCTCAACCATCTGGTCTGCCCCCCCCCCCCCTTACTGGGGCGACACGCGTATAAAAACACACTTTAGTAGATTAATTTTTGTCAAGAATGGTTTCAGTTGCTTTTCAGGTCATAAAGAGGCAAAGTTGTTCAAGGTTTTTTTCTTCACCTGCAGGAAAACAAAAATCTTCGTAGGAGCTTTAAAGTTGAGAAGGGTTCCTAAATGAGCCCTTTCATTAAGCCCTTTAATATTTCCTCTTCATGTACATTTAGCTTTGTAATCTTGAAGCTCTTGTGAGGAACTTTCCATCAGTGCTTAAATAGGCTGTACAACTTTAAAAAAAAACAACTACATAAAAAACTTAATTAAAGTTGCCATGGATAGTTTCAGTGGCATTAAGAGGCATGGTTATAACTTTCCAATAACTAAAGCTTTCCTCGCTTTTGTGACATCAACTACCAACTATTTTTATATTCAAAGCCCAATTACTGTCATTGTTATGTTATTGGTACTCGTTCCCTCTTTTTTTAATGAGGTGAAAGAAAACAGGCTTTCATATGAACCACTTTGAAATAAAATTAAAGCACTTAAAATAGAACCCTGAATCTGAATGCGTAGTACTTTCATTGTACCAGAGATATTTAGAACTTGTTGACATTAACCTTTCATTATTTAAAACTTAATCCTCATTTCTAAAACATAAAACAGATTACAAATGCTAAGCACATTTCAGAAACAACCAACATAATAGTTCTGAGTGCAGTTCGGATAATATAGAAAGCAACTTGGCAAACGTTGCCATGGGTTGAAGGAAAATCTAAATGGAGGCAGACTAGCTCTGTGGCTTTTAAATCCCTGGCCTAATGGACTGTATTGACCACATTAATAAAACAGGATATGTGTTTCTAATGTCTTCTCTGTGGTGCATTAGGCTTTGCTTGGACTGTGGTTCCATTTGTTTGTCTGGATGGCGGCTGGGCGCAAGCAAAGGCTCAAATCTAAAACTCATTTGATCACTTGCAGACAGAAAACGGTCTGGAAATCTCAAAATCTTCTTTTCACAAAGTTGAGTAAAGGTCACAAGAGGACGGCATCTTTGAGACAATAACGTTGGGAGGAAATTTGACTTACTGATGTAATAGAAAAGGGGAGATAAAAGGGCAATGATAAAAGCAGCTCTGTTTCCTGATATTATTATGTAAAATTATTATTACTTTTTTATGTGAACCCTGTGGTGTGGCAGATATCTTTTGCTTTTATCCTCAATAGGTGTTCTGTGCGGAGGCTTAAAAAAAGAGTGTGTGACTGTTTTTTTTTCCAGACTAGACTCATGAAACCCATACTCTGTAATCCATCCCATTATTAACTTAGCACAAAAAGTAGGATGTTTGTGATTGACAGATTGTTTCTGTATTGTAACAATGCTTATTAGCAATAAACCTCATACAGTTGGAAAGCTTGAATATTAAACTCTAAATGGAGCCACATTTGTAAAAAGCATTTACTGGTGGACGAGTAGCGGAGCCGAGTGTGTGGGTTGTGACCATGAAAGATTTGCCAAATCTTTTCTTTTTCTTTTCCAATACCAAACTGTTGAAAGCTTTTTGTCCAATATTCAGAAAAGAGGAGAAGAAAGTGAACTTTGTTGACTTACCATTTTTCTCTCTTATCAATAGCATGTTGGCAACATTATTGGTTTTCTACTCGACGAAGCACTCAGAAACTGAAAGACAACCAGCAAATAAATAAACATTTCATTTAAACAGTTTTATATCTAATTGCATAGTCACTGCTAGCATGCTATCATGTTGTTTTATTAGTCAGAGCAGCTAATGTTTCATTTTGTGAATGTTTTAAGTCGTTTTTTTCTTAGTATATTTGATCCCAAATACCAAAGATAAAATAGTATGCTTAAAATCTCATGTGTACTTGGTGGTTTTTGTGTTAAAAATTGATAGAATCATGCTAACATGCTAAACTGAAACATGCTTGGTAAGCTCAAAACAACATATCACAGACAAATTTGAGAACAAACCCATCAAAGCATCCTTGTTTTCCTATGAGCCGAGTTACAATGTCTGATAGCATTTTCTAGAACACAAACATGCTAACGTTGTTAACAGTCATGGGTACTGGGTACAGTTTTTAAGTTTGGCAGCTTTTTCATCTCGAACATGGTAACTTTGCACCTTATGCTTTCCAAAGGTTTCACATACAGTCATTGCAATCTCAAAAGCACTTTGTGGTGAGTGCTGAAAGGTCAGTTGCAGCATGCCAAGCTAACATAGTTGACATAAGAGCTAACTATAATTTATCGTTGCTTTACCTGTACAAAGTTTTTCTTCAACTTGGCAATGCACTTAAAATCTTGAGGACCAATATATTTGTTAATTACAGACTGTTTAAACTGTGTCAATCTCTAATGTTTGTTCTTACTCTTTTCATCACCTTCACACTAACCTGCTGAATTAGTTAATTTAGCTGCAAATGTTGTATTCTGCATAAGAATTCAATTTTCAGACGTGGCATCATGAAAAAGTTATGTAAAATCCCATTTTTTTGTCTGAAATGTGTCTTCAAACACCTGAAGTCAACCATCCGTGTCCTCTTGTTGGCAATAAGTTATATGACAGATAACTGACAGGTTCCTGCTTCGCCCTTTGAGACTTTCCAATATTCTGTTTGAAGTTGCAGATGTCAAGTTCTCTGTCTTGCTCGTCAACCCACTCATCCTGAGATTTTTATTTTTTTCCCACAGGCCGTAGCATCTGTGGCTTCCTGCCTTTTTTCGCTACCACCTGAACTCCTCACGAACTGTGTCTAAAGCACCCATCCACCTCATTCTGTAACATTTTGACAGAGGTTTTTGAAATAACTCTTGAAAGTAGGGCTCACCTTTATGCAAGTTGTTTCGTTTTACTCTGGATATAAAGACACGATTTAAAGTGGAATGGTGTGCAACTGAACACCAAAAAAAAAAAGACCTTTGTCACACCATGCCGGCTCAAAAGATGAGTGTTCCTGGGCTGTTAATACCAATGCTGCAATACCAACAACAGAACAACGATACACAAGCTGTGTACAGCTTATTTGCTTTGGCTGGTGAGACTTATTAACTACCTGCTGTGGCTGTCCTCTGCTTTATTAGATTCACTTTCGCTCATTTTTGCCTCATCTTGCTCCAAGTTCTGCTTCAGCTTCAACTCCAAACATCCCTATCAGAGCAAAAGCAGCAAAAGCAGCAAAAGCTAATTATCCCCAAATCAAGGTCTGGTGCACACATAGTAGAAACATCTCTGTATTTGGTATTGCACTCAAAATAAAGACATTAAAACTCCCCAATCAGACTAAAAGAAGACCTTTAAACTTTTTAAACCACTCGAGCACAAACTCAATGTTGCGCTCAGCCCTTTTCACCCTTGAGCGAGCATTGTAGTGGGGAGATTCATGGCTTTGCTAATTAAATTTTTGCAAACCTGGTGGAACCCCTGGCAGCCATTATCTGCCAACATGATTTTGATTAACTGGACATGAATACACTATTATCTAGAGTAACTGTTTGGGGCTTATAAACATCGGCCCCCTAATTAAAAAAGAATAATGCAATGCATATCATGTCCAAAATAATCTGCAACGTGCTCAGACACAGGGAAAAGATAAAAAATAAAGGGAAAGATTTCTGAAACTAAATCCAAAGACAGTCTTATTCAGTCAGGTTAATAAGATATGAGTATACCATTGTTCCTAAACTATAACCAAGATTACAGTTTGCTCTTTTACATACAGCACCAGGATGATGAATCCTCCTCACGACCAGTGACAGTGACGTAGAGTTGTGACGTTCATGGACGAACCAAACCTTTTGACTGACTCTTTAACATTCAAATTTCGTTAACACATGCAAAATAAAATTATAATAATTTTTTCAAAGCACATTAAACTCAAAAATCTGACTTCAAAATTTAAATTTGATCCAAATAATTCTTCCCAGTTTTTATCTCCCAGATAAAATGAATAACCCCAAGACTGCTTCTTAAAAATAAGAGCAATAAATCCTACATCTTATCTCATATCTTATCTCTAAGGAAATTGAATGTTGCGGATTCTGCGCGATCCATTTCTTGACCTAATTCTCTCAGGAGCAACTTGTAAACAAAAGCAGTTTTTGGCACAGACAACTCAGCTCTTTGTTATTAAAAAAATAATTAAAGATACATTGTGTTGCCAAGTCCAACTGCTTTGATAATATGTCAGTTTGTCGCAATTTACACACACTGTGCACTGGTACAGAGGTAGTGTGATCAAAGGAATAAAAAGGTCAATGAATAAAGGAGAAACTATCGTGAAAGAAGTCTGAACAAGTGCAGCTATCAACTTCTAAGATGAGTTCACCAAAGCAAACTTCTTCAAAATGATACAATCCAAATTGAGGGACCTTACTATGAAAATAATTTTGCTTTGTTTTGGTAAAGTGTAACTAAAAATGAAGGGGCATTCTGATGTCTGTGCACTAAGAATGTTTTCAATAAGAGTTTATCCAATACACTTTACATAGATAACCACTCTGAACCATACATTTTATTGTTAAAGGGCAATTAGAGAATCTACCATGAGTAAGCGTTTGTCCACATCAACCTGTTATCCCTGTTTCCCTTGAGTCTTTAAAGAGGGGGTATTTTGCTGTCCCGCATTTTAAACATGGATATAAAGTAACAATGCTAGGTGTTGATACTTATTGTGTGCAAATTTTTAAACAATTACTTATTCATATGTGGGAAAAATCCATGTTCTAAAAATACCATGAGATCTTAAAGAAATCTTTACTTGCTGAAACGATAAGGTATCTATAAGGCAAAAGTATATTCTCACTGTTTCAAGACACAATGGATGGAGAGGCCTCAAAAACCAAAGTCTGCACATAGTTTGGGCACTTGAAAGCCACCTGAGGGCTAACCAATCAGAGGGTAGGGGCCCTGTGGAGCAGGCAGCCTTAAAGGGACAGCAGCTACTAAAGTGGGGTTTCAGATAGAAGCTCAAATAGAGATTTATTTTTAGCTGCAAATCATCATAAGTTTCTATGGGGTAACAAAGTGACAGGAATGTATAAATCCTTAAAAAAAGAAAAAGAACACTATCTCTTCTATAAGCACAGATTACAACCATTAGTTTCTTAATTGGTATAAATAAGAGACACTTAGAGTAGTGATGCATTCAGAAAAATTCCATGTTCCCATTTAATTAGCGGCATTATAGTAGCACTTGAATTTTGGAGACATAAATAGAGCATGTCACACCACATAGTGAAGAGGTAAGCTGTTTCATAGAAAGCCAACAACATGGTCTATAATACCATCCCCTGGGAGATGTCAGGGCAGAAGAAATAAATGAGAAAAGCTTGCTGTGCAAGAGATGATGCCTGTCATTTGATGCCTCTAGTACCTGCAGGCCTCAGAGCTTATTCAGGAATCTATTGTGTTACTCACCTGCAGAGCTTTTCCCTTCTAGCCAATGACACTTTCCCTTTTAATGCCAGAACTAGGATCATGATGGCATAGAGTATTCAAGTTTTTTACAGTTCATTGTGATAGCTTGTAGATATATTGCCTGCTAAAAAAGTAGCATAACTGCTGGATATGCCAAGTGAGTAAAGAGCAGCAGGAAAATGCTG